>JARFJB010002308.1:77500-525000 GCA_036346205.1 Vesta saturnalis | reverse complement strand
CAAATCACGACGTAGGAAGCGTTTTCACAGAAACAGACCAATTTCATTCAACAAAGCAGTGCTTGTAGCGCGACGTCGTGATGGTGGTAAACTTCGGTCATCGTTAAAATCTACGGTATAACGTTTTAAAATTTAAAAAAAATCTTGACATCCGAGAGAAGAATATTACCAATACCAAAACGTGGGGGATTCATACCTCTTAATCCCCTATTTGCAGCATTAGGAGCTTTAGGTTCTTTGGGTGGAGGTGCAGCTGCAGTTGCAAAAGCGGTCAAGGAAAACGCTTATATATAAAAGCGTATAAGCGAGGTTTAGGCCTATATCTATAACCGTATTCACAAAACTCCCACTGAAGCTACCACGTCACGCCTTATGCAACGTGGATCTATCAAAATTTGTTGAGAAATTAAAAATCCCCTATTTTAAAGGGATATGCATGCGAGATAAATTACCTACACGAATCTATACGAATGAATGTGGTATTGTGAATCTGGATTATCAAAATAACAGTGGAACACACTGGACGGCTTACATCAAGCGTAATGGATATATTACATATTTTAATAGCATAGGACATATTAAACCACTATTAGAATTAATTCACTATTTTAAAAGTGATGGTAGAAGAAACACAATTGACTATATCTATACCAAGGTTCAAAACTTCAATACATACAATTGCGGTCACTTAGTCTTACGATTTTTATATGACGGTTCGTTTTGATTATCAGCAGTCGTTGCTTGATCGTAATGTCGTACACATTTACTTTTACCGATGCAAGCAGTATTTTGCAAGTCAACTTTAGCCCACCGATTTATCTTGATAATGAGTCGGAATGTGTAATGGGGTTAACTAGTTTTGAATCTTTCAACACTGTACAAAACGTTACTTCCAAGAATAACCAACTGATATTTGAAGGAACTAGAATTAATACCGCCAGGATCATACGAAATCGCGGATGTGAATAACCCTATATATGATACAGTGAATAAACTTTTTAGTTTATGGGCGAACAATAACACTATGAAAGCAACACATGATATTAATTTAATTTAGAACATTCTATAGGATCTATGCTGGGATTTAACAAAAAAAGCTTACAAAGGTCATGAATTACATACCTCTGAAAATCCTATTAACATTGAGATTAATTCGTTAATTATCGAATGCAATATGACAAGTGGAAGTTTTAAAAATGGGGAGGCGTCACATATTATCCATCATTTTTTTCCCAGTGTACCAGCGGGATACAAAATAATTGAATCCCCTCTACAAGTCATCTATTTACCTATAAATACATCCACCATTTCAACCATAACACTTAAAATAGTAGACCAAGACGGAGACCTCGTCAATTTCAACGATGAAGTTTACGATAGGTTTACATTTGAAGAAAAGATAGTGACGCGGTATAATACATGTACGTGTAACCACACCAAGGTGAACTATAAAAGATCGAAGTGTGGAAATGCGAGAGTCAGTAAGCGGTCAACCCTCAAAACATTGAAAGCGCAGAATAGAGCATACTTGCAAAGTCTTGGTTTCATAGTAATACAATGAGTATATTAAACGTAAACAAAAAAGTTGTTGATAATGCCATAGTAAATTCCTCACTCCACACCCATCAACCATATACTACGAGATTTGGAAACAATGATGAAATCAAAATACCCAATCAGGAAGACATGTGCACTTTACCATCAGAAAGTTATGTCTACGTAGAGGGGAGATTGCTGAGGAGGATGGCGCCGAAATGAATGGAATAGTGGTAGATTCCGTGACGAAGGTTGGATTAACGTCTACAATGAAAGGATTGGTGTCATTGACACCCAACGATTCGCTGGTTGGTTTCCTACCTCAAATAGCATACTAACAAATGCGTTAGGGTGTTTTAATGTTTGTGTCCCTTCGCGAATGCTACTTGGCTTTGCGGAAGACTACAATAAAGTGATTTTGAACATCAGACAAGAATTGGTTTTAATTCGCAGTAACATTGATACCGATGCGGTAATTAAAACTGTTGCAGATGAAGCACTAAAAGTTAACATAGATAAAATATATTGGAAAGTTCCGCACATCATTCCAGCATTAGCGGAGGAATTGGCGTTAACGAAGTACAATGATAAAAATGTGAATACTCAAGTAGCATTTCGGAAACACATATATCCAACAGTTCCCACAACATGGGCAATCAAAACATCGACTAGTATAGAAACACCTAGATAAATTATTGTCGGGTTTCAAACGGGACGAGAAAGTAATGTTTCTCAAGATATGACCAGATTCGATAAATGTGTACTAAAGAATATTGGGGTATTCCTTAACACGGATCGATATCCGTATGCGAATTTAAACGTAAATTACGATAATAATTGCTTTAGTACATTGTATGAAATGTTTGCTAAATTCCAAATATCCTATTATCAAAGGGATGGTCAACCATTACTCACAACTAATCAATTTACGACAGTCGTACCATTGATAGTGGTAGACTGTTCGAATCAAAAAGAGACATTACACTCTAAAGCAGTAGTACTTCGTGTAGAATTCGAAAGAGCAGTCAACATACCCGCGAATACGACAGCATACTGTGTTATATTCCACGACCGCTGAGTTACGTATAACGCGTTAACCAAAGCAGTAAGACAGCTGTAATACGATGCCCGTCATAGTCGACGACAAGGCTTTAAACTTTCAAAAGTTTTTATACCGAAAGAAATCGCAATTTTTAATGGAACACAAGTAGCTCACTACATGTTTAAATCACCGTATCCATGGCATAAGTTAGATGCGGAGTGTCGCCGTCAAGCTACTTGGTTAATGCATAATCAACACTGAGTAAAATGAGAAGAGGGGCATACACCACCACACCAATTTCGAAGAATTGTCTGTCGCTTGATTTAACCTACAGATACTATCTACGTCAAGGGTAGAGAGAAATCGGATTACATCAGAAAATTTGTTACACAACCCGTTATAGAGCTTGAGGAACATCCTACTCTTCCTACTTTGCAACCAGTTTGTTATTATTATTGTAAATCATTATGTCACTGCGCTTTGTCTAATGTATACCATGTGTACGATAATTATGTAATGCATTAAATATATATATATATATATATATATATATATATATATATATATATATATATATATATATATATATATGTATATGCCCATATTACTTTTGGAGAAAATGCCGCTGTCTCCTTCTTTTCCATAGGAGCCGACATCTACAGAAACAAACGCAGTTAGCGTTTACCATTGCAAGTAAAATTATAGAGAAATAATCTTTGTAACTAAAAAATAACGATCCGCTCTTTTTGGGGCATTGAATTCGTATGTTTTCCATCGATAGCATCAACGCAATGTGGAAAATTTCAATTTTTATAAAAATCGACAGCATTATTTTTTAAAATTTCATGGGTTGGTTTAGGTAGAAATAAATATAGGCACTAAATATTCACATAGTGCACGCAAGGCCTCTTTTACGATAACACTTATATAAATGTGAGAAATACGAAATGGAAAAGCTAGAGAACGGTATGATTCTCCCGTTGCCATAAACTTGCAAAAAAAAAGAATATTAATGTTTTTAGGACCTAAACTTATTGTAAAAATTTACAACTATTTTTAATGCAATTCTATCATTAAACACAAATTAAACATTATTCTTTTTTTTTTAGTGGTAGACTGTAAAAAAAGATGGAAAGCAATGAGGGATAATTATTTGAAAATTAAAAAAACACTGAAAACTAGCACGGGACAACCAGCTACAAATAAATCCGTCAAATGGCCATTATTTCAGATTTTGATATTTTTTTGATAGAGTTGCAATAGAGCGGAGGTAATAAATGTTTCATGCAAAATCTGAAGTAATAAATAACTTAATTTTATTTCTGTTAACACTATACCTGACTTTGAAACGGATACTGAAGAAACAGAGAGTTGTGGGAACACATTTGACGAAGAAATTATAGAAGAATCTGAAAGCGTCTCTAGCCCAGTTAACAAAAGCAATGGAACTACTGAACTAATACGAAGTGAAAGTGAAGATCAAACTTATATCGCAACGCCTAGCACTAGTGACTGTAACAGTAGATCGTCCACGTCAATAATTATTCCAAAAGCCAATCGAAAGCGCAAAAATGAAACTACCACGTTCTTGCTGTAGCACACGCAAAAAAAAACATGAGCAAAGGCAAAAATTTTTGAATGAACTGCTTAAAAAAAGAGGAAGAAGCATCGTTATGACAGTAAAGAACCTACCGTAAGAACTAATAGGCAAGGCGGAAATACAAATTTTGATCGTCGTTACAGATCTCTCTAAAAGTGGTTCAGTCAGCACCCAAGTCCAAAATCAAATAAATCAATGTAATAATTCAGATACATACTCATTTTTCGATTTATAAATAATCATCTAGTTAATTTAAATATATTGATTCTTTTCAAACAAAATTACTGATGCGTATTGTTATTTACCTTAGTGTTTGTTACTGCCAATTTTTCTTCTGGGATTATTGGATTTTTGTGTGTTGGTATGGACTTGCATTTTAAATCCTCTCGTACGAGGCATACCAGAAAATTGAATTGCTCTCTAAACGAAAAAATTGGCGAAAGCTCTCTTCGTCATTCTCGAGATGCCCTTTCATCAATGAAATGAAAAACCCTTCCGTTCGCCTTGTTTTATATAAAGTATTCTCTTCCGATCTCTGATTTTCTAGGTGTTGTGCAATCATCAACATTTCACAGTCTTCGCCCGCTTCTTCTAGTATATATTTCACTAAATATTCTTCCATTTTTTAAATGAGTTTAATATGACTTTACTGGTGTAAAGATAGCACGCGACTGCTGATGCTGAAATGTTCGCAAACCAGACCATACAGTAGGGTAAATGCGCCAGTAGTCGGCCGCGTTTTTAGATCAACTTGGACTTACACATTGAATTCCATAAAGGTGTTTTAACCTAGACTGATTGTATTTTACTGATCGTGAAGCTTATATAATTAGCAATGAAATAAATGTAACAGAAAAAGCTTAAGTTAAACATGATTCTTTTTTCTTAATTTTTTTGAGAAAACAGCTAGTAATAGGCCGTAGTAAATAAAGCTAATTTGTACCAGGTCCGTATCTAATCGTTTTTTGAAACTTCATTTGTAGCATTGGATAACTGAGAGCAAAAAAATGGTAAGGCAATACAAAATATAAATATATTCTTCAAAACAAAAACATGTTTTTTAAAGTGGACAACATTAATTAAACAAACATCAGGTTCAGGTAACAAAAATATTATTTTAAAACTTAAAATATTATGGTTGTGACTCATCAAAAATCGCAGTAAAAATCTTGTTCTCTAACATCGTCATATGCCTGACCCCTTAATGACGTACAATTAAGGTGAAACCACCTTGGACATAGGTCACATCCCACATGTTTATCCCCCTCTTCTTCTGCATCACTGTCTAATTCATTATCACAAAAACTGCAATTTTGTTTTTTTCCAACGGCTTTTAATACTTCAGCCTTTCCTTTGGTTTTTTGTTTCTTCTGTTTTTCCAACGTTTTTTCAGTCTTCCGTTTTTCAGCTTCCTCCCTTTTTCGTTTCTTCATATTCCCTAATTCATTCTTTTTTTTTCTCCTTCTCAATATAATAACTTCGCCACGCCTTCGCAAATATAGTACTTGTTAAAGGCCCTGATTTGACCTTTTTAGATTTGGATAGGGGTTTAGGGTGTATTAAGTGTTCCTTAAAATAATCAATTTTACTCTCAACAGGTCTTACCGTGAGTCAATTTTTGATTATTTGAATTTGACTTTTTCATGTCTTTGTCGACTTCAATGTTAAAAGCGTTATTATAGTTTATGTCCTTGAGCATTTGTGATTCTGTTTCATTTTGTGTTTCTTCTATACCTTGTCTTATTTTGTTGATTCCGTTTCGTTGTGCGTGTCTTCTATACCTAGCTTGTCTTCATTATTGTGTGTTCGTGATTCTGTTTTGTTTTGCGTTTCTTCTATACCAAGGTTGTCTTCATTATTGTGTGTTCGTGATTCTGTTTCATTTTGCGTTTCGTCTATACCTAGCTTGTCTTCATTATTCTGTGTTCGTAATTCTGTTTCGTTTTGCGTTTCTTCTACATCAAGGTTGTCTTCATTATTGTGTGTTCGTGATTTTGGTTCATTTTACGTTTCTCTATACTTCTTCATTATTCTGTGTTCTAATTCTGTTTCGTTTGTCTTCTACATTCTTCATTATTGTGTGTTCGTGATTCTGGTTCATTTTACGTTTCTTCTATACTAGGTTATCTGCATTATGGTGTGTTCGTGATTGTGTTTCATTTTGCGTTTCTTTTATATCTAGGTTATCTTCATTATTGTGTGTTCCGGGGTATATAGTATCAACTCGCAAAATTTTAAAATTGATCTCATTTGTATCTGCATTTTCTTGCATTATAGGTTCAGTTTCGTTTGTTTTTACTAAAGAGAGCGATCCATCAGTATTGATTTCATATTCAGAAATGGTAATAGTTCCAGTTCCAGGTGTGTTTTTTAAGACTTCATCCTCGACTTGATTAACGTCAGTTATTTGTTGGACACCAAGTGTGTTTTCCTCAAATACTTGGAGCTCTTTCTTCAACTTTTTCAAAAAGATTTAACTTTAAGCTATTTAAAACTTTGCGAGTACTCTGAAACTCCAAAAATGATAATTCTTCCACCTGCGCCTGATGAACGTCTTGGAATATTTTCTTCCAGCGTATTTTGGGCGCATTTGGTATAATCTACTGGCTGAAGGTCATATGGAAATAACATCGTTTAGACCCTTTTCTAATATGCTCTGGAATTTTTTGATTAAGTAGAGCCTCTTTAAAAACTGGCGCAAAGTCAGCTTTTGAGAGGGTTTTTTCCAGATTTTCATTCTGCCAAGTGCTTACTGCCTGTTGCCAACATACTTTCAGTGGCTTGCATACAGCCACACCAGCAGGCTGCATAAAGCGTATCGCGTTGGGCGGTAACGCATATAAGATTATACTGTTCTCGTCACAAAATTGACGTAGTTCAATGGACATGTGCGAACGGTGTCTATCAACAAAAAATAAGACGGGTTTTTCGATATTTTGGTCCACGATCCATTTGTTTAGGCCATTTGCCACATATTCGAAGAAAACCTTCGATCTTATTCATCCACTGTCCGATTTCCCTAAAATCCAATCCGGAGGCATACTTTCAGCAATCGCTTTTGGTGGCCTAACGTAAGGATAAACTATACATGGAGGGCACAACTTTTCATCCGCCGAAAACGTTATATGAACAGTAATGTTATCTTTTTCCATTCCCTTCTTAATTTTAAACAAATTCTTGTATCCTTTAGGACCTATCACCTTTCCTGATTTAGGGCACAGACTAAAGCCACTTTCATCGGCATTAAACATTCTTGTTGGGCATATTAAAATATCACTAGCGCCTATGCTCTCTAAAAATGGCTCATGTTCCCTGAACCAGGATTTAATATGTTCCTATGTTAATTTAGCTCGGGACTTATCTATGGATTCAGGTGTGCGTATTGAAAGCATAGGATGCCTACGCATAAAGTACAAATACCATTTTTGACCTGGTCTTCCATTTTTAATTTTTTCATCCAGTACGATTTTCTGCACAGTTGATAATAATTCGTATTTCTTGACGGAAAATCCACATTTGGCCAATCAACAACACGTTTTTCATTTTTCACGCTTAAATAAGGACCCGGGCCCATTTTTCTGGCTTTAATGGTAACTCGTCCCTGAAGCCGGTCCTGTAAGGTTGCACGAGGTATCCCGTAATTTCGGCATGCTTGCCTTATTTTGACTCCATTTTTTACTGCTTCAAGAGCATTTTCCATATCAACCCCGGAGTATTGATGGAACTTTCGTTTCTTCTGGTTTGGCATTGTCTGGAATAAACGAGATGGAGAGAAATTCAAATTTTTGGACCAAAAACGGTGCTGAGGCATACTAAAAATCTTAAGGCCGATCACTGACGTAGTAAGCTCTTAATGCATATTCCAGTAGTCAGCCATTAATTCAAATATTTCATAACATTTTTATTATCGACTATACATACGGCCGATTACTGGTATACAAAATTGGGTGATTTTCAACTACATGGTGATGACAAAGACATATATATATATATATATATATATATATATATATATATATATATATATATATATATATATATATATTCATATGAGCTTGATAAAGACAAAAGAAAATGTGGATACCGTCCCAGTAGTCGGCCGCTGCGCCGACCACTGACAAAATGGTAACTTGTTACGCCAGTAACTGCCATGTTATTTTTAACCTATAAATTAGAAATTTAATAGTTTTCAGAAAACTATATGATATTTTGATGTATATTCAACTACTATATACAACTAAAACGCACAAGTCACTTACAAAAAAATTTTAACTTACCTTTAAAGTTTGCGTTTTGGATATGTGATTTAAAACAACATAAACCATACACTGCTCGATACACCACTTTTGCGCGGGAATTACGGAAGGAAGATTTGATATTGGGGAAAGAAATATTGTTAATCTCAGAAAGATAACAGGTTGCCGGTAATACAGAAAATTGTCTAAACTTAGCGGGAAATTCTACTTATAATGAAATTAAGCCGTTTGTGGCCGACTATTGGTGTTGGCCGGCTTACTGGCACACTCACCCTACGGCGCCATCGACGGCTACCGTTTTCGGCCTCCATTACCCGCGCCGGAAAGCAGTTAAAACCAGACCATACCTTTACATTCTTTGAAGTCCTCCAACAATTGAAAATATTGTAGGTCTTCTCATATTTATCTCGTGATTTCAAGGGTAATAAACTAGCAACAGTTTCAAGCGCTCGTTAATGCCGATATTTCAGGATGATTTTCATTATTTATTTCCATTTTCACGCGATAACACTTGACAAAATTTTTGTTTAGTTGTTGCAGTGATGAAAATAGCAATTTGACTCTCGCGCTTGTCATGTATTTTTTAAATAATTTCTTATAAAATGTATTCCATTTCCATTTATTGTCCGTAAAAATTTTATGTATTAGGGTAGTGGCACCGGTTATAGCCACCTTAAGGAAAATACGATCTTTAACGGATTATCGCCTCTGGCGCTGTATCTTTGTTAATCCGCCAATATGTCCCTCGTGTAGTAATACCTTAATGTTTCTGTAGTTAAATAGAAATGCCACAAGGTAACTTTGTTGTTGTGTGGAAAAATTAAATTGTTCAGAAAGTGTCATTTCTACCGGTTACAGCCATTTGTAACCAGTTATAGCCACGGCGGTTCACCACTTATAGTCATCTCATTAACAGTATCGTTTTATTTATTTGGGTAGGTTGAAAAAATAATGTAGGTAATATAAATAAATATAAACTCTAAAATATATTATAAATAATAAAATATGAACATAAAATGCAACATAGTAACTTATTTTCTTTGGATTTGTTCAGGCGGCTACGAGACAGGAGGGAACCCCATTTCGCGTACTTCGTACATTTCTCTGGAATTAATGGCTGTCGGTGGTCCAATTACTGGCAAAATATTTTCGAAGGAATACCTACAGTCATTACAAATATTTATGGTTGGAAGCTAAATTATTAAGAGTAGGTACCTACCAAAGGATATCTGATCTAGTTGGCCATTTCCACTTAGTACCACTTCTTTCCATTGCTTGACATTTTGCAGAGTCTTTGACCACTTCCATCACTCTGGCTGGGTAAAGCTGTCCGTCGTATTCTACAACGACGTAATTGCCTACTTGTGGCCCGTCATTTTTCGAGTGGGAAGTTATTGTTTCATATTTTCCTCCTTCGTTTTCCTTCGTCTTTCCCACTTTTGTGCCATTAGGACATTTCTTTTCTTCAAACATTTCTTATTTTCTTCAGCGTCTCGCTTTTTTTGCTCTCTGAGCTCCCGTTTTCTCTGTTTCTCCTTGTTCGTTTCCAAAGTCTCTCTGTCGCGGGCTTCGACATTTTCAATCCATTTCGAAGATATCAGTACAGACGGCAGTTTCAGAGTATTTTTATTTTTTCTTTTAGTTTTTGGGGTATCAGGCCACTTCCAAACATCTTGCAATATGTCGGATAAAGTTTTTGCTTTCAAAGTCGTATTTTCAAGGTCATTCTTATTCGAACACTCTGGTTTCGAGATAATGTTAGGATTTTTCAGTACCAGTGGATGTATTCTCTGGAGAAGCATTCGCACAAACCTCTGGTCTCCTAGAGTCGTTTCTTCCAATATAGATGATTGATTCACAATCAGCTTTTTTGATCTTGATTTCTTCTGGATTGATTCATACATCAACTTTCATTTCATTTTCACCGAAATTTTCCGCCCCACAGGTGACGTATACATCAACTCCATTGTTTGCATTGACTTCGCTGTGAGTGACGTTGCTGCAACTGGATGGCGTGGGCCAGGAAATATTTCCATCTTCACAACCGGTCCTGTGCAAAACGTCTGCTGTTTCCCATTCAGGAAATGGAAATTCAAGAATATTTTCTACATCTTGTTCATGTAAAACGATTGTCAGTTCGTGCTCCTTCGCCAAGAACCGAGTCTTTGACTTTTTTCCAAAAGTTGTACAGTTCCAAGTAAGCAATGTCTCCTTGCCACCATGACACTTTTCATAAGTGTTTTTAAATAAATCTAAAATCGTTTTTGTCTGCAATTCATCTTCTAGCAACTGTAAAACAGTCCCTTGATTTATTACCGATTTCACTTCAAGTTCTTGTGCTGTCCTTTCCGTATATTCTGTTGGTTTTGGTATTTTGCATAGTTTATGGCATCTGGATGAAAAGGGTAAATTCCACAAGTTCTAAATCCAGATCTTATATTATCTTTAAACTTAGGATTGTATATTATTTCATTCAGAGCTGACGGAACGTACTTTTTCTTAATGCATGTTTGCACAAAAACGTTCTTGTTACTTGCTTCCACGCTTGTTTCAGTGGGAAGAAGTATGCAACGTCTAGAGGTTGCATAATGTAGGTCGCATTAGGAGGAAGGCACACAATGTTGATTTTGTGTTCGACGCTGAACTTATTTAAATTCAGTGATAAATGTGATGCGTGGCCGTCCAGAAAAACGGCAACAGGTAGTTCACTTTGAATCTCTATCAGAAACGGATGAAAGACATTAGCGAAATACTCATAAACGGTCTCGCTCACGATCCAACCGCATCACTCTTCCCAATTCCCCACTTTGAGGACGCAGCTTCAAGTATTGTCTTTGGTAAGCGATCATATTTGTATATTGTTAAAGGAAGGGCAAGTTCTCCAGTAGCATTGACAGCTATTAACGTAGTCACGTTGTCTTTTTATTTGTTGACGTGATATCGTACAAATTGTTTCCTTTTCCTCCTATGAGAAGTGTGCCTTTCGGTGATAAAAATACAGCAGTTTCATCCATATTCCACACTCTACGGGGATGATTCAAAATTTCTATATCCTTCCCGAGAAGTTCTCCGATTTCCCTGATCCAGTGTCGAATTTTTTCTTCCGTGATAGAAACTCGCGCTATATTAAGGTACTAAGCATGCTTTTGACTAATAATTGGGTGTCGCCGTAAAAAAGAATAAAACCTCTTGTTTCCTAGTTTGCTGTCAACAAATGGAGTTGGTTTGTTAGATGACTTCACTATTTGTTGGACTGAATATAAAAGACCTTCTCTATTGACGGGGTACCCCTTGGCGGCATTTGATGTTATCCAACTTACTAGTTCAGATTCTGTTTCCATTCCCAGAACTGCTTCTGGACCAACAACTTTCATTGCAGCGGATGTTCTTCCCGATACTTTGTCCCTCAAGGTAGTTCGTGGAATATTAAACTCCCCGCTAGCAGTTTCAATTTTCATGCCATTTTCTGTAATTTCTCTCAAGGTAAGTGTAAGCTACTGGCGCCATCTTGGATTTTGACGTCATAAGGCCGGTCACGTCGGAGACCGTATTTTTCACCCTTATTTTTATGGTTTCTTTTCGGAGGCCTTTTTCAACCCCTTGATGGAATTTTCATCCCTAATTATGGTCTTTTTGACAGCAAATTTTTTTTGTCGGCCTTATTTTATGGTTTCTTTTCGGAGGCCTTTTTCAACCCTTGATGGAATTTTCAACCCTTTTTGTTGTACTAAGAGCCTTTTTAGCCATTCCTTTTTTGTACTTGCTCACGTGAGGGGTGTATTTAGGGTTTGGTCTTGGGGTTGGATGGCTTGGGTTGGTCAGGCGTTGGTCTTGGATTGGTGACAGCTTCTTTTCGGGGCCTTTTTCAACCCTAATTAAGGTCCTTTTGGTCATATTAAGAGCAGTACAACCCCTGGAGGTTAGGCAATTGCGCGTGTTCTGATTGAAAAAGATTTTTATTTAAGCTGTGTTTATTAATATGTATTAGGACCCATTTTTATTTTATCAAATGAGATTGCGTTTGTATTTCTTTTAATTCCTATCTACAGAATGTGATCTTTTACATATACGAAAATTTATTTATACATTGGGGTTGTATTCTAATAATTAAATTTCACTATCATTTTAAATTAATCTCAATACGCAATGCAAAAAATTATTTAAAAGTTAATTATCGACACAGTAATCAGAATATTGTTTTTCTAAACGAATATTAAAACTGGTTCTTACCTTTCAAATATCTTTAATCACCATCTCGTTAAAATTGATTGTATACACAGATCTCGTATTCAAACATTAATATTTTAAAAAGATATCATTTTAATAGCTTAATTAAATCTGTGCAACTAAATAAATAAATAAAGATTTAATTTATGCACGTATAGGCATAATACACTTTCTATGTTGACTTATGCTAATTGATATAAAACTGGTTATCGAGTAAAAGTAATTTTGAATGTAAATAAATATTATAGATACATACAACAATTGTTTTATATAAAACGAATTCATTATAAAATACCCATTAAAATATAACATAGAGTTAATTACAGTTGGTGTAATTATATAATACCAATATTGAGTAGCATACTTTGTTTAATAATAAATGCTAAAAATCATAAATTTTTATAAAACGATTAAAAGAAAGAAATGACAGTAGGTATTAGGGAACGCTCAATTAAAAAACAAAGTAATAAAATCTCTTTTTTATTTATCAGACTAGAATAGTAGGAAAACAAAAATTGTACAATAATTTGATTATCTCGTCATTTAAGGTTAAAGATACAGTGAAAAACTTATTTGCAAAATCAAACATAGGTAAATTATGTAATCTAAAGTGTAGAAACATTAACGTATAAAGTCCACACACATTCGAATGGAAATCTTGCAGTATTGATTTATTGTATAGGACGTATCTGGAATTTTTCTTTAGGAAACGTAAATGATATCCTTGCGGTGCTCGTCCAAAGAAATCAAAATATTCCCCATTACTATTCTCGTCATGTAGATAGCAGTCCAATGCTGACCTGGTTTGTTTGCAGGATCCGTGTTTACGATAATTGCACACGGTCTAGGTGCGTGCCTCGGTAGTTGATTAGAAGCACATACAAGCCGAAACACACTTGTGGCTGGGGATCGATTTCAAGCATCTCAACACAGGATTTAGTATAAAGAGGTTGCAAAATTATCCTCTGTTATAAAAATTGTATTCTAATAAAGCACAAAGACATGTAAAGATAATGGCAAGTGTTTTATAGTAAAAGATTTTATTTAATTAATTTAATCAGTTAACATATGCCAAGATTATTTTATAGAAGCGGACGACCTTGGATTTTTTTAAGTTATCATGTATCATATACGTAAAATTTCGCGACGCGAGGATTTCGGCGAAGGCTGTTTCGGCGATCCCGCTCCAACCCTCTCCGAGCATAACCGAGATTGTGAGACAGTTTATTAACAAGCCAGTAAAATCTCTAATGTCCGCTGATGTTGGCTCATAAACAGGAGAATACATTATAATAATGCTCACTCGATGACAGTTACACTTTAAAGAGCGAAACGCACGAGAAACGAGAATGCTGCTAGCTTTGGGCCGTGTGCGCTGGCGCGCTCGTCAATGTTCGGGTAGACTCGGTTATCTTTGGGGGAAGTTTGAGATTGACTAACGTCTAATATCTTCCTTAGGGGCAGTTTATAAATCTAAACTTATCCTACACTCTTAGGAGATATACAGTGTCCAAGATAAGGATGACTATGGGGATCTCAGAAGAAGATGGAAGGTCGGTTAAATGGAACAAAAGTTACGCATTTGAGAGGATGTATTTATGGTCTTTGTAGAACTCGAATATCTCTTTTAGTTTTTGAGATATTTGAAAAAAAATTCCGATTTTCGTTTTTATTTTTTTCTGACATTTGAAGAGCTATCAAGAAAAGAAGACAACATTTTCATTGCCACTTTTCTAGCTCTACTTAATGCTGTTATTGAATTTTTGATACAACGTTTCGTTTGTTAGCAACCATCATCAACTTTATTTTTTTAAATACACGAAAAATTATTTTTGCCATATTTAAATTCTCTCTTGATTCTGAATTCAACGATATATCACACTTTATATTTTTGATACGTTTCGGATGAGAAAATTCATATTCAATGTAAAACATCGAAAACGTACGTTAAAACTAATACTAGAAACATTAGAAAACTGTAAAATTATTATAAAATGTTTTCTCATTTTCTAATGCCTTTTGCCAATAAAATAATTCACAAGTGTGTATTTAGTGAAAATCCTATTAATTAAACAGTTAAAATACATCTTCCGTCGTACTGATGCATTTGATAAAAATAAGTTGGCTTTGCATTTTGTAATAATTGATGGTTGTCCGTCTTACGTTTGTTTGGTGGTCTTTGAGTTAATTACATTGTGTGTTTACCTGAAAACAATATGGTAGGAGTAAAAATTCGATATACTGACGTGTTACATTTTGTGTCAACGTAATTGTTCTGAAGCCGAAATAATGTATTTAAACAAATATCCAGAAAGGCGTCAACCTCACAAAAGAACTTTTCGCACATTAGTAGTTAATCCAAAAGAATATGGTGCGTTCAAAAAACCTGTAAAATCTCGCAAAAAACCTTGCAGTGAAGAAAAAGTCAATACTGTTTTATTAGTTGTAACGGAAAATTCAGAGGTTTCTACTAGGAAAATTGAAGAGGCAACTGGCACTGCCCATTCCACAGCTCATGTTCTAAATAAGGAGAAAGTACATCCATATAAATTTAGAATTTGCCAAGGACTTCGACCAGGTGACGATGAATATTTTCCGAATAAAATAATATGGTCCGATGAAAGTATGGTTAATAGCAATGGAATTTTTAATCGTAGAAATGCTCATTATTGGGTAAAAGTAAATCCACGTCTGCACAAAACGGCCAGACACCAACACCGTTTCGGATTTATTTGTGGGCTGCTATATTCGGTACTCGAATTATAGGTGTTTTCATTTACCACGAGTCCGTAAATTCTGAACGTTACCAAATTTTACTCCAAAATGAATTAGAGATAGCTTTGAATGATTCGCCTTTCCAAGGTTTATGCAAGACGGTGCACCAGCATATAATTCAAGAGATGTCAGAGAATACCGGTCAGTTAGATTTCCAGAAAGATGAATTGGCACTCATGCAAATGTACTTTAACCAGCCCGTTCTCCAGATATAACACCTTTGGATTGTTTTCTTTGGTGATACATTAAAAACTACATATATGGAGACGATATTAAAAACGAAGAAATTTTACAAAGATTTGTTCTCGAAGCGTTCGCTAGTATTACTCCTCAATGTTGAAGAAAGTTTTAGATGCTGCTATTTATGTTTAGAGAATAACGGGAATCTTTTTGAACATCTTTTGTGAGTTTATTAACCTTTAAAATAAATTTGTTTTTTATTTATCTATCATTTAAAATTACAATACATAATTTTATAATAATTTTACGGTTTTCTAATGTTTCTAGTATTAGTTTTAACTGTACGTTTTCGATGTTTTACATTGAATATGAATTTTCTCATCCGAAACGTATCAAAAATATAAAGTGTGATATATCGTTGAATTCAGAATCAACTAGAGAATTTAAATATGGCAAAAATAATTTTTTCGTGTATTTCAAAAAGTAAAGTTGATGATGGTTGCTAACAAACGAAACGTTGTATCAAAAATTGAATAACAGCATTAAGTAGAGCTAGAAAAGTGGCAATGAAAATGTGCTCTTCTTTTCTTGATAGCTCTTCAAATAAGGTCAGAAAAAAATAAAAACGAAAATCAGAAAATCCAATTTTTTTCAAATATCTCAAAAACTAAAAGAGATATTCGAGTTCTACAAAGACCATAAATACGTCCTCTCAAATGCGTAACTTTTGTTCCATTTAACCGAGATTCCCATAGTGGGCATCCTTATCTTGGACACGGTGTACAAGCATAGGTAAAAGATCACAATCTGTAGATAGGAATTAAAAGAAATACAATTATCAATCTCATTTGATAAAATAAAAATGGGTTCTAATACACATTAATAAACACAGCTTAAATAAAAATCTTTTTCAATCAGAACACGTGCAATTGTCTAACCTCCAGGGGTTGTACTGCTCTTAATATTACAAAAGGACCTTAATTAGGGTTGAAAAGGCCCCCCGAAAAGAATTCGTCATCCAGCCCCAGCCCTCAAATCCAAGACCAACGCCTGGACCAACCCCAAATCCAAGACCAAGACCAAACCCTAAATACACCCCTCAAGTGTACAAGTATAAAAAAGGCATGGCTGTCAGAAAGGCTCTTAGTACAACAAAAAGGGTTGAAAATTCCATCAAGAGCTGAAAAAGGCCTCCGAAAAGAAACCATAAAATAAGGGCGACAAAAAAAATTGCTGTCAAAAAGACCATAATTAGGGATGATAATTCTATCAAGGGGTTGAAAAAGAAACCGTAGGGGTTGAAAATACGATCTCCCACGTGACCGGCATTTTGACGTCAAAATCCAAGATGGCGGCCAAGGTGTCCCCTGACTACTGCTACTCTTCAGAATACTGATGAATTGGTCCCTTGTTTCTTTGCCTTTTCCATGCATGCTTGGTGTCCTTTTTCTTTTCCATCTTTTTCACCATCTGCAACAACCCCCTATTCTGTATCCTAGTCCTAGGTATGTAAAATCGAAAGACATGGCTATAACTAGTATAACATTGCTCCATATTTAGCCACATCTGTGGCTAAAGATAGTGAAATATAATTTTCCGCGCTCCAGTTTAACCATCACGATATTAATAGATTAGAACTGGTTTTACCGAAAAATGATATGTTATTCACTAAACAAAAACTATTTATATTGGTACATCAACAAAGTTTCTCTAAATATTGCTGGTTTATACGATATTTCAACGCCATAATCCACATGCATTTTCTGGCTTATTAGAAGAAATGGACATGCGCAATGTGATTTCTGCAGAGGAAGGTTTAACTAACGAACAGGTGGCAGGGTACATGCATAAAACCTTATTTACAGTGGAATAAAGTCAGAAATGGCTATAACTGGTTCATTGGCTAAAACCGGTGCCATTACCCTATTCTTAAAAAAAAGTAGGTTCTTCTTTACTCATCGCGTTTCTAATGTCGGCTGCGCCTCGATTAGAAAGATTGCGATTCGTAAAGAAAAACAGAATTTTTTTTACTTATAATACAAATACCTATTTTTTATGTCTGGTTACAATAAATCTGTCAATTTTAAATATTATAAAACTGTTGTTGGTGCAAGATCCATTAACGATAAAATATAGTAACAATAATTCCATTAATTTTCACGATGTTCTCTCATAATCTTATGTAATCTTTGTAATCAGCTTTTACGCTCAACTTATGTATGAGTCAGTAAGTGCTCTAAAACTATAAAATAATAAATGCCTATTTGTTAAATTTACAGCATAGATAATATGTAAACATTGATATTTAATTTTCTTCTTCTTTAAAGGTACTGTAACGTTCTAGAACGTTACAAATGAGTCATAAGTTATAAATATTGTATAATTACACGTGCGGTGGGATGACCTCACGTAATCAAAGACATGAAAAATAATTACAGACTGCGATAGGCGTTAGTAAAAAGCATATAACGTTTCCCTTTGTTTAACACCTTTTCACTATCTTCCTATTTTATATAATACCGTTGTATTTTATTCACTCGTAATACTTGGAATGCATCATTCTTTTTCCGAGTATTTTAAGATTTATTGTTTTATTTGGCGCCCACATCCGCTTGTTCTTTGGGAAGTACCAGAAAGATCTAAAATATCCTGATTGGGAATTTCTGGTTGATTTCATTCGCTGACAGTTTGTTTAGAAATTTTTTAATGATGTGAAAGTGTGATGAATTTGTGTTTCGAATATCAAGGCGATTAACTTAATTTAAATTATCTCTCACTCGTCAGATTACGTATTAATACCACGTGATTTATTTATTTACAGCTTTTTCAACATCATACATCGGACTCGATTCATTTGATAAAACTCCATAGAGCGGTTGATAAGTGCAAGTTTTTAAATATTCTAATTAGTACACACGTGTATTGTTAATTTGTGATAATTAAATTTGTGTTCAATTAACCGTTTAATGTGTTGTATAATATTATTAAGTAGGTGACAATCGTCTTGAAACAATTGAAATGGCTGCTGAAGATCGATCTTTAAATTCCGGTATTTCAATTCCGCAATGGATGAAGAATAAGATAACGGAAAATAGGTAAGTTGTTATATATAACATTCGCTTGTTTTTTCGAACAAAAAAAGAAGCGCGCGTGATTTTACCTCACGTGGTTATTTTTGAGCT
This sequence comes from Vesta saturnalis, assembly GCA_036346205.1. NCBI lineage: Eukaryota > Metazoa > Arthropoda > Insecta > Coleoptera > Lampyridae > Vesta > Vesta saturnalis. The sequence goes on along the minus strand of JARFJB010002308.1, from coordinate 506,202 downwards.
AAATACAAACATAGAATTTTTAGGTCACAATTGCCAACAATTTTTCTTTAAACAAAAAGGTACATTTCCATTCATTCGTTTTAAAAGGAAATGAAAAAATTAGGGACGCCGTTGTTATTAACATCCTACTTACATTATGCTGATTTGATTTTTTTTTAATTTTGAAATTATCGTTTAGATTACCTTGACCTTCACCGCAAGAAAGTGGTAAACACATTTTTTATTTTATTTTCAATTATCATTTAATCCTAAACAAAATAATATCCTTATTTAATATAATATGGTGAAACCTATTTCACCGTTTCGTAGAAAAACCATCATTATGATAATTTGCTTAAACTGTTGTGGACAATGGCCTTATTGAAAATTTATATATGTATATAATGTATGACTTACTTCATGTTTACCTGTATAGGGTGAGTCAACGATATATATATATATATATATATATATATATATATATATATATATATATATATATATATATATATATATATATATATATATATATATATATATATATATATATATATATATATATAGTATGTGCATTTTAAAATTATTCCTGACTGTTCCAAAAAACAGGACAAGTTAGTATTTTTGTAATGCAACATCCTATATATCATTAGATTTTTGGATTCTACGTGCAATTATGAAACTTTATCTAGATTTCATGCATGTAAAATTCACGGTTTTCGAAATAATACGAATTTTATCTGCATTTATAGGTATAACTTTATTATTATGTACCATCTTGTGATTTGTTAGGGTGTGTGGGTGTTCAAAATATATGTCCAAACCTGCAAAACTTGAAATTCAAAAATATCACTTTTCTCAAATAGAACACCCTGTATATTTTTACGCTGTATTAAAGAGAATCAATAACCACACAGTTCTTCATAAGTGTGTCCTACACCTATTTTTCACTGTTTTTGCGTTATTTTGATTTTTCTATATTATTCCACAATTTTCTTGTGATTACTCACAGTAACGATAGAGAGAAAAAGTTGTATTAAGTACTGTAGCGTCCCTCAGGTACCCTACCTTGAAAAGTATAATTTGAACTTATTTGCAAGAATAATGTTACTATTACTCGAATTAATTGCTTGCCTTACATTGACTTTCCTGGCAATAATTAAAATATTAGAATTTATGTACAAGTCTGATATTGAATCGCAAACCTCAAATCTGATCAAAAGAATTGGCCGTCTAGTGGTAGGTACGTTGTGCTATTTGAATTAGATAGGCTGGATGAGGTTAAGTCTTGTGTCATGTGGGGCAGGTAAAAAAATGAAATTACACAAATTAAAATTAACGAGCTTTGCGCAATGACGGTTCAACCCGTTAATGTACTATTGTGGGAAAGAACCACCAATAAAACTCACTTTATTCATAAATAAGTAATTGCACAGTACAGGGTGAGTCAACCATAGAGTAAAGTACCTCATTTGTTTCGAGAATTATGCAAAATCGTTAAATATAAAAGTTTTAGAGAATATTAAGGTGCATAGTTCAAAATCATTTTTGAGTGGTTAAAGAAGCGTGGCGAATATAACATACGTTTTCTTTAATGGAACACCATATTTTTAATTTATTTTTAGATTCTACATGAAATTCTATAACTTATTTGTTAATAATGCCATATACCTAAACCTACGTAGTAGTTTTTCTAATATTAAATTTTTTTAGAAAATAAATACTTTTTACTCTTATAAAAAATTGTCAGCGGCGCCATTATTTTTGAAGATGGAATACACATATTTGGTACAAACGTTCTATGAGGATGGCAAAAAAGATGTACATGGTGGCGCTTTAGTGTGACAAAGTCCCATATCTCCTTTATTTAAAGAGATACAAAAAAAAATTAAATACAACAGTTGTAAGATGTGTTCTGATGCATATTCCAAACATATTTTTAATTATACAGGGTAGATCGTAAAAGCTTAGAAGTACTTTTTTTTTTAAATAGAAAACCTTATATATTATTACATATTTAGATTCTACATACAATTTTAGACACATTTTATGTATAATGTCCTATATCTAAGTCTAACCGTTTTTGACAAATTTAAAATTTTTTGTCAAAAATGACGTTTGCAGGCCAAAACATAGGTGGAAATCTTTTTTAAACGAAGCCTTTATCAATTAGTTGGATGGACAATAAAAAGTAGATTCAAAAAAACCTATAAAGTAATTTTTTTTAAATGGAAACCCCCTATTTTTTTAATTCTATCTTATTTAGCATTAAAAATAAGAGTGACTTTGTATAAGAGTGTATATTCCAAAAAATTGTAGTTTTTGAAATAATGACAATTTAACATTTTTTTATTGTAAAAAGGCTATACGGCTTTCAAGTTTTGTTTGCTTAATGGTACGGTTTGATGCTAGTGGTAGCGTTGAATATAAGAAACGGAAAGTGATAAACCGGAATGCTACCAATGAGGAAAAAAATGGAGATTTTACTTCATATTGAAAATAATCCACAGGTCAATTTATGTGGCACATCCCAATCTACCGCTAATCGCACCACGAAAAATACAAATATCATCCCTACCATATGGAACTACACCAAGAACTTCTAGATCGTGGCTTTGCACAACGAGTAAACTTTTGTACTTTTGTATAAATGAAGCTGTAGAGGCCGATCTGAATGTTTTGTCCAAAATAATGTTTTCCGATGAAGCTACTTTTCGCAGAAATGGAGCAAACCGACATAATATGCACTGTTATTCGACAGTTAATCCATTCTGGGTCCGGGAGATTCAAAATTAAAACCATCGGTCACCGGTCACTTAATGTATGGTGTGGAACCAAAAATCTTCGAGTTACCGGTCCTTATTTTTACCGCGAACCACTTAACGGGCATAGATATTGGAACTTTTTGCAAAATGAATTACCACAGCTTCTTGAAGAAGTTGATAACATTGAAAGGGAACAAACGCGAATTGATCAAGACGGAGCTCCTGCTCATTACTATCGGAAAGTAAGTGAATTTTTAAACAATCGTTACCCACAAAAATGGATCGGTAGGGATGGATGCATTGGGTGGCCTCCTCGATCATGTGGTTTAACACCTTTAGATTTGTTTGTGGGGCTACATTGAAGATCGTGTTTATGTGAATTTGACTAAAACACCAGAAGATATGCAGGACAACAACGCCCTTTATGCTAAGGAGCGTGCAAGAAAATATAGTAAAAAGACTAAACATGTGTGTCCAAGTAGACGGGCATACTTTTGATCACTTATTACGTTATAATTATTAAAAATAAGCTAGTCAGTAGGAACATTTTTATTATTTATTTGTTTTATGTTTCTACAATTAACGTGTGTAAAAATGGAAAAAATCTAAATAAATTGCAAACTACTAAAACTAGGTATATGACATACTCAATAAAAGTTGGGGTTTTTTATAAAAGCTATCAGAAAATATAATAAAATACACGGTGTGCCATTTAAAAAAGCCGAAATTTTTTAAGTTAAAATAGTCGATATGTATAAATTTATTTTGAACGCCCTGTAGTATCTAACTCAAATTTATTTACATATATCTTTTTTGCTATCCTCATAGAACGTTTGTACCAAATATGTGTATTCCATGTTCAAAAACAATGGCCGCACTGTCAATTTTTTATAAGAGTAAAAAGTAATCATTTTCTAAAAAAAATTAAAATATCGAAAAAACTACTAGGTTTAGGTATATGACATTATTAACAAACAGTTATAGAATTTCATGTAGAATCTAAAAATAAATTAAAAATATGGTGTTCCATTAAAGAAAACGTATGTTATATTTGTCACGCGTTTTTGAACCACCCTGTATACTCAAAAATTATTTGGACTATGCACCTTAATATTCTCTAAAACCTTTATATTTAACGTTTTTCCGTAATTTTCGTAACAAATGAGATAATGAACTTTACTCTATGGTTGACTCACCATGTACATTAATAAATCAAATAACACAAAAAAACAATGGAAGGGTTAAATATTTAACAAAACACCATTAAATCAGATTAAAGTGCGTACAAATTTATAACATTAAGAGAAAAATAAATACCTAACGAGCAATTTAGCAACACATAAACACAAAAAAAACACACCCACAATTGTGTCATAAATAAATCAGAATAAAAATCGTAATACAAACATGTCGCTCTATAAAACTAATCATGCCGATCTTTAAGTAAATAAGCAAAGAAAACAATAAGGCAAATTACGGTACATATAAAATACAACAGTAAAATTGTACAGGTGATAAGGTAAAGCCCAGAGCCAAAGAAAATAGACAAGGAATTTACACGTACACCATTGTTTAGTGATTAGTAAAGCACAAAATACATACGTACAGTGATAATAAATTACATATAATGAGAAATCAGGCAGGCAAACAATTCTACTTAAACAAACTGACAAAAAAACTCATTGAAACAAAGCCTTACATGGGTAAGTTGTAAATAGATCATAACATCGTGACCGATATATAAGTATGAGTGCGTTAGAAAAATACAACGCCCCTTTCTCAGGTAACCCAATAATCTATACAACAATAAAAACAATAAAAATAAAATTCGAGGTGTTTAATGGTTATCTGGACCCGGAGTATGTAAACACTCGGCAATTGCTTAATAAAAATGAAAGGACATAAAGTGTATTTTCACTTTTTAAAATAAAACACAGGGTGATTCATTTGCAAAAATTGATAAAATTATGTGCTCTATATTCAATTGGTGCAATAATAAAGAAATAGCACTTTCTCGTAACACTGTTCCCAATGTCAAAAAGTTATGCCTGGAAAAATGTATTGTTAGGTTGTTCTGTCTAGGTTATACATGACATTGAAATGAGAATGATTTTTGTGTACAATTGACCATAACTTTTGAAATACCCTGTATAACGTAATGAAACCCTATATTGGAAGTATGGGGGAGGTGAGCTTAATTTAAATTTGAAGTAATATATAGGGTGTCCCAAAAAAGGTATGTTTGGTTCACCCTGATAACATGTAACACCCTTTAAATACGAAAATAATTTTATAATGTGATGTTTGGAGTTGCCTATAATTTTTGTAAATAACTTTTTTGATATCTTTAATAACGGATATATTGTACTTCGACGCACTAATGCACCGCATTTTTATATATATATATATATATATATATATATATATATATATATATATATATATATATATATATATATATGTGTGTGTGTGTGTGTGTGTGTGTGTGGTGCGTGGTGTGTGTGTGTGTGTATGTAGTAGGTGTGTGTAAATGTGGCTCATGTGTCGTGTCGTGCGTATGTCTTGTGGCAGTGTCGTGAGTCGATGAAATCTATTTACAATATTCGTCGGGTCGTATTCTTCATATGAGTCGAAAATCTATTTACAAAAATGTCGGGTCTGCTTCTTCATATGAGGTCACCAAAGTTTGAGATTTCTCCTGTTTTGGAATTGATGTCAAATGTAGAAGAAAAAGATTGTATTTTTTACAAAGTATCATACCTAAATCTGTTCGGAATAACTTAATTGCAATCAGGTTTGAAAAGAATGAGTTCTAAAGTGTTTTAAATTTGCTAATTTTAGGAGGAATAGGTTTGGTAACATACAGTTATGACCTCGTAAATTTCATGTGATATGTTTATGTGTCATTGTAACAGTTGTCAGCTCCCATCCATACCTAAATTAAGACTCGTTTGAAAAAAATGCTATTTACGGTACGGTTGATCCTGGACGGAATACGGATAACGCTTTCTGATTATTGAGGTTTATACGGGTCAAAAGTACCTCGGATGCCACTCAAAGATACACTATAGCCCAGATTGTCTTTGGGCCAATTCTGAACTCATATACGGTTTCCCAAGCAAAATCTCCAGGTGTCGCAGTGGAGGATAACTTCCGGGTTTAAACGGCGGTGGAAGATGTTCCTAAAATAGAATTATGTCGGTTGGAAGGGCGGTTAGGGAATTAGACAAAGGTCACAGTTTCCCTCTTTACGAACGGTTTTTCAGTAGCAATCAATCTTTATTATTAGTATTAATCTAAATTACTTTCAAACTTAATCTTTGAGCAAGTATCTATCGAAGTAAATCCAATCAAGCAATTAAAACTACTATTTTACCTCATACTATTCAATAGGTTGCTTTCTGTGCGTGTTGCAATATCTTAGTAGACTGTTCAAGAGTCCTCTCTTCAGCCCTGCTCAATCCATGCTTGTTGATGTTTTGTGTTCTTGTATAGTTTACAATCATGAGATGTGTTTTTTTGTATAAAAAAAAGAAAAAAGAGATTTAGATTTATTTCAATATTTAATAATGGGTTAATTGGTTTAAGTGTGTGTGTTGTTTAGTGGGGTGTAGCGTGCTTACTGTGGTTAATCCGATTCGTTGTCCGGTTTCATACTAGGTCGTCATCGATTAGACGGGGGGATGCGGAGGGCATATGGGATGTTGTCTAGGGATTCTTCTATCTCCTCGGGGAGGTCTTCAAGGGGTTGTGTAAGGATTGCGGGGGATGTTTGAATTTTAATTTAGGTTTTCTTCGTGGGAATTGGGGAAAATGGTAGTTGTAGGGTGTGGTAAGGATCTCCTTGGTAGGGATAGTGTCGCCGAAGATTCTTTTATGTGCAAAGTTTTTCCGTAGTGTTTGGATTCTGTGTGGTTGGTACGTTTGCGTGTTGTGTTGTGAGGTCGCTAGAGTACCTGAGAGGTAACCTGTGTATGCGTCTGAGTATTCGGCGTTCACAGGAAGCAATAGAGGAAAGGAGATTGGGGTTTATGTTAGTGTATATGGGTGCTCGGAAATCCATAACAGGGCGAATGTATGGTTTGTAAGTGTGTTGTAGTGTTTTGGGGTGGCAACCTCTGATTCTATCTCGGAGGGCGCCCAGTAGATTTGCGCGGTTTCTTATCCTGTTAAGTGTTCTTTGTACATCGGGGAGCCAATTTAGGGTTCTTGTTGGAGTGGGAGTCTTTCTTGGTTTAGGGTGAGGGAAACGTTTCTGGAGGCAAGGTTTGGGAAGTTATCTTCGCTGTAATTAGGATGTCGGAAAAGGATTGTTTGGGTTTTGGTGGGATTGGCGGAGACTCGCCACCGGTTCGCTCAGTTGGAGAAGTTCCGAGGGGTTTTGGATATGAGGCGGTAGGCCGTTTCGCTGTTTCGATTAATCGTCCAGAAGGCGTGTCATTCGCAAACTGCGCAACGATTACTCCGGGCTGAGTGACTTCGGGAATGTCGGATGCGAAGATAATATAGAGGATCGGGGCTACGGTACGCCTGCTGCAGGTTGGAAAGGATCTGAGAAGGTTTTCCCTACTTTGACTCAAACTGACCGATTGGTCAGGTACGAGAGTAGGGGTCGGGAATGTTGAGGTTATGGATCTTGTGCAGGAAACCGGCGTGTCAGACCCTGTCAAGTGCTTGCTCAATGTCCAGAGACACAGCCAGATTGCATTGCTTGTGATTGAATGTTCTGGTAGTCTCTGTAAGCAGCTTCTACAAGTGATCCTGACGAAAAGCTTGCGCGAGCTACCTATATAACAGTTACGATCGCAGTGGGGCATCTTAGAGATTCCAATTGTCCGTATGATCAGGCGGGAGCGGTGGAATTTATTTTAATTAAAATTAAATTATTGATTTTTTAATTATCTAACAACGAAGGTATTATCACTTCTTACATAAAAAAATTATTTACGTAATGGCTTAATTGCTAATTACATATAATTCTGTCAGTTCGGAATCCAAAATTACAGTAGTGAATTGCCTACTTTTCACACGTGTTCGCATTGAAATGTAATTCTTAAAGGACATTGTATTTTACACAATAGCAAGTAGATTAAGAGACAAATTTTACGTATATTATCTTAGAATTATTTTTTATATGAATGATTTAACATTTTAATTAGATTATGAATATAAACGAAACTTGGTTTATTTGCACCTAGTTACTACAAAATTATCACATTTACACCTAAACGGTAGTCGCAGACGGCAACAGATATGCTAATTAATATCTTTGATATTGACGTGTTTATTTTACTTTAAATAAAATTTAATCGTAAAGGGCATTTCACGGTCAAATCTCAATTATATAGAATACAATTTTAAGAGCTAGATTAATTAATTTAACTGGACGGCGCTAGTTTTAATTATTTTGCTAATCAACGATAATATGTTAATTTATTTACGGGCTTGATTTTGGATTAATTATTTTTAAAAGGATACTTTTATTTCTATATTTTGATTCTCATACTAAATACGGACGTATTTGGTATAATCAATGCTAGCAATGGTATGCTTATTACTGGGCACTCTGGTAATGAAAGAACTAGTCTTCACACTTATACTAAATGGAAATCTAATAAAACGATCGAGAGTCAGGCAGACTACGTTAGTGCTTCAAATACCTTTGCTATCACTAACCCTAAAAAATTGTTTGAACAACAAAAATGCAATTAACCAGCTACACCTTCTTTGGGCACTCGTAAATTTTGGTCTTTAGCAAAAGCCATTAGTAAATACTTAGACACAGCTTCATTTCTCCCTATGGCATCCTTTGACGTATCTGTAGTTGCTGATTCTGTTGACAAAGCCAATCTTTTTGTAGATTGATTTGCATCAAACTCGGTGTTAATGTTTCTGGAAAAGAGGTGTCCCTAGTCAACTCTTCATTATGCGCTATGGAACAAATTGATTTTCGGTACAAGCTCCTAGAATCGATTATCAGACTTGATCTCGATTAGCGAACTGACCCAGGCGGTATTTCAGCTGTTGTCTTTAAAAAATGTTCTCCTAAAATAGTACCAGTCCTATCTCAGCTCTATTCGTCTTCTGGGGAATTTCCTCCATCATGGAAGTTAGTAAATGTTCAACCTATTCCCAAAAAAAGGCGATAAGATCGATCGCTCCAACTACCGTCCAATTATCATCACTTCCATCTTGTCCGAATTCGTGGAAAAGCCATAAATCAGCAACTGCCCTTTCTCCTTGAAACTAACAAACTCGTTAGTGACCACCAATATGGTTTTTGGCAGAGTCGTTCAACAGGTGATCTTCTTTCATATGTGACCCAAATTTGAAACAATACATTAGAGCAATCCCGTGAAACAGTTGTAGTGTTTACTGGTCAAACTTGCCTCGTTTGGGTTCCCTGATAAAAAAAACGAGTACGTATCCTAGTTGATGGCTTCTTTTCAAGTTGGCATTAACAGGGGCGTGCCGCAAGGATCGGTTATAGAGCCCACACTTTTTCTGCTGTACACAAATGATCTTCTCTTCAACGACTAACCCGGTTCATTGCTTTGCTGACCACAGCACAATTCATTGTCGTTCATGTCAGTCTATTCATAATGATAATCCACCTTATATCTCAAATCAAGACATTAAAACCGAAATGGCAATTTCAATTAGCAGACATTCAACGTATTCCTGATTGGAGAAATAATAATTTAGTTAAACTTAATGCTAAGAAAACTTAGTGTTTATGTCCGCCAAAAAAAAGTCCATTACTATGTTGGTAATGACTATGTTCAAGTCTATCATGGGTTGACCATTTTCTGTAAAATAAGCTTTTTGTACAGACCTAAGCGATATATTAACTCCCGACAACTCTTTTTGCTGTATAAGGCCAACATTTGACATTATCTAGAAAATAAGTCTCACTTCTAGGTTGGTGCTCCTAAATGCCTTCTCGATGTAGTTGATCAAAAAAAAGAGCGATTAAGCTTATAAATGACCCGTCCTTAACTTCTGACATGGAGTCCCTTGAGCATAGAAGAATCATTTCCGTTATTTTTTTGTATTATCGGTATAACAATCTATCTAGGTGAAAGTTTGCTATGAAATCGTGGTAATTATTAATTCTTGGCGGAAACACTCGAACCGAAAAGTGAAAGTTGTGCTTTTAACACAGGCCAATAACTTTTCTAATAAATGAAGAGTGGGGACGACGTTGCTTGAAACGTGTGGGTTTTCCCCATTAAATGTTGCCATGCTTAGCCATACTTGACCAATAAGCTAAAACAAGGTACACAAAAACAAGATGGCGACCGGATACAAGCTGACTGAGATAAGATGGCGGAAACATAATTGTTGTTGGAAACAAGCGGGCAGGAACAAAGGGCGGAAACAAGTTACTGGAAACGCGGATACAAGATGGGATCCAGAAACAAAGTGTTAGAAATAATCTAGCTGGAACAAAATGGCATAGAAATAAACTAGCTGGAACAAGATGGCAGGAACGAAAATGGAGGAAACAAGATGGCTACCGGAAATAGGCTGGAGGAAATAAGCTGGCTACCGGAAACAAGTTGTCAGAAACAATATGGGGATACAAGATAGCAGAAGCAAGATACCGGAAACAGGATGGCAGAAACAAGATGATTGGTAACCAAAGAGGCGTTTGTAAACAAGCTGCTGTACCAAGATAATAGATAAGTTTCGTAATCAAGGTGCATGACCCAGGATGCTGAAACTAACTGTACCTCTATACAAAGTACAGAAATCTTTACCAACTATCCAAATGGGAACAAGTGTGGTAAATTAAGGGATACCAAGTGGTTTGGGCGTGCTCGAGAAGTGAAATGGATAGACCAAGTGGTTTGCGCAGGTTGGTGTAGCGGGTCAATGAGTGGGGAGGGGTACCGAGTGGTTTGCGCAATCTCAGGAGTGGGAGCAGGAGTGATGGAAAGTTCCAAAGAGGGGCTCAAATAGTGGCTGAAAATTAAAATAATAAATAATTAATTTGTTACCAAATTTTAATAAACGCCAATATACATTTACTTAGCATTATTACTAGTTGTATAAAGCAGGAAATTTGTAAGTGTATTTATGAATTACTTATGTACCGAATTAAAATTTTAATGAACAAAGCGTTTACGAAACTGTTAATTACATTCATACTTAAACATTTTCAATTGAACCATCCATAAAATAAAACAAGCTTTACTATACCTTTACACTCCTAGTTTTTAACTGTCTAAGGAAAATTAAGTTCATTTACATCAGGGATTCCCAAAGTGGTCGATATCGACCCCTTGGGGTCGAAATCGGTTTTCAGGGTCGACATAAACGAGAACTGATTTTGGGGGTCGACGAGGTTTAAAAATCGATCCCTGTTAATTAATACAAGTTCTCATTTGAAACTTTCAAAATACTGTGTGAGTCGTGTTACGTGTACCAACTTGTTATAATGACTAATATTTTAGTAGGAAGTATCATTGCTGTACTTTCAAAGTTTGACGAATATACGCGATTTAACACGAACGAAATCATGATCAAGTTCAAGTCCAAACATGCTCTTGATATTTTACTATGTAACAAGCTTGCACTTAGGTTGAAAGTTCATTTGCGTTTTGAAATTCTTTGGAGCTTGAATGATAATACACTCATCTACCAATTTATTGCAAGAGTGATTACATAGTTAAACAAAGTGATTGAAAAAGAATTTACAAAGTGCTTAGTTACCTACGCCGTTAATAGCTTAACCATACATTTCTGCAGTTTATGAAAAAGTAACAGGGTAAGTATCAAAAAACGTTTTAATATTTTTTTAAATTACTTTAGAAAAGTTGTTACCTAAAATTATAAATGTTCAATTTTTTTTGTTTTCGTTTTTTTACGCTCATTGGTACCTAATACAAATTTTCTGTACTATCCAAGTTTATCAATGAGTAAAAAACATCCAGTACCTAGGTGTGGTAAGAATAAGCCCGTGTGCAAATTTAACAGTTTTATTGTCGTTTTTAAGTACTTTCTTAGACATTTTTTTTATTTGCAGGTTTACTGCGAGTTTTATGATGGCAGACACGAAAAAAAATGCAGACAATAGAGTTTGGACTACTTGAAGTTTGGATTTATTTCATTTCTATCAAATCAACACTTGCCGATGTGTCCCATATGTGAAAAAGTAGCCAGTAACGATGCCATGAAGCCTTCAAAAATGGAGGACCACTTATCAAGAGTACATGTTGACAAAAAAAGTACCTAAGCCCTTGTCACTCTTTCAAGCACTTAAAGAAAAACTAGAGAAAAGGCCATCCATAAGATCGATGTTTGCGTCATCATCTATGCAAGACGTTGATGGTTTACGATAATATATCTTTACTAATAGTGAAGTGGGGGAAACCCCACACAATTGGAGAGCGGCTTATTTTACCAGCCATTGCAGAGGTCCTCAACAATGTATTGCACAAGCCCGTACATGATATGAAGAGAATTCCTTTGAGCAATAACACCGTTCAGAGACGAATAGACGAGATGGGTCGCGACGTGGACAACATTTTATGCAATTTCTTACAGGCCAACATATTCGCTCTCCAGTTGGACGAGTGTACATTACCCGGCAATGAAGCTATGTTGTTAGGATATGTTCGATATATTAAATATGAAAATATGTGCCAAGAACTGATTTTTGCTACATATTTAAAGACTGACACCAGAGGAGAATCGAGTTTTCAGGCCGTGGAACGTTTTTTACCGACAAAGCTAATCCATGGATGAACATTGTTTCTGGTGCGACTGATGGTGCACCATCTATGGTTGGTCGTTATCTAGGTTTTCATTCACTGCGCGATTCACAGACTGCATTTAGTAGCAAAAAATCTGAGTCCTAGATTGCACCAGTCTTTACAATATGTTATAAATGCTGTCGACAAGATTCGAAGCAATTCTTAGAACTCTCGGTTATTTGCTCAGCTATGTGAGGAAAACGACGAAGTCTTTACTCGGTTACTTCTGCACACTGAAGTTCGCTGGCTATCAAGAGGCTCTTGCTTAGCAAGACTTTCAACTATTTTTGAATCTGTCTTGGAGTTTTTACAAGAAAAATATCCAAATTTGAAATAAAATCTGAACAATTGTAAAACAGATATTTATTGCTTGACTGATATCTTTGGTATGTTTAACAAAGTTAATTTGCAACTGCAGGGTGACGATCTCAACTTGATTAAAACAAAATCAATAATATCGGCCTTTGTGGGAAACTTATCCTTTATAAACAAAATTTAAGCAGAAAAGAATATTCACAGTTTCTGCATTTGTCAAAATTACCAGAAATTCTTCAAGACGATGTTATTTTATCATATGTCACTCACTTGGACGCATTACACAAGGATTTTACTAAGAGGTTTGAGGAGCTCTTAAATTTACAAATTCCTCAATGGATAATAAATCCCTACAATATCACAGCCATGGAAAAGCCAATGTGATAATGCAAGAAGAGTTGATCACCATCAGCATAGACGAGGATCTTAAGCAGAAGTTCAACCAAGGCTATCAGAAGTTCTGGTTGCAGCGGAACATTAAAAAACAGTATCCTGCATTGTGGAACATTCCTGAAAAATACCTTATCGCTTTTCCATCATCATACTTAGTCGAAAAAGGCTTCAGTGTGGTTACAAACATTTTGACAAAACAAAGAAATCGCTTGAAAATCAACGAACGCGGAGATTTAAAGCTGCAACTCAGCAATATTGAATCAGATTTAGCTAGATTGGTAGAAAATCACCAGGTTCGTCCATCACACTGAATTTTTGTTTTTTTGATCTTTGCGCTTTTAATGTTTTTTTCAAAAAATAATTACCTACTTAAGTATTTTTATGTAATTTGTATTAATGATTATTAATTGTCTCATGGCGGACTCGAGAACGGGGATATAATTATTACTGTGAAATGCATCTGTTTCCCTTTATCTTAGTGCGAAGTTCCCACTTAAAGAAAGACGGGTTATATAATACGTCTGCTATATATTTTAAATGCAGGACTCAAAAACGTATGTCGATTATAAAGTCAAAGCGCATAACGCTGTCAGATATCTTCTTGTTACACACAATTGGTTTTGAATTCAAAGTTGACGATGGAAGAAGACGTTTAATGGAGCAGGTTGATATTGCTGGTGCTCGAGCAACATTTTCGCGAAAGTATTTTGCTAATAAAAGTTGTGAAATTAGTTACGATCCTGTCTTTTTGGATGAGACGTGGATCTTTAGTCGAGGAAGCGTTCGAAAATCATGGCATGATAATGATTTGAAAAGCACAAAAAACAAACCCCTAGGAGCAGGGAAACGGTAATTAAAATAGTCCGATTTGTAAAAGCTTTATATCCGAATAAATTTTAGTTTTATCGTACTGTGTGCTTGCAACAAGGATGGTTTTATACCTAATTCATCATTGGTATTTTCCAGTAAAAGTAAGACAGCAGACTACCACGATAACATGAACGCTGATTTATTTCAAAAATGGTTTCAAGAACAGCTTTCACCAAATTTAGAAAAACCAAGTTTGATAATTCTTGACAATGCCAGTTATCTTTCTACATTAGTAGAAAAATTACCTTCAAGCAGTTGGAAGAAAGATCTTCAATTTTTAAGAAAACACAACATTCGAATGATATGCTGAAAATGGAATTATTACAAATTGCCAAGGATTTACAAGTTCCAAAAATATATGCAATTGATGAAATCGCTCATCAAATCTTAAGTTTACCTCCGTATCACTGCCAATTCAACCCTATCGAGTTAATATGGGCAAATTGTAAACAGTATTACAACAAAAGCGTTGGAAAACAGGGCTTCAGGGACGATAATGTTTTATCGCTATGGAAGGATTCATTGAACCAAGTAACTGGAGAACTGTGGCAAAAGTGTATTTTACATGCTAAAAAGGAAATGAGCCAGTGGTGGGACGTTCAAAAAAGAGCTGAGGAAATGGTAAAACCTCTAGTAATCGATGTTGGAGGGTCGAGTGAAGATGATACTGAAAGTGAAGGTGATGACTTTTAATTATAAGATGTCCAATATTTGAATTTAAAGCATAAATTAGAGTCTTAGTTACTTTATAACATTGTAAAGAATTATTATATTTAACATATACCTCTGTAGCTTAGGTTTACATTCGTTTATATATATATATATATATATATATATATATATATTGACAAACTGTAAACTGAGATTTTTAAAATCGGTTATATTGTTAACTAATAATAAATCCCATCTTTAACATCCAATACAGTGTATTTATTTATGACAAAATCAGTTATTTATAAGTGGCTTCGATAACCAAATTAAAGTCTTGGCTCTTTTGACGCAGTGAGATCTGTCGGCTAAAAACGATCCTCTGCAATTAACCAAACTTTTCGCGCTTCATTCAGACACTGCCTACTGCTACCTAATTCGTTTCTTATTGAACATTATTGATATAATTAATTTGTAAAACAGATCCAAAACGAAATTTTGTTGACCCGGTCTCCGTTTTGATAATCGTTTACAGTTGTACAATATATTTTTATTATATGACTATCCACACTCGATGGACTTTACATGCCAGAATAAGTGCGACCACACCTTAAACGAAATTCGACTTTATTTATACGAGTGGATGGGGATTTTTAAGACCTTTAGGATGCTAAATCCCGAGATATTCGAACAATAATTTTATTTAAATTTGACAGCGCGGCTTAAATTTGAAAATAACCTAGAAATATTGACAATGTTTTGCTGGTATTCAAAATTACTAACTATATGAACCAATAACGACATACGTTTTTAAAATCTTAAACCATGCTTTACTAAAAGATTAGTCATAAGACACCTCTGGCCGGCCCCACTTTATTTACTGAATTTTATGTATATTTATTTTGTTAAATTTGGATGAGAAAATGACGTCTCAATTAACCAACCGCAAAGTTTTTAAATTGGTAAGTATTTTGTATCAATAGGCAAAACACTAGAGATAGGATTTTAAAGTAATTTGGCCATGGGCGTGTGAGGTATCAGTCCATTTTGGAAAAGGGGTTTCTGGCCCAAAATAGTTTGGGAATCCCTGGTTTAAATGTTACGTACCGACTTAATTAGGCATTTTTATTAATCTTTGCTCTGTTTAATTTATGTGCATTTTAAATTCTTATGCTTAATTAAGCATTCTCACTTAGAAAACACCTTCAATTAAATCATTGCCAAAATATAATGTCTACATTATTACTTTATATTATTATTGTTCGTTTCATAAGAGTATTTAAACCCTTCTCATACTTAATTTTTGGAATAAAGCATTTTTGGAACTGATTTTCAAATAAAACAAATAGACAATTTAAAACGCCGTCCGATTAATTAGGTATTTTTGTTAATATCTTTTAAATTTTATTTCGTATAAATACATTTAATAATTTAAAAGAGATTAAAAAAATGTCAGAATATCTTGTGATATTAAAAATGACCTGCTTACGTTTAGGTAGGTATGTATCCTATTTGCTCTGTGCATTTTAAATTCTTATTTGCTTAATTGAGCGTATAAAACGGCTTCATTTAAATCATTGCTTAAATAATGCAATGGTTATATGCTTAATTAAGTATGTTGAAGTTTTCACAAATAAAACAAACATTAATACAATTAAAAATTATTAATTTTATTACATACATAAATAAAAAATTCACCTCAAGTAGGATTTGAACCTACGACCTGTACTTTGCTAGAGTACCGCGCTAATCAACTGCGCCATCAAAGTTCAAGTCCCAATCGATGCAAACTTTGTCTTTATGCATGTAGAACTGATGTAAATTCTAAATATAATGAGATTATATATAATTATAATAAACATTAATACACACTTACACTAAATTTTTTGAATTGTGTAGAATGGGAAATATAAAGTGTTACTTACCTGTTTAATTAGGTACTGTTATTAATATTTTTAATTTTATTCTTTATAATTACGACCCGAAGATTGTTCGAAACCAATTTTGTTACTTGTATGCATAATTAAACATTTTGAAATTGGTTTTTAATTTAAACAAATAGCAAATTTAAAGCGCTGCGCTGGTTATATGCTTAATTATGTACGTTGATGTAGGTACAAACACTAAACTTTTTGAATTGTGTAAAACGGGAAATAAAGTTCAATTACTCACTACTTACCTGTTTAATTAGGTATTTTCATTAATATTTTTTTAATTTTATTTTGTATAATTACGTTTAATAAATTAAAGGAAGAGATTCAGAATGTGTTTATGAGGAGAATGTTTTGCGTAATATTAAAAATGTACCTGCTTACATTGAGCTCATTTAGGTATGTCTATGTATCGTATGTGCTGTGTGCATTTTAAATTCTTATTTGATTAATTGAGCGTATAAAATGGCTTCATTTAAATCATTGCTTAAATACAACCGCAAAGATTTTTTGAAACTAATTGTTACTTGTTACTTGAGTTTTTATTAATATTTTAAATTTTATTCTTTATAATTATGTTTAACCCTAGGATGCAGAACATATTCAATATAGGGTAAAGGCAGGGAATGGCGGCCCCCTCAGGATTTCTATTAATTTCATAATTATTAATTAATTTTAAAGAATGGGACATGTATTAAATTGAAGAGAAAGCTCAACTTAACAACATTTTATTAAAAAATTTAAATAAAACATAAAAATAAAAACGTTATTCAACAAAATAAAATATGCATGATGGCCACCATTACCTCCTTCAAGTAGGGTAATGGCGTCAGGGCCGGTATTTCCTCCTCAGAATATTTACATACAAAAGTCGCATGTAAAAAGTTCACTTGTATGGTTTGTACACGATTTATGGGCCCATCCCCCACACAGTGTGCAACGTATCCACAGTTCTCTGTTTTTGCCGAACTCACCACATATCTTTATCCGAATCATCATCACCAGATGAAAATGACGTAGAAAGTTCAGCTACAACTACCGTTTTTCCCTTTGAGAGAATTCGGATAATCCTTCTTTAAGCATGTTCTTTTCTGCTTTTGTATATTGCTTGTCTTTTTTTTTTCTTAATTCTGTCTTGTTTTTTCTTTTTCTTCTAACAGGGTTTTTATAGGTGTCGAGGTAAAAATTTCTGAATGTTGCTTTTTTGGGGCTCGTTTGGGGACTACTTTTTTCGTGCCTTCTGATATTTTGGAGGTTCCAGGTAAAGGTAACAACAATTCATCAAATGATACTTGTAGTTCGTTTACTCTGTTTTGAGCAACAGTGTTTTCAATAGCTTTTAAAGGAGTAGGGGTCATTTAATTTTCTCTGTGAACCATTGCAATAGTTTCAGTAATGTTGCTATTTACATTTCCTAAAATATTCCCAGGAGGTGTAATCTCATTTTCACGAGGTATTGTAGCGACTGTTTCAGTTTCAACAGTAATCTGTCCTGAATTTTCTTTATCACAAAATTCTTGGTTTCTGTTTTGTGAGTTTTCATTTTTATTTTCTGTGTCATTTATTTGATTGCATACGGTGTGTAAAGCTTCAGCAAGGAGATAATCATCATTTGTGAAAATTTCAGGATCAATTGGAAATATTCCAGTGGCTTGAAAATCTTTGATGGCCTTTTCAGGAGTTGCCACTCGACCGAATGCTTTATTAAATAGTTCAGCAATTTCATTTGTTGAAATTTTCTCTCCAATATGGGATCTTAGATAATTACTGCACTCAACGTTGGACGCAGCTTTTAGCGACGTATAAAAGGAAACATCTAAAGGCTGTACGCGATGTGAAGCATGAGGAAGAATTGCCAATATATGAATTCCATTATCCCGGCAAAATGTTTATGCGTTCAAAGTGCAATGAGCACTGTGGTTGTGAATTACAAGCAGCACAGGGTCTTCATTTGAACATTTGACTGAATTTTGAAAGTGCTGAGGCCATTCTATGAATAAATTTTCAGTGATTCAACCATTATCAGAACCTACTGGTGGTCCATTTCGTTAGAGCTGTGGGTTCATTCTCTTTCGTGCATAGATAAACATAGGAGCAACATAAAGACCTGCGGCGCTAATACAACACATCACGGTAGTTATTTTCCATTTTTCTCCACTTGTTATAAACCCCACTCTCTTTTGTCCTTTTCCTGCAAGTATTTTACCTGGAACCTGTACCGTAGTTATGCCGGTTTCGGTTGCATTAAAAATATTTGTGGGTGGAAATTTAAATTTTTCTAGCAGTTTGTTTAAATTGGAAAAAAACAATGATACCTCTTCCTTATTAAAAGCCGAAATCCGATGAATACTTGTTGCCTCCGGCTTTCTGATTGCAACTGTTGGGTTTCGTCAGCCAAGCCTTTCCTGCTTCTTTCTTATTTTCGGAAAAATTATGTTTTAATTTATTTTTGCCAGCAAATTCAAATGCACATCTTTTTATTTCTTGAGCTAATAAGCCATAAAATAATTTTGACAGCTTAATAACCTGATGGGCCAATGCTTTTTCGTTCTCGACGTTTAAAATTGGATTACGTCCCATCGCTGCACCTGAAGAATTTTGTTTCTTAATTCTAGTTTGAAGTGTACCTCTAGGGATGTTAAATGCCCTCGACACTTCTCGTGGACTACTTCCATTATTCTGGATAGCATTTAAATCAGCGTTTAAATCCTCAGCACTCCATTCAGTCTTCACTGTTTTTCGTGTATACTTATTTGGCATTTGCAACAAAACAAGAAAATTAAAATGCCCCCTTGCGGCCGCGATTTCCTCTCTATCTATGGCCGCCATTACCCTACAGGTAGTCATTGCAAATTATCGTGAATTGAAAAACAAAATCAAAAACTAGAGAAAGAACATATCAACTATAATAAATTTACTATCTACTGGAATAATCAGAGTTTTGAAAAAGCATGAAATACGTACTTTTATAGGTCGTCGAAATTTACACTACACTATAAGAACTGCTTGCAAAATACAAAATGCGTCATCACAGCTCAATGGTTAGAATCTGACTGTTCAGTTCGAATCCACACGGCTAGCAGGTTGTGTGGAAGGGATACAAAGAGAGATAGCGTCAGTACTAACTTTTCCAACTCAAAAATTAAGGACGCCGCAATTACCTCCAGGCCGTCATTCCCTGCCTTTACCCTACGACTTTACACAACATGGGCCTGGGAGGTCCGTTCCTTTTGTAGATGTAAATTTAAGCAATATTCGAATTATATTGCAGTTATAATAAAGTTATTTATTGAACTATATGTTTACAAAATATAAAATAAACGAAAAAATCTTAAATCTATGAAAAAATTAGTTTTGTTGGTAACAGTTTAGGTCAATACTGGTTGGACATAATGAACATCTTTTTCTCTTGAACTCAGTTACTTGTTGAACTCGCGACGGACCTGGAATGTGAATAAAATGTTTCATTGCTTCTAAAACACTTTTTGGTAGTTTGGGATTTGTAGACCTTCTCTGCATATGTGGCAACACCAGGTCCTTGGCCAAATCTTTCAGAAATAATCTCCGTTTGTGAGTCACCCCTTGGTTGTAGTTGGTATGTTCTTTGGAAAAAACTATATATGCGTTGATGTTGACAAAAAAATGCTAATGGCCAGTTTAGTTTGTCTCTTGCAAGTATATGTTGTTACCATCTGATCCATGACATCTACTCCACCTTTCGTTTAATTATAATATAAAATTATCTCTGGTTTCTTCTTGCAACTGTCGCTGACAGAGGTATCGTGATGCATGCTACTTAGTAAAAATACGCATTTATTTTTCTTAGACACGTAACTTACCATACTAACATTGTTTCTAAAACAAAACTTCGAAGAACATACTATACGATCTCTAGACGATTTTAGTTCTTTTGGAATGTCTCGTTTGTTCTGTGTTAGTGTACCAACAACTATAATATCCTTACCCAGCAGATATATAGCTACTGGAACGCTTGTAAAGAAATTATCTATCGTAAGGTTTAGCGCGGAATTATGAACACTACTCACAAATGTTTGAACAACTTAAAGTCCTAAATTCTTATGTGGTGGTTCACCAGGTTGTGATTCACACAACCAAAATACCTTGAAGCCGTATTTGGCAGGTTTGCTGGGCATATATTGTATAAATTTCCATCGACCTCGATAACCAACAATCGATTGTCACGTTTTGATTATGAATAGTACACGCCTGACACTGTTCAATAAAAAGATGCCAGATATAAGATATCATCGCTAATTTGTCAGTTTTTAGACGTATCTTGCGAGTTCTCTTATCATCAAACCTTATATATCTCCTTATTTCTTCGAAACTATAAACTGCCATAGTTGCTCGATATACGGGATTGGCAAATTCTTGGGAAAATAGTTCCCGCACAGCTACGTCCCAACTTCGTTCTACTCCTGCTTGAATAAGTAAGCCGAGAAAAGCACGAAGTTCTTGTAAATAAACATTTCTCCAATCCTTTGATTTGTTACGACACACTCGATTCCCTTCTAAATTGGTACAATTTACTATTTCTTGTAAAATTTGATCACTCATAAACAGCTGAAACGCTTCTTTTGGTGTAGAACACATGTGCTTTCTTACCAAGCCAGGAGCTCGACGGATAATATTGTGTTTCTGTATTTTGCATTCTGCTGGCTGATCTATATTCCATTCTAAACCACTGGGAGCAATATAACAATTAGATGATCGAGAAACTGCCGAATTGTCAGCTGTGGATGTGCTAAGAGGATCGTTCAACTCATCACCATCAGAATCATCACTAGCGCTTGAATAATTATCAACATCTTCTCTAAAACCTTCGTCAACGTTTATATTATCTTCTGGTTCAACTTCGCTTTCACCGGATGGCTCCTCATTTGATTCATTCGCCCATGTTAAAACAGTTTCTTCAAATTTATCATCGCCAACTCTAACACTATGTTTCTGTCTACGCGACGTCATTCTAGTTGTAACATAAACGCTTTTCTGAGAGCAACTAAATGCATCTGTTGGAAATTGCAAGCCGCAACCTACAAATGCAGGTTTATACAAAGCCACTAACGCGTATACAAGTTCAGACGTATCGGGAGAAACTATTTTTACGGTAAACAAGCACATACTTAATAAAATACTTATCTTTTTTGGGATTTTTTAATGGTGTACTTGTTTAAAAACAGAATGGGTCTCAGTGGCCCTTGTTGTGTAAAGGCGGGGTAACAGTAAAAAAAATTTTTTTTTGAAATATCTGTTTCACATTTAAGTCTGTTGGTATAAAAATGTATTAATATATAAACCTACAAGGCATTCCTAATTTCCTGAGTAAATGAATTTCAGAGTTATAAGACAACAACGACATCAACGGGCCTGTCAGGCCCATGTTGTGCATCCTAGGGTTAAGTAAATATTGTAAACGGTCATCAGGGTGTGTTGTGACCATAGCACGGAGCGAAGCTCCACGCTAGTTACGTTTAATAAATTAAAGGAACAGATTTAAAAAGTGTTTATGAGGAGAATGTTCTGCGTAATATTAAAAATGTACGTGACTTACATTGAGCCCATTTAGGCATGCTATCTGCACATTAAATTCTTATTTGCCTAACTGAGCGTATAAAACGGCTTCATTTAAATAATTGCTTAAATACAAGAAGCGCAAAGATTTTTCGAAACTAATTGTTACTTGTATGCGTAATTAAACATTTTGAAATTGGTTTTTAATTAAAACAGATTGCAAATTTAAAGCGTTGGTTATACGCTTAATTATGTATATTGATGTAGGTACAACGCATTTTTATTTTTAATAGTTATTACAAGAATTAAATATATAAATTTATGTCATGATATAATAAAAATTAACAAAATTATTATTCAGACTAGTCATAATTTTAGTTCTGCATTTATTATTATGTGATAACTTAATAGTAATTACACGAAATAGAGTTATGGTTAAAGAAAATAACTCATTCTACTAAATAATATTCGAATTATTCTTCAGAAATTACTGTTATGTACATAGTAATAATTCAGAATTAAAATCATGTACATAATTTTAATTCAATTCTGTGTGGCAACACTGTGAGATAACCTGGCGGTATCTTAGGTACCGGCACGGTCGTCGACCAAGGTTAGTATTCACTAACATTGGTCGTCGACCATACGAGTGACTAACTCTCGATAAGTGCGGACCAATAGGAAATAGCTTTGAATGTATAGTTTTGAAATGGTTTAAATGACAGGTTCGATTCGCAGCTCATGTAATTTTATTCTGTTTGGTTACAGTAGTTTTGTTTATCTAATCTACCATTGTTGGTTACAGTAGTTTTGTTTATGTTAAACAAACTAAGCTGTTTGGCTGTGTTTCAATTAGCGCCACACCTCATTTTGTCAGTCAGCGTTGCCACGTCTATAATCCACAAATAAAAACTATGTATATAATATTAATTCTAAAATTAACATTATTACATAATAATAATTTAAATTAAAAAAAGTATGTTATTACTTAATTTACACTTAATCGTATTACTATTATGTCATAACATAATTACAATTGTCGTATTTAATATTACTTTTTAATAAAACAATAATTCAAAATAATATTTATGTCCAGGCATAATAATAATTTACTAGAACATATTAAAATTATTTAGTGACATGATAATAGTTCAGTAAATAAACTAATTATAAACTATTCCAGTTACAAATTTTTCTTACACTACAACATGTAATAGTTATTCGGTTTAATTCAGCAAAACAGCGTTTTGTATTATTATGATATCGCGACATAATAAAAATATATTATTATTATTTCGAGTAACAACAAAAATGAATTAATTTTATGTGTAGACATAAACGTTTTGGTCAGTAACCGGTCTGCTCCCTATGGTATTGCTCAAGAGAACAATACAATTGCCCCGGATCGACCTGGCTACAAGGAGCGGTCAAGGTCGAGACAGACAGGCTCCGTTGCTGACGACTGAATGGCGAGTCGGTACGTGGAATGTTAGAGGTATGCATGCTAAAGAATTTGAAATTGCGAATGTAATGTACGAAAGATGCCTTGATATTCTGTGTGTATCGGTGATAAATCACAAAGGAAAGGATGCCGTGAAGATGGAGGATGGCAACTTCACACTATGGTCAGCAGTTGAGACTCAAGTGCATGGCGCAAAAGGAGTTGGGGTGATCGTAAATAAAAGAGCGAAAAGATGTGTTAAACAGTACGAATTTGTATCTCCCCGGGTAATATGGGTTAGAATGAAAGTGGAGTTTCGAAGAATTTTTCTTATTGTGTGCTATGCACCGGTGTATGGAGAAAAATATCAGGAGCGTGAGAACTTCTGGAAAGAAGTAGAGAACGTATTGAACGTATGTAAGCCAAACGAAAGAGTGATGATGGTGGGGGATATGAACGGATGGGTGGGTGTACAGAGAGAACATACCGAATGCGTTCTAGGAAAGTTCGGAGACCAAAGAGGCAATGAGAATGGTGAACGGCTGGCGAACATCTGTGTGAGGAGAAGCCTGTTTGTATCCAATACGGGGTTTAAACAAAAAATGTACATATGTATACATGGCAAAAACGTGAATCTAAAAGTATGATAGACTTGATAGTGTATGATGAACGGCTTAGAAACCTGGCGAAAGGCACAAAAGTGATGCGCGCATCGGAGTGTGGATTGGACCACTTTTTGGTTATATGTGTGTAGGGCAAAAATAGGTCAGGAGAAGGAAAGCAAACGTAGTGCGGACGTCCAGAATTAGGGTAGACAAACTAGTGGATAATGGTGCAAGAATGAAATACGCAGATGCTGTGAGTAAAGAGTTGAATGTGAATGAAACAGTGTGGAACGAACAAATAAAAGACACCGACGTTGAAAGAGCATTGTTCAGCTTGAAAAACTGTGTTGTCAATTGTGCCTAGCGGATATGTGGAAGAGCGACTGTAGGTAGACAGAAAAAATGTGCTTGGTGGTATGAGTCGGTAAAAAAGGCAGTTTGTAAGAAAAAAGATGCGTACATGGCAATGATTGCTGCAAAAAATGAGCCTGAGAAAAAGCGATTGTATGAGGTGTACAGTTTAAGAAACAAAGCGAAGGAGGCAGTGAGAATAAGTAAAGATGAAGTTATGACTGTGGAAGGAGAGAAAATACAGAATGATTTTGAGGGAAACAAAAAACTCTTCTGGAAATAGGTCAAAAATACAAAACGTGGCCCAAAACAGAACGCTGCAGGAGTGATGAACATGCGCAACGAAATAGTATGGGACGATTGTGAAATGAGGAAATGCTGGAAAGAATATTTCGGAAAGCTGTACAGTAGTGAGGAAAATATGACTGAAGGGTTAAATAAGGAGAATGTAGAAGGAATGATGAATGAAACTGAGAAGGATATTGAGATAAATCAGGTAGAGAAAACGGTGGGAAGGTTGAAAAACGGCAAGGGAGCAGGCGTAGATAAAATCACTGGCGATCATTGTACCACTGTATAAGGGTAAAGGGAACAAGGGTGATTGTAATAACTACAGAGGAATAAGTTTGCTCAGCGTGCCTGGTGATGTATTTGGAAGAATACTAATTGATAGATTATGAGAAACTACACAAACTAAGATTTGGGACGTGCAGGGTTGCTTTATGCCAAGGAGAAGATCTGTTGATCAGATGGTTGCTCTCCAGCTGGTGATCGAAAAGTGTTTAAGGGTAAAAAGGAAGCTGTACTGTGCGTTTGTAGATCTGGAGAAAGCATACGACAGAGTGAATAGGGAGAAGCTGTGGGAAATGTTAAATGAATATGACGTAAATAAAGGTCTAATAAATGGAATAAGGGCAGTATACAACGGTAATCGGGCGTGTGTTAAGGTGAGAGGAGGTGTGAGTGAATACTTTAATATTGAACAAGGAGTGCGATGTCACCGTGGTTGTTCAATGTATACATGGGTAAATGTGTTAAACAAGCTTGTACCGAAACAAATGGTGTAACGGTTGATGACGTAAATGTACGACTCTTGGTGTATGCAGACGACAGTCTTATTAAGTGACAGTGCAGATGAGCTACAAACCGCTCTGAGGAAATTTGATACAGTCTGTGAGAGCATGGGCCTAACAGTAAACGTGAACAAAACTAAGATTATTGTGTTAAATCGGGAAGGTGGAAAGGGGAGTAGAGTATTTACTCTGCAAGATGAAATTGTGGAACAAGTGGTCGAGCTGGTATGTCTGGGTAGAATATTTACTGCAGATGATACAATGGAGGGCGAAATTGGACGAAGGGTTAATTAATGCTGGAAGGAAAGTGATTGGAAGTATATGGACGATAATGAGAAACGAAAGCGTGAGCCTAGATGCGAAACGAGCAATCTATAATGGCATGTTTGTCCCGTCAGTACTGTATGGAAGTGAGACATGGGTATGCCAAAAAAAGCACAAAAGAAAAATAAATGCCGTGTGTATGAGATTCCTGAGAAGCGCATGTGGTAAAACGAGTAGGGACAAGATAAAGAATGAATACATAATGACGGAGTGTGGCGAGGAAAAGACCATGATAAAAGTAGTACATTACGTTGGTCTGGTCACATTGAGAGAATGAACAACGCAAGATTAACGAAGCAAATATATGTGGGTAAGGTTAGATGAAAGGCTGGGCGTGTACGCCGCGTAAAACTTGGCTGAATGTAGAATGTATGATAAAGGAAAGAAAGATAAGTAGTTAAAACTAAAAGGGCGTGTCAGAGACAACGTATGAATCGCTGAAGCTAGGGAGGTATGCGAATATAAAATGGCGTTCCATACATTTTCGATTAAAGTTTTTCCAAATAAAACAAACATTAATAAAAATTTACACTAAATTTTTTGAATTGTGTAAAATGGGAAATAAAGTTCAATTGCGCGCTACTTACCTGTTTAATTAGGTTTTTTTTTTAAATTTTATTCTGTAAAATTACGTTTAATAAATTAATTAATCGTATCAGCATTTTCGATTAAAGTATTCCCAAATAAAACAAACATTAATATACACTTACTCTAAATTTTTTAATTGTGTAAAATGGGAAATAACTTTCAATTAAATGCTACTTACCCGATTAATTAGGCGTTTTTAATTATTTTATTTAATTTTATTCTGTATAATTACATTTAATGAACTAAAAGGAAGAAATCAAAAAATGTGTTTATGATCAGAATGCATATAATTAAAAATGCACCTGCTTACATTGAACTCATTTAGGTATGTAACCTATTAGTCCAAATCGAAAATAATTGCTACAAAATGTTTGATTGTTTTAATGGATTAATTTGTGGACCAATATGCTTGTCCTAGGTTTTCCCAAGTTTAAGTGTAGTGGGAAAAAATACGTACCCAAAAGGGGTATCTTTGTGGTTATATCTCGTAAACGACTCACAATATCAAAAACACGGTCCTATTAACAGTTACAGGACATTAAATTCTGCATTAATTGACCAGACGCATATTTTTTGGGTCCACCCGTTCCCATACTACTACTCATCAAAGTTAGAAAAACTTTATATATTTATGAAAAATTTTTGTTTTAACTTTGTGCTTCGTGGTAATATCATCTAAACTAACCCATCTATCAATAAAGTGGTCCATACAAAAGTTATGGAGGAATCAATTCTGCGTTCGATGTGACCAAAGTTAATTTTTTGGATTACTCGTTTATGTACAGCTCCACCTTAAAGTTGAACCGTTTCTCATCATCAATGAAGACTGTTTAAACTCCAGTGCTTCAATAAGTGTTATTTACACTATATTAAACATAGTACTATATCACTCTATTGTACTAGTCTTGTGCTTAGTAAATATAGTCATACAATAAAACATTACAATTGTAGAATATATAAAAAGATAACATTGAAAAATGGTTTCATATAGAATATGAGATGCATTCAACTAATGTGAAGATAGAGGCAGGATAAGAAACACAATTCTTGAAATCAATTAGTGATGATTATATTTCATAATAACAAAAATTGTAGTTACAGGTGAAGATGAAAAGGGGAAAAATAGGTAGGTACACACACTTCACAGACGTCAACGTTACTGTCGTTGGGCCACTCCGATTTGGAGTCCGTCGCCCCATTCCTCCTCCTCAAAGTCTGTAATTTTCGTTGTCCCATATGTGCATTCCATGTCTTCGTCAACATATGGTTCGTCAATTTCATCTGGTAGGAGTTAGTGCAGGAGTTCCCCTTGTTGCATTTGCAGAAAATTGTGGAAAGAAGAGACTGTGGAGGTAGGAACGGAGTCAAGACCAAACTTTGAAGCCTTCTATCCCTGGAGGTGTCCTAACCACATTTGTAACAACTTGTAGGTACTTCTCAAGCTATGTTGACGGGTTGCTTCGGATGTTGGTGGCAGGGATAACAGGTTGAATTTGGATTTCACGGGGACGTTGGAAAACAGGTCGAATCGCAATTTATCTAAAGTATCTCTTGCCCTACTTCCGTAGAGGGTTGTTAAAAATTGTAGATCAGCTTCGGCAATAACTTCAGCTTGAGTGTCATGATCGAAGAAAGGTTTGATTTCTCTTATTTTCGACCAACAGCGTGACCACCTTGCCCTGATTGAAGAGTGCTGAAGTTGTTCACGTCCTCTTACGGCGTGGAGAAATGTGAGTGACCTTTTGATGTTGTCTGCCAGCTTGAAGCTGTTGAGACCAAATTCTTTTGATTGGGTCATTCCTCTTCTATGTTTTGAGAAATATATGTTCGCTGATCGTTCGGCTAGGGCATTGAGCACGATGAGAAGGTCCATATCCTCATCAACTATCACAACCTTTTCATGTTCCTGTGATACCACAAGGGCCGTAGCAACAATCAGGTGGTCTACGTCTTCATTAGCTTGCTTTACTGAGAAGCCTTCACCCTCAAGCCGCTCACTAAGCAAGCTAATGAGGCATATCTGTCGTTGGAAAGGAATTGCTCCGGAGTCATGGTCACCATCATTAACTCGGTAAAGATATCTTAGGACTAGTTTGTCGTTTGCTTCGGCGAAGACTCAGCATATTTGATGCTCTTGATATGCAGGTCTTCTGGATAGCCATCAAACTCGCACTTCAGTTGTAGTGTCTTTAGGTAGTCAACGTATTTGGTTACGATTAATTGGAATATTTCACCATTTTTCCACACAACCCTGTGGGGCAGAAATCCACCGTCGATGACAAAAGCTGCTCCTTCCAGGTTTACCTCATTCAGCGGTGTGAACAAATCATATAACACTAGCTTGGTAGTCTTCCTCATTCTTACTGCATCGAACAGATAGGGTGTAGGGTACCAACTCAAGCTGTTCATCGGATTTCTAGAGGAGTGTTATCCGGTGAAATATGGTTCCAGTGTTCACTGATACATCCTCTCCATCAGTGGTCACTTAGATTGGAATCCTTGTATACTCATTACTTATTTTTCGGACAAACTTGATGTTGTCAAAGGTTTGACCAACTAGGGCGAGCATTGAGGAATTGGCAATTTCAAAGGCTCTTTGGCAGTTGATTGCGTCATCTCTGATGATCCCTGTTCTGATGGAATAATTAGTGATAGGGAAAGGATTACGGGATTTAAACCACTTAATAAACTTCTGAAGGTCTGCATTGTCACCCTGCACTCTACCATCCCACGCACCAACATGTTACTCCGAGGTAGCGAGTGATACACTACAAAACACTTCAACCTGCTGGGTCACTGTAGTAACAGTTGGCATGGTCAGAATCCATCTACTCAGAGTACTGTCTGCGACCAGGACTGACCCTTCGGTACTTTTCCACGAGCGCATTAGGGTCTGCTCAATCGTCATGCCAGACCATAACCCACTCCAAAACGCCCATTCAGAAAAAGTATTTGGGTGGTTAGAGCTCTGAAGCTGGTTCATACAAGATACCTCAAACATCTGGCCTCGTCGTAAGAACATCGTATTTCCTGGATAAGAGGGCCCAACCTCAACTTGGAGGGATTAATGAAAATATCAAGGCCTGGTGGAAGATATTGCTGCATGAGCAATAGACATTACTTTGGTTCCCTTTTTATCGTTTTTCTCTCTTTATGATTGACTCTAGCAACACCTGTAGGATTTGAGGAATATCCTCACGATTTTCCAGAAAGCGTTGGGGATCTGGGTAACCGTCAAGGCGATACACTTGAACGGGTATCTTTTCGGATGATGTCAGCCGCTGCTCTAACAACTCGGAGGCGTTCTTCCTCCTCATTTGCCTGTTTGGATTTATACCATTGCTGGGACAAAATTTTGTAACCAGTATTGCTCAAGCATAGTACTGTCTCTCGGTGTTGACCAGCTGATATGGTGTTGTCACTCCCATAATGGCCTTGCAACCTTTTCTTTGGAGCGTTTGGGCCAGGGAAATCTTTCAAGGCCTCTTTCAAAGAAAACTGGCACTCATCTTCCATACCCTCAATCTAGTTGCAAACATATTGTAAAGCAGTAGTGATGTCTTCATCCTAGGGTCTACCTTTGACTTTGTTGAATGTATTGGTAAGAAAAATGTTGTCATGCAGTTCTTATGGTATCTACCCTCATCGGCAATCAAATCATTCCTCAATAGGGATGTGGCTTCTTCCGCGCACTGATCTTTCTGGGCAGCTGCAGTTTCCACGACACTGTCTTCAAATTTTTTAGTGGTTACGACACTGACAGCAATCCGACGATGGACATTCAGTCTTAGCTGTTTGGAAATGAAATCATCACTGGCATTCGTGTTGCAAAAAAAAACATGTTTAAACATTGAACGCTGACTGACCTGATCGGATCCGACTAACTTTCTCTGCAGCAGCCATATTTTTCTCCCTGATGTAAGATTTATGACACGGGACATGAAGTTTTATGGTATCACATGTCTTAAAAAGGGCATCCCTTCTATCACGACATCACGTCTCTTCTTACTGCACTCCAACAAAGTTCTGATTCCTATTGTTTCCACAGTCACTGCCTCGTTCTCTTCTATTGTCTTTTCACACACAGGGCACAGGTCCGTCATTTTTACATCTGCTTCTTTCCAACCTGCAACAAAACTAATTGTACATTTCAAATTTTAGTTACATAACATATTTACTAGGTACATTATGGTGTGGTTAATTGAGCATATAAAACGACTTCAATTAAATCATTGACTAAATACGACCGCAAAGATGTTTGAATGAAGCATTTTCAAAGCTTAATTGTGTGCCTAATTGAATATTATGAAGTATATTTTTAATTAAAACAAGAAGTCATTGAATTTAAAATGCTGGTTATATATTTAATTAAGAATGTTGATGTAATTAATAGAAAGCAAATTCTTTAATGGTCCCAAGTGAGAAATTAAATATTTCTATTTGATAAAGTTAAGTGGTAGAATACATTGTGACCTTTGTATATTTAAGCCTTTGCAAATACGTCAAAAAAGTAAGTACCAATTAAAATGCTAATTGTATGTTTAATGATTTGAATTTGCATTTACGTTTACTATTTCAAAATTTTCCGTACTTTGCTCACTTTTGGACTCTCTGGTATTACTAAAACTCACTAGATTATTGTTCCCACTTATAAAAATATTCGCATGGCTTGAGGAACCTACACGCCCTTTATCTCATTCTACGCGCTATTTTATTCATTCCTACATTTTTTTTCTTATTTGTATATTTAGAGTGAAGAAAAATATAAATATTCAAAGTTCATTGTACACAATTCAAAAATATTTCCCAACATTCTGATTGGCTCATAGCTGTGGGTGTGTACAAAAATAGTCGGGTTACAAAAATTGGAAATAAGCCGATGTGTTTACGTCAGATTTTTATTGATATATAAACACAAAGCATTATTTACAGCGTTACAAAATGACGTAAATATTCTGCGCGAAAGGTCAGTGTAATTGAATTGAAAGTATAGTTAAAAATCGTAAGATCTATGTTAATATCACCACAACCAAACAATCTACAGCATTAACCAGTACCACTTATCGATCTCAGTTTAAATCAAGATGCTGAAAGTGATATTTGGGTAAATATATATTTTAAATATTTTGGCTATTATTGTCTGTATGCTTTTGAGTGGGCGATGGTAATGTTGATCTTTTTATTTTTGTAAAGCACCTGTAGATTTTCATACATTAGATTCCGTTTCAGATAGCAACAGTTACTGTTTATCTGTATCTATTTCACAATTTTTTCTCTCTACTGTTACTAAGTAGTATACTATTTTAATGCGGATTTTATATGTTATTTGTCAAATTTTAGAAATTACCAATATTGCCCCACCCCCTATAATTTAAAATAGCGTATATTTCTTAACTCAACGCAATAGATAATTTTTTTTAAGGTTATCATAGAATTAGAAATTTTTTATAATGTTGTAATTATTTTATTAATTTTATAAGATAATGTTTGCCCCCCTTTGTGCAAAATTGAAAATAAAATTGTGAGCGTGAATAAATTCAAGGTTAACAACATTGACATTGTGAGTAAAAACTTGGGTGTGCAATTGCTAAATATTCGTAATTGAATAGTTTTATTAGTGTAATGACAATTAAAATAATAGTTATCTTATCGGAACACACCCCCTTTTTTTAATTTGAGGACGTCGTAAATTTGAAGTGATTTAATTAACAACATTAAGTAATAATTTTGAGTGGCTTAATATTTATGTAATTCGATTTTTGTTGCTAACCTGTCGGGAGCGATTTTTAGTAACCGGGTTTTGGTTTTTTGATTTGACTTAATAAACATGGTTTACAAACCATTGTTATCAGAGTTCTATCGAAATTTCGTGTTCCTCATCAAAATTTTTCAAAGTACAAGAGGGGCCCTAACAATTTTTTGAAAATGTAACTTCTTGGAAGTTCTACTAATAAATCCCAATAACACGGTTCACAATCCATTGTTATCAGAGTTTTAGCGAAATTTCGTTTGCGTCATTAAATTTTATTCAAATGCTCGAGGGAGCGTGAAATTTTTTTGAAAATGTAACTTTTCTTGGAAGTTCTATTGATAACTCTTAATAAACATGGTTCATAAAACCACTATCATCAGAATTTTATCGAAATTTCGTGTTCCTCGTCAAAGTTTTTCCAAGTACAAGAGGGGGCTTAAAAATTTATTGAAAATGTAATCTTGGGAGTTCTACTAATAACTCCCAATAAGCACGGCTCACACACCATTATTATTAGAGTTCTATCAAAATTTTGTCTTCTTGATCAAAATTTTTCAAATACTCGAGGGGGGGTGAACATTTTTTGAAAATGCAACTTTTCTTGGGAGTTATAGGTAGCACCACAAGAGTTCCAATAATAGCCCCTACTAAACATTGCTCACGAGTCATTATTATCAAACGTTTATCAAAATTCCGTGTTTCTTATAAAAAAAATTTTGAAAATGTTCTATCGAAATTTCGTTTTCCTCATCAAAATTTTTCCAAATACACGAGCGCGCGTGAAACTTTTTTGAAAATGTAACTTTTCGTGAGAACTCTAGGTAGCACCACAAGAGTTCCGATAATAATTCCTAGCCATTATTATCAAACTTTCGTTTTTCTTATAAAAAAATTTTTTGAAAATGTTTATCGAAAATTTGTTTTCCTCATCAAATTTTTTCAAATAATCGAGGGGGCGTGAAAATTTTTTGAAAATGTAACTTTTTGGGAGATCTACTAATAACTTAATAAACATGGTTGACAAACTACTCTTACCAGAATTCTTTCGAAATTTCGTCTCATTAAAATTTTTCCAATTACACGAGGGGGCGTAGGAATTTTTTGAAAATGTAGCTTTTCTTGGGAGTTCCAGGTAACACCACAAGAGTTCCAATAATAAACACGCCATTATTTCAGCCTTTATCAAAATTTCGTATATCTTATAAAAAAAACTTTTGAAAATGTTCCATCGAAATTTCGTTTTCCTAATCAAAATTTTTCCAAATACTCGAGGGGGCGTGAAACCTTTTAGAAAATGTAGTAACTTTACTTGGGAGTTCTACTAATAATTCTTAATGAACATGGTTTACAAACCACTATTATCAGAGTTCTATCGAAATTTTAACTTTTCTTGGGAGTTCTAGGTAGCAGCACAAGAGTTCCAATAATAACTCCTAATAAACATGGCACGCAAGCTATTATCAGACTTTTATCAAAATTTCGCATTCCTTATAAAAAAATTTCCAAGTACACGATGGGACGAGAATTTTTTTTTGTAAATGTAACTTTTTGGGAGTTCTGGGTTTTAATAACTCCTAATAAAGATGACGCACAAACCATTATTATATTCTATCGAAATTTAGTTTTCGTCATCAAATTTTTAAGTATAGAATTTTGGATATTCTGGCCAGCACCACTAGAGTTCTAATAACAACTCCTATAAAAGTGGCTGACAAACGATTATTATCAGAGTTCTATAGAAATTTCGTATTCCTCGTCACACGAAGGCGCGTGAAAGTTGTTTGAAAATGTAACTAACCTTTCTTGAGAGTTCCAAGTAACACTACTTGAGTTCTAATAATAACACCTAATAAACATGGCTCACAAACCATTATCATCAGGGGCCTATTGGGATTTC
Source organism: Vesta saturnalis (assembly GCA_036346205.1). Taxonomy (NCBI): domain Eukaryota; kingdom Metazoa; phylum Arthropoda; class Insecta; order Coleoptera; family Lampyridae; genus Vesta; species Vesta saturnalis. Next base: position 471,980 of record JARFJB010002308.1, on the reverse strand, counting down.
GTTTTCACTGAAATTTTTTCCAAATATACTAGGGGGCGTGGAAATGAAGGTGTAACTTCTGTGGAGTTACGGGCAGCACCACAAGAGCAAAATGGCAAAACGATTCAATTTTGGGATCGCACTTAGTGAATTTGGACCCCAAACTTTGCATACTGATTCTTTGGATTAGTTTAGCGGAATTATTTCTACCGCTATGATAGAACTCTAGAACTATTAGAGGTGTGGTAATAAATTCACTAAAATTTTGACTTTTTTTAATACAAGTAAGTTTGACATTGACGCAATGTTTGTGTTTTGATCTAAATCTTTTCCAGATTAATAAAATTTGCAAAAGTGCTGATTAATGTTTGTACTAAAAGAGTACGTACAACACAGATATTATTAACCTTATAATTAAATAGTGTATTATTTTGTGCTTATCATTTTCTCATGTTTAGATATGAAAATGCTTTAAGCGACAATGTAACCTTTGCTTCGCACGTAACGTAAATAATTTCCTAGAAGTTTACATGAATCTTCAAGTATGTACTGACGCTATAGTGACAATTATCAATTAAGTCAGTGAGATTTAGTAAAGTGCAGTTTTCCGTTAATTGTATTTCTCTCTATATTTGGCAAAAGATAAGATTTTGATAACGTTTTGTTTACCTTTCAGCTACATTTCTCGTTTAATTTGATTTTTAATGTAGAATTTAACCTTGAGAAGAACAGGTAACCTATAGAAACGTTCAATCCTTATTTTTTTAGGTAATTATGTAAGTGATGAATTCACTTTGAGCACTATTTCACTCACCTTGTGGCTATTCTCACCTTTTGACTTAAACGTTGGTAGTGGTAACATACATTTTACGGTTGGCAACAGTATAACAACTGTCAATAGCTGCAAAACATAACCTCTTTTTTCTGTACAAATTCTTTACATATTACCCGTTACTCATTCTTTACTTTACAAAGCTGCAATTTCATAAACCATGCCGAAATATCATTAAACATGCATGTACAAAGGAATTATGTGTAAGTGCATTACCTATACATGTAGGGAATTCTAATTATATTTTGTTATTAATATTAATTAGCATGGTCGCTATAATGTGGTAATTTTAATATTGGTAATAAGTCGCGTGATAATTGTCTATTGCTTATGTAATCCTTAAAATTAAACCTAATTGTTTATGCAAAATGTGTGCAAATATTGTTTTTTTGACCCTATTTTTAAATTTGGCTTTAAATGTTAATTTTTCTTTTCAGGTTTGACCTAGACCAGAGTACATTTTCACCACCAGATAATGACGATAGCTTTTTATACATCCGTTATCCAGATCTAAGCAAGAAACTTCTCAGCACCACTGATTCAAAACCACCAACGATTACGAACTGTGAAGGTGTTCTTAATAATCACACAGCTCCATGTAAGCAATACATCATAAATCCTGGCTGTAAGTGAACACATTAACACGTAACAACGAAATTTAAATAGTGATTTTCTTTCAGATACTCCCTCTGTAGTTTTAAACAAACCAAACAATATTAAAATCAAATCAAATGGAACGGATGATGGTTTTAAGGGTGAAGGTGCGGCATGTGGTAGCTCTGTTGTAAGAGTTGCACATCAAATGGTTTCCGGAAAGTATCCAATCAATAACACACAATTGGTTGAAGATGATCCCTTACGACCTAAGAATTTTATATCATCTAGAAGAAGAGGTAGTAAATCATTACCAGCATCCCCACTCACATCTCCACAAACATCACCTAAAACTAGACGTAAACCAGTGAATAAATATTTTGCAAATTCCATTGCTGAAAGTGAAAATCCACCGAGTGGTTGGATTTTACAAGGACTATTAAAACGTGAACTCTCCCAATCAATTGGACAAATTGCGGAAGAAAGTGTTAAAAGTGATATGGGAAAATCTTCTTCGGTACTTAATATAGATGAGAATAGGCCAATTAAAAACATTACAAAAGATTTTAAAACTCGACCCACTGAATATCGTGAAATGAATTTTTGGTCACCGACTACTATGTAAACGTTTAGTGATATTAACGAAAAATTTGAAGGAAGATAATTTAGTTTAGTGGCTCTATTTTATTATAAACATTATTCTATAAGTGTGTTAGTTTTAAAATAAATTAATTATTTGTCCTATTTACTCTAGATTAACATTCCGGTATGTTTGACCACTTGATTTGATTTGTGGCCGGATATGTTTTTGTTTTGATTATTTTCTAAATATTCAGGCCAACGATAGGCTGATTTAAAACAGAAAATGATTTAAAAGAGGCATCATAAAAACAATACCTTATTACTAATTTACAATCATAATAATATTTATTAATTATAATAAGTAATTTAAATTATATATGATTTAAGTTTGTAAAAATACACAACATATCAACTGAAGATCTAACTTTTGTGGTTTCGTTCATTAAGAATTTAAGTAATACTAAGTGTACTATTACATCATGCCAATTTATATCCAAATTGATTAAACGACAAAATTTCAGAATACATTCAGCAATTTATATGGTATAACTTCTTTAACAAACTCAGAGTTACCTTCAAACGCAGTATTATCTTTACTACATAATAAATGTACGTGATTCTTTCTTTATGGTACAGCAATGTGTATTCTATTACTCATAATGTCAATTATATGTTTCTATTATCGTTTTACTGTTATAATTAATAAGGTAGAAATTAACAGTATCGACATCTATTGAATTATGGCGCCCCTTTTTATATAAATTGCTATTTTGCCTGATACATAAGGAAAATTATGGTCCTTAAATTTTTTTGTGATCAATTGTATTTCCGCCTAACTGAGCAATCAGTATTGCCTTACTTAAATTATGAAAAAATTACATCAGTTTTTAAACATTTGAGATAAAAATTCTATTTTTGTTCTTTACGCAATATTTTAACAATAAAATTGCTGTCAACAATTTTTGTTGATGTTATAATTTAAAAATGGCAAGAGCACGTTAAATTGAATAAAAATTAAATTTTTGATTAATTACGCAAATGGAAATTTTGCCAAGGTCCAATTATTCCATTGAAACTTATGACCTGCAAATTTTTCACAATCAATCTTTCGATAGAATTTTTAAGATGATTACGGAAATACCTTGAAAAAAATTTTTACTTACTCAGATTATCTTTGGACAAATAATTTTAATTCTTAAATGCCTGGGCAACTTATCAGCTCTAAAAATCGAACACATTTAGAACACAACATTATTTGTTTGGCTAATTGATAAAAAGACAAATTTCACTGATTCATTAAGTACTATGTACACTCAATTCCAAAAAGGACACTTGACCTAACTTTAAATGTCCTATATTTTTCAAACCAGGTTGCAGATTTTTTTCTAAGCCTGGATGGTGGTGGAAAAACTCAAACCATGTTCTTTTCTTAATTTTTGACCCACCCTGTGTGTTAATCAAGCAATAGTATAGAATATGAAAGACACTTCTTTTATTTTCTTATTCATTAATTGAAGGGTAAGAAAATGTCAGTTTCATGAAAATTTACAGTCGCTAAATATTTAGTGACTGTAATGAAAATTGAGTTAGTAGCGCCATCTAATAGGTAATTAAAGTATGTAGTGACACATCTGTAATTGAATAAAACAAACATGATAACTCGTAATAGCAAATACAATTATAGCTGTTTTAGTAAAAAACAGGGAATGTCCAGACGTTATTTCTAAAAACAAGGAATGTCCTTTTTCATAACATTGTAGACTGTAGGTACAACAGTAACTATTGTTATGTAGAAATAATTATAAACATATTTTTTGTGAAAGTAAATAAAATTTTGTGAATCGGCAAGCCAACATTATTTTACCAATTTGCCTCATCATGAACCTACATATAAATATGTAGGTATATAAGGTTCTGCAATTGACTTTTTTTTCTCTATCGCTAAATCGACTTATTAGCTCATTTCACAACTTTTGGCCAAGACCAGCTCTAATGTCTGTGTGGATGTATGTTAGTATCCACGATAACTACAGAACGAAAATACCTACATACTTAAAGTTTTGTATTTAAGCTTGTTTTCATTTGGCTTAGAGGTGATTTTGGGAAAAATCCAGTAGAAAAAAATTCCTAAGGTAGAATTTAAGTGTTAGTTCAAATTTTTTCATTATCTGAATAACAATTAACTTTATAAGAAAAAGTATAGACATAATTTTTATCGAAAATTTAATTTTATATAAAAAGTTTCTTAATGTAAAGCGAAATAAATGTAAAAATTAAATAAACATGATTGAAAATGCTGAAGCTGTATTATCAATATTTTTATAGGCTTTGGAATTTTTTTTGACGTTAACATGTACGTTTATTAATCTCTATCTGACATCTAGCATCTAGATGTCTATTAACCTCTGTCTGTCATGAAGTTTTAAACGTCTGTTTGACACAGATTGTTTTTGCGTTTACAATGTTGCCTATTTTCATATTGAACTTCTTCTAAAAGAGGTTGCAAAATTATCCCAAACAAAAATGTTATTAAAACTCTTGTGTGGTGTTCCACACAGATATTTTTTTAACTCGCATGATATATTTTTTCAGCTTACTCCATATTGCAATGGTTTTATAAAATCACAGCCAGCTCGGAACAATAATATTTTTATTAATAAATGGACATTCCCTGTTCTTCATTTATATATTTGGACTTCAGGAAAGATTTGTTTAGTTTTTACAACGAAAAAAGCTGCTTGTTATGTTAATTTAGGTGATTATAAGTACAGCTTGTACAGTACAGATTGGTAAGAAGTGAGAATAGTGACAAGGTGTTTTGTGAAAAGCGGAAAGAACGTGATTTTGCGACAAAACAAGAAAAGCTACAGAGCAGAGTAAAACTGTGAGTAATCTAAATCCCTGTAAAAACAAATTGATACAGAGAAGGATAGAAACAGATAAATTCAGAAGGTAAAGATAACGAGACATTAAGAGGAGAAAGTATAGCTGGTACCAACTGGTAAAGGCTAAAACAACCGGGAATTTTGAAATTTACACAAAAGGGAAAACCCACAAATTGCGTGCAAATAAAAAGCCACAAGAGAGAAAGCTTCTATAAAAGGTGCCACAACAGAAAAAAGGTATTTAGACAAATGTTAAGGAGAAGTTTTAGTAACAAAACCATACGGCTCTACTAGCACAATAAAGGAAGAACAGATAAACGCAAGAGTCGGATTCAATAGAGGGAACTATACATGATAACAAGCGATTACCCAATACAAAAATTTCACATATTATCGATTGGGGGAACCACAGCTAACAAGCAATAACCCAACATACGAAATTTACATATTAAGACATAAAGATACAAGTAGCTGACTAGAGGAATTTGTCACACAAAAAGATACAGGCAATCCAGCAAACAAAAAGGAACGAAACAACCTAATTAGTAAGGGCAGAGCGGTAAAATGGATAAAATATTAGAGGACATACAGGATAAACTGTACAGAATGGATACGAGAACAGAAAGAATCGAAAATATAGAAATAAAAATAGATAAGCTGCATGCAGATATATCAGAGACGTGAACGTCATGAATTAAAAGACCAAAACAAGATTTTGGAAACGAAGCATAGACTGCAGGAGAAGTACATAACAGAATTGGAAAGGGAGACAAGAAAGAGAAAGATCGTGATACAGGGAATTGCAGAGGAAGAAGACGAAACAAGTATAAAATTGAAAGAGAAGACCAGAACTTTGCTGAGAGAAATGGGTATCAACATTAACATGGAACAAGAAACCGAGGAAGTAAGAAGATTAGGAAGAAAAGAAAGAAGCCAAATAGGATACAGACCTGTATTAGTAGAATTTGGGTCCCTAAAAAAGAAAATGGAGGTGATGAAAAACAAAAGAAGTTTAAAGAACATGAATGTATGGATCACGGATGACTTCCCCAAAACAATTTTGGAAGAACGTAGGGAATTACTTAAACATATGAAGCAAGCTAGAGGAAAGGGATAATGGGCAAACTTAGCATAAGATAAACTCATTATAAACGGCGAACAATGTACTAGGGTACAGTTTACAGAACAAGGAGTAACAAATAAAATGATAGGAGACCTAAAACAAAACCTTTACGCGAAACAACACGCTACAGAACAGAAGCAGGGGGAGGACGAATCAGATGAGGAAGGAAAGGGCAATACACCAGAAGGCAATGAGGGCAAAAAAAGAGGGAGATCAACAGATGAGCAAAGCGGAATTACATACAGTGAAAAAGGGTCCACAGGAGCAGTAGCAAAAAGAAACAAGAACTGGACACAGACGGCATTAGCCCCATTCAGGAATAAAGAAGAAAGAAAGAAAAAAACATTAGATCAAGGAAGCACGAGCAAACTGATAGAGAAAGAAGATGACTGAACGGAGGAAACGAGAAGGAACATAAATACCAAACGACAACAGCAACAAACGTCAAAAAACCAGTAAAAGCAAGAACCTGGATGGAAAGAACGTTGACGACAAGCTGTGAAGTAGGGCGGAAACATAATCCCGACGAAAATGTGAGTCAAACTGGAAATGAACTAGACAAACCTGGTAAACACAAATACACAATAGAAGAGTTAAAAAAGCAAAACACAAGTAAAATAGTAATACCATCAGAAGCAACCTTATGTGGGTTGAATGACTATAAGATCAATAAATATCAGACTAAAAACAAAAAAATAAGTAAAAAAACAAGGAAAAAGATGAACAACGTACTAAGAGTAGAGACCTGGAATGTAAGGACGTTATTAATACCTGGAAAAACGCAAGAAGTAATGAACGAATTAATAAGATATAAAATAGATATAGCCGGAGTACAGGAAATAAGGTGGAAAAGCAGCGAAGAAATAAAAAAAGAGCAGTATATGTTTATGTTTTCAGGGAAGAAATGGGGTAGGATTTATGGTAGCAAACAAAATAGTAAAGAACACCATGTGCTTCGAACCGGTAAATGGAAGATTTGCATACCTACGAGTAAAGGGGAAAGATAGAAGCCTATCGTTAATAAACGTATATGCCCCAGCGGAATTGTTAAAACGGGCTGAAAAACATGAACTATGTGATACGTTACTGCATATCGGCGAAAAGATACCTAGAAGCGACAGAACAATTATTATTGGTGACTTTAATGCCCAAATAGTCAAGGAAGGCCATAATGAACTGGTGGCAGGGAAACATACGATTCATGATAAAACCAACGACAACGGCGATAGGCTGTGTAGGATTGATGCAGCATTGAATATGATTATTTCAAGCACCAAATTCAAACATAAGCGAACGCACAAGGAGACATGGGTAAGACCAGGGAGCACTGAAGGAAATCAGATTGATCATATAGTAGTTTCAAAAACAACGGGAAACACAGTTAATGACGTGCGATTATACAGAAGGGCGAACGCGAACAGTGATCACTTCATGGTAATGGTAAAAATGAAACAGACGATACACAGCAGTAACTACCGGCGGCAAACAAAGAATCAAAATGTGCAGAAATAAAAAAACGAATGGCTCAAAATCAAAATGGTAGAAATCGAGAATAACTACAATAAATATAACACAAAAATGTTATTCCAGTGAATACAAAAGGTACATAGAAAACCAATTATCCGTAGAAGAGGAATAAAAAACAATAAAGGAGAAATAGAGCACAACGAACATATAATCAAAGAAATATGGAAACAATTTTACCTAGGCCTCTTAAACCAAGATGGCTGCATGGAAATAGCAGATGAAGAAGGAGCAATAAGTAGGGAAGAAGAAGTGCAGAGGCCAACCTACGAAGAGGCAATTGACGCAATTAACAAGTTAAAGAACGGCAAAGCGACAGGAACAAATGAAATTTGCTCAGAATTAATAAGAATGGGAGGCGAGGCGCTCCATAAAAGAATTTTTAAGTTAATAACAGAGACTTGGGACACAGAAAGAATGCCAGAAGATTGGGAAAAATTTATGATAGTACCGATACCAAAAAAAGGTGACATGAGAGAATGCATTAACTATAGATACATCTCCTTGCTGAACGCAGAATACAAGATATTTACTAATATATTACAGAATAGAACTACTCAATACAGTGAGATGGAAATAGGAGAATACCAATTCGGTTTTCGTGCTGGAAGATCAACTACCGACGTTGTGTTCATAGTCGCGCAGATAACGGAAAAATGTTATGAGCATGGAATCGATCTACTTTTATTATTTGTTGATTTTACGCAGTCCTTTGATAAAGTAAATCGAACAGAGCTCTTGAAAGGATTAGAGCGATCTAAAATGCCAATAAAAACAATAAGGCTAATCAAGAGAACCATAACTAATACAAAAGCAGTAAGTCAGCAAGTCAGCAACACTATTTAATTACTCAATAGAAAACATAATTAGGAGAACCGAAAAAGGGAACAATAATAAATAAAGAAGTGCAGATTATCGCATACGCTGACGATGTACTGATTATGGCTAGAACTCAAGCAGGATTAGAAGGAATTTTTCAAAACTAAAGACAGAAGCAAAAATCATGGGATTGCTAATAAACCAAAGCAAAATTAAAATAATGAGATTGCAAAGAAAAGAAAGTACTAGAAGATATATTAAAGCAGACAATTTTGAGATCGAAGAGGTGAGGACATTTAGATACCTGGGAGTAGTGCTAATTAGTAAAGACGAGAACGACCCAAATATTAAAGAACGGTTATTGGCGGGGAACAGAGAATATTACAGTAATATATCAATGCTGCAAAATAAGGCGATAAGTAGACAAGCCAAAATTAGATTACACAAAGCCGTAATTACGTATGTAAGGGAAGTAATTAGACTTACAAAAAAGAAGAGGAACAATTCAAAGTTTTCGAGAGGAGGATATTAAGAAAAATCTATGGGTCAAAAAAGACAGAACGGAGATACAAGACCAAAAACCAACCACGAACTCTATGAGGAATATCATATGGAGAAGACCTAGTGAAGTTTATTAAGGCACAACGAATATGATAGGTAGGACACGTAATGAGGAGCGATGGAGAGAAAATAATAAAGCAAATTATGGAATGGAAGCCAATTGGAAGCAGACCACGAGGCAGACCGAGAGAGAGAGATGGTTGGACGAAGTGATAAGGGAAAATGAAGATTAAGAACTGGAAAAATAAGGTGATGGATAGAAAGCAATGGAAAAAAATCGTAAACGAAGCAAAGACACACCCAGAACTAAAGAAATACAAAGCGAAACGGAAGAAAAATCAGGGATAAGAGGGCTAATCCGCCTCAATAAGTGGATTGATGAGCTTCATAAGAAGTGGCTATATTTCTTCGGGAATTCACGAAGCCATATATATATATATATATATATATATATATATATATATATATATATATATATATAATCACAGCTCACCGAAGCAAACAAGATAGTTGGACAATATGTGAACTAAACAAATTTTATTTGAAATATTTTGAAGTGGCAAGATTTTTAGTCAATCGCACAAAAAATTTATTTTAGTACATTCATAATACAAATTTATACTTGATAGTATTGTTTGTATATGTGTGTTAATTTCTTTCTTATTCTGCTTTACTTGTTAGTGAAATATGTTTTATTCAAGGGAATATTGCTAGTTGTATTTGTAAAAGTAGGTATGTATAAATATTTTAGCTAAAATCTTATTTGTAATAAATTACCTTTTACATTAGAAATATCGATCCTAAATAGAAAAAAAGTATTCATTCCGAAGCACGAAACAAAATGAGTAATGTTATTGAATTCTTCGATAGACAGAAAGCTGCTGGTGAATGGAGCTTTTAAAATTCTCATTCTGTAATAACATACATAAGTTTTGAATTTCTTATTTTGTAATAACATGTTATGCATTTTTTAATATAAAGTCGGGCCGGCGAGAGGTGTCTTATGACTCATATTTTAGTAAAGCATGGTTTAACCCTTTTTAAGGCGGTGGTAAATATATTACCACCAGGTAATTTGATTCCCAGCACCAGGTGGAAAATAATGTACCGTCGCCCCTTAGCAGAAACCATCCTTCGGAACCAGCACTTCCTGTTTCGGCCGGTAGATGGCAGTAGGGGCTTCGTAAACTGATAAATTACCACTTAACATAATACTTTAGAAGTTATGTAATCATATTTTGTGTGTCTTGAAGATATAATAGCTAGATTTTATTATATGTTTTGAAAATTAAAGCGAAATATTTTTATTTGTACGTATTTATAATAATTGGTAATATATTTACCATTGCCTGCTTAGGGACTTTAGGGTGGTATATAATTTACCGATTCCGAAGATGAAGGTGATATAGAAAATGATTTCCAAAATGCAGGTAATTTATTGTAAAAATAATGTAAAAAATTTTTAAATAAATGCATAATTTTTTTTACATTCTATAAACATTGGAGACATTAGTGATGCAGTGGATAATCCCGATATCTTATCCTGAAACGTTCAATCTGATTCAGTGGATAATTTCCAAAATGCAGCTAATTTATTGTAAAAATAATGTAAATGTAAATGTAAATAAATGCATAATTTTTTTAGATTCTTTAGTGATGATGTGGATAATCCCGATATCTTATCCGGAAACGTTGAATCTGATTCAGTGGATAATTTCCAAAAAGCAGGTAATTTATTGTATAAGTAATAATAATAAATCAGGTCAAATAAGGGTATAATATAAGGTAAAAGGTCTAACAATGACACAACTCTCTTTTAATTGTATTTTTTCTGATTTAGTTATTACTTATAGTTCAGTTTTTTTAAAGCAAAGTTGCCTCATTTATACACTGAAATGAATGCATATTATTGTTTGAACTTTTCGTATTTTCGAAATATCGTGACATTTTAAAAGTTTCACATGTCAATGTTACCCTTATGTATGGTTAACATTGACACCCCTAAACAAATTAGTGAAAGTGTCATTTATAGACGATAGGATACAAACATTGACACGAAGTTTTGTAAAAAAGGAAAATTAAGAACTTAGAAATTTTAATAACTGAATTGGTAAAACTTTTACAAGTCTGAGAATTAGATTGCAACATTTCTAATCTTAAACCTAATATCTTATTCCAATAGAACAGCAAGAGATAAAATAAAATAAAAATGTTTTAAGCAATCACAATATTTGAAGGAATTTCCTTCAAATCAAAGTAATGTTTTCCCCGTTGAATAACTGGACTGGTAATTGTTTTTACAATATTTTCGTTCGACATTTCAAGAGTGTCTTCTACATGTGGAAAAACGAAGAAAAGATTTTTTTCTTAAAAATTGATGATGCAACGATGTTTTATTACTTGCCCCATATAATGCGTTTTTCTCCATATTTTACAAGAACCCAAGAATTTTCTTGAGGTGGTATAGCCGAGCCATTTTCAGGAGCAACATTCTCTTGATTTTCAGGTTCTATTGATATTGGTACTTCATCAGTCGAGTTCGAATCAAAATTTAGTGCCACTTTCCAACGTGACACTAATTTCGCTATAAGAACTACTTTTTGTTTCTTCGCTCTATTTGAACTGGCGGTTCTATTTCTTTTTGTTTTTATTAGTTTAGATTTCTCTTGTTTCAATTTTTTTCTTCGGCGTCTTTTCTTAGTCTTTCGTGAACCTCTTCACTTGTTAAGCTTTCTGCGAACTTTCTAGAAACCCTATTCCTTCTGTTAACTGCACTCTGGGAAATGTCTGTTTTGTCGTTAGAATCTACACTACAACTGGAAGTACTAGGGTTATCTGTAGGCTTGACCTACTGTCCTTCGACAATTGAAGCCATTTCAGTGTTTCGCATAATTTTACCTTTAGAGAGTGGGAATATCCCAGAACCTTCAAACCAGCAATAGCATTAGCTCTAGAAAAGAAACCGGATTCGTACAACTTTTTCATTAACGAAGGAAATATTAATTTATCGACGCTTTTGTGGTTTGTTTCTTTGTAAAACTCGCGTAGAATATTTCTCCATGACTGTTTAACAGATTTAAACACACCGACGTCCAAGGGTTGTACAATGTGTGAGGTGTGAGACGGAAGAGATAAAATTTCAATATCATTTTCCACAGCCATGTCTATTAAATCTATTGAAATATGAGAATTATGACCGTTTAATATTAATAGTTTTTGTCCTTCCAATTCGGCTGTGCCTGGTATGAAACAATTAACAAACCAATCCAAGAATTGTGGAGCTTTCATCCAACCCGATGGTGAGCAGTTATATCTGCAATTGTTCGGTCAATCATTACACCAAGTAGAGTACAGGTGTAGGCCTTCATAATTGCTAAAAATCGGGAGGAATTCCCCAACAGCACTACAACACATCAATATAGTGTACATTCCTTTTGTGAACGAACCAACTAGTTTTCGGGATTTCTGGCACCGCGCTTATATAATACTTTTTGAGTTCCTGCGTCTGTTTGAAACCCTGTTTCATCACAATTAAAATATTTTGTGGCTTATTTCTTAAATCGTATTTTTCTGTCAATTCCTTAATTTTGTTGTGAAAATCCAACATAACATCATGTGTTCCACCTAATGCATGATTTTTGGAAAATTTTGTGCAATGCGTCTGCTCATTTCTTGTTTCCATCTCCTTTCTAAAGCAATACAGCAATCAACACCTGGTAACCCATCTCGAAACGGATTTGGCCTATCCAGTTTCCTCAGAAAATCCTGGACACATCGGCGCAATTGCTGGCGATCAAAACCATATTCCCAATCGGCCAATTTCAATAAGACATGGACTAATAGTTCCTGTTCTTGGAAATTTAAAACAGTTGGTCACCCAATTTTTTTACATTTTGTTCCTTTAATGTGATTCATGAGAGTAGTACGATTTATTCCATAACACATAGCAGCTCGTTTTGTGCTCATTCCTCCGCTTTGTACTGCTTCGATGGCTGCCGTCATGTCATCCTCGGAATAATTTTTATATTTTCTCACATTCGGATTAGTGTTTTTTCCAGCAGACGGCATCTGAAAAATACAATGAAAACCTTTATGATGGTTAATGTTAGGCAAAGTTTAAGATTGATTTAAACTAAGGTCAACATTGACACTATCAATGTTATCCCAAGTTCAACATTGACACTGACAAACAACCCAATTTGAGAAAATGCACATGTAAATGAATGAAAACAAAACAGCATCAGATTTCTGCACATTTTATAACTAATTTCAATTATCAGTATATACTCACCGTTTCAAGCACAATTTACACTAGAATAATGCAAAATTAACGAAGTTTTCTATTATAAAATCAAGCCAAACGTCAACAGCTGACTAATTATCGCCATTTGCAAATAATAAATTAAGACGTACAGCTTCTACAATTAATGTCAAGAGGGCGCCATAAGTACAAAAACACTCTACATATTTGGTATTGTTCTAATTTAATTCGAAAGGTAACTGTATGATGATTTTAAAAGGTGTCAATGTTGAACCTATGTCAATGTTACCCGTTTTACCTTAATACCAATTAGAAAACTTTTTTTTTCAGATTGGATGAACAGTGATGATGACGACGATCCTGATTTTTTACCACCAAATGGTACAAATGGTGAACCAAATAGTGATTCAGCAGATGAAGAAAGTCTTGAAGATTCTACTCAAAATGAAAACCCTGATATCGAGTACTTCTGGTCAGAAAGCCAACAGCCTAAAGTTATACCAAACTTTGACAATCCTGGTAAGCCTACACATCAAGGTTTCAATCGGTATTTTGATTCTGCAATTATGAAAAAAATTATGGATGAAACAAATTTATACGCAGCAACAAAATGAAAAAAACTGGACTCCCCTCACGCAAGAAGAACTACAGGCTTTTTTGGGAATATTGATTACGATGGGGATTAATAAATTGCCTACTTTAGAGTTGTACTGGCCTTCTGGCCCTTTTTAATAATAATCAAAAAGCTGTTCCTAGAAATGAGCCAGGATTTGACAAATTGCAGAAAGTGCGTCCTTTGGTAACCCATTTTGAAAAAAATTTCAGGAAGAGTATTCATTCAGAGTATGTTAAGTGCAATCTGTCAAACTCATTTGAGGTTACGTGCAACGTGCCGAGTTAGTGAAGTCGAAACAGAAATTGCTACATTTGCCAGTGAAAATAAATATAAAACGGTGAGTAAAATTTCAAATAAAATCATAATGTATTCTTTGGTTTATCTTTTATATCCTGGACATGTGTTCGTTTGACACTTTTATAGCTTTTCTTGCTTGCGCTTTGCTTACATCTAAATTTTATTTTAGATATGGACGTTTCACACTTTTATGGTACTTCCAAGCATGTAAATCCTACACCTGGTGATGGCTACTTAAGTGATGATGACCTTGATTCTGACACCGACCATGAATACGAACCCTGTCCTAGTCGTGGACCCAACAGCACCCACATTATTATACCTGAATGTGAATCTGATAGCTGCTAGGATGATAATATGTCTTCACAAACCTTGCAAGTACCATCTACATCTAAAACGAAGGGGAAAAAAACTAAAATAAATCTTGTAATTTGGAAAAATGGTAAGATGGAATCTTACGACGAAACCAAGTTCCAATTCAAAGGAAACGCAAAATTACCAGATGAAATACGACGGCTAGAGATTAATTTGATCGTAGAGCGGTCTAATCTGAAATCTGTTCAAGATGATGTTAACAAACCAGCAGGCATAACTAATGAAGAAATTGAAAAATTTATCGGAATCGTTATTTTTATATCTTGTGTGAAGCTGCCAACATCAAGGGATGTATTGGTCCAAACATTTAGGCCAAGAGCAAGTTTATAAAGTAATGACATGCAACAAATTTGAGACTGTTAAAAGGTTTTACATTTCCAGAATAACGAAAATTTCAAGCCTCGGAACACAGAAGGCCATGACAGACTTTTAAAATTCGTCCCTTCTAGAAAAAGTCGACCGCGTTTATTGCTAGTCCCAAAGGAAGAGTTTTTGGCGGTCGATGAGCAAATTATCCCCACCAAGTGTCGTCACGAACTAAATCAGTATAATCCTGCTAAACCTCGTAAGTAGGGTTACAAAAATCAGCTCTTGAGCGGCATATCCGGTTTTAGTTATGACTTTGACATCTTTGCTGGAGACCAGAGCAATACATATCCTTCAGATGCACCTGATCTCGGTGTCAGTTCAAATGTTGTAACCCGGTTCACTATTACAGTTCCACGACATGTCAATCACAAGATTCGTTTTGATAACTGGTTCAACAGCCCAAATATTCAAGTTTATTTATATAAAAATGGCCTGTTGCCTATGGGAACTGTTAGATTAAATCGTGTACCAAACTCAAATATGCCTTCTGAAGAAGAGGACGAGGCAGCTTTGAAGAGAAAACTGCAGTAATAGATGATGTAAAATGATTTCGTGGTTTACTAACAAAATGTGAATTTCCTCTCAGATTATGTAGACAGTGAGCCGACAACGACAAAACAGCGTTACTTTCGAAAGGAAAAACTGTATGAAGATATAACTTCCCTCAAGCTGTAGACGTTTATAACCAGCACATGGGTGGGGTTGATTTACTCGATTAGATGCTTGGCTATTACAGAATCCATTGGAGTTCCTGCCAATGGTACGAAAGACATTTTTCCAAATGGTAGCTCTGTGCATGGTAAACGCTTGGTTTCTATGGCGCCGAAATAATGAAACACAGTATATGCCGTTGATTGATTTAAAATTTGCAGTTTCTGAACATATGCGTAAGGCAGGAAAAGTATTGGCACTGTCAAAAAAAACGTGGTCGTCCAGCAAACATTTGTCTAACCCCGGCATCACGTCGAGTTGGTACTCCAACAAAGCGAGTTGATAGTCCAACAAGCAGAGTTAGTACTAAAACAAACCGAGTTGATAGTCCAACAAGCAGAGTTAGTACTCCAACAAGCCGAGGAGGTACTCCATGCAGCTTGCCTGATTCACCGATACCCACTAAAAAGTCTCGAAAACACATGCCAGACATCAAGACGTACCTTTGAATTCCGCAAGAACTGATAACGATCATTTCCCACGTGGTCGAAAAATCGGCAATTATGCCAAAATTGCTCAAAGTTCCGTTCTTTCACCAAATGTGAAAAATGTGAAGTCTATTTGTGCTATAATGACAAACGAAACTGTTTCAAAGATTTCACAAAGTTTGATCATTTTACGCATGCGAAGCCATATATGCATAAGCAATTTCGACGACATAGTATACGAAGCCATATATGGCTTCGTGCTATTATTTTGGCAATTACAGCCCTGTTTCTTTTCTTGTTTTGTACTTCTTAATTTAGCTTAATAAAACATTTTTTTGGAGAAAAATAATTTTTATCGAACCTCCTTAATAATTCATGCAATAAGGGGTTAAATGTACTCTGAAAAATACCACAGCGCTAGTCCCGCCTTCTCAGTTATCATGTTTGCTTCGGTCAACTGTATACTACATTTTTTTATACCTGACATTAAAATTACAATGTTTTATTATAAAATAATCTTAAAGCATTACAGTTTTGAAGTTAAAAATATCATTTTCTTAAAATTTGACATTCTCTCTTCTTTCCCTTCAATTTATATATTTGTCCGAATCACAGCATTTTTGCTGAACCCTTACGTTGTTTATTCCACATTGTAAGATCGCTTTGCCTTTGAGAAACAATTGCCATTGTCATAGCAATGAATTTTTGTCTGCCTCCATATTACTTAAGCTACTTAATTACATAAGTAGCAAGATTAGTTGCTTTAGTAAGTTATGGAATCACCATTTAACCATAAATTAGTATTAGCAAAGTATCATTAATAATACATGTATATTTAACAAATTTTCTGTTATCAATGTTTTCATGTTAAACTTGTAATCTATTGTTTCCTCGCCACCATGCTACCGTAACGGTTGTATCCCCAACCCCTGACACCGCTCGTCCACCTACACCTACACTCACAACACACACACACACACACACACACACACACACACACACACACACCATCGCCTCGCTATCACCATCCTCATGTACAAGATCCCAATCAACCGCCTAGTTCGTTTCTACTTCATTTACACGCTCCTACATCTCGACACGCTCCTCCACCTCCACAAAACCACACAAACTCGCACACTCAGACAAATCCTCACAAGCACACAGACCTGCCATCTTACACACACCTTCCCAGCCACCTGTACCTGCCGTGATTCCTACACCCGCTTCCCCTAATCCTAATCCCACCCGCTCTCATTCCTCGAGGTATTGCATCCGCAATATCCCGTAAACCTTCCTGAACCCTAAACCCTAAACCCTAAACCTTCCCTGGTTAAACTTAACGTTTAACCATAACCACACCTGTCTCCTAGAGACCTCCTCTACCTTGCCGGATGGTACACAGGTTAGGCTGCGACACGATTTCAGTGATCCCACTGTCACCCTTACCCAACTATACGGCCCCCGTCCTTACAACACCACTCCTAGAGCGTCCTCCTTTTCCTGCGTGATTCGTCACGTAGATAAGGACATCCTAGAACCCAAGGTCCTCGGTGCGATCGATCTTCCACACATGAGTAAGGCTGTTCGCATCACCTCCAAAGCGACCACAACCCCCACATCCCTTATCCGTGTCGTTACCTCTTCCCAAACCACCCTAGAGTACCTCCTGGCACGCGTTGTCGTCATGCTCGGGCGACACTATAGTTGCGAACCCTTCCTTGGGTCTCAACCTCCCACTCAAGTGGGGCATACCGCCGAGGAGCGTCCCACCCGCTCTATGCGATATCACAACTGTGGCGAAAGACACAGATCCTCCTCCTGTAAATCCTTGGCTAACCCAAGGTGTAACAACTGCGTGGAAGCTCACCCTACCTTCTCCTTTAAGTGCCGGAAGCGGCGGAAACCTCCCAGTTCTCCGTCGAAGATGGTTTCCCTCGAACCTATCCTGTCTTCCGAAGAGTCCGACTCGGAAGACACAGTCCACCTTAAACCCTCTCCCGACACCGAATCCTTAGCCATCAAAGACTTTCTTCAAATCCTCACACACTCCCTCTTCCAGGTGTTCTCCGAGCGGCGATATAGGGGTTTTCCGCACCGTAGACTCGCTATCCCGAAACTTCTTCTAACGGACGATCAATATCTGCGTATTCGGTATGCGGATAAAGGTCGCCGTAATCCGCCAACCCTACCCTTAACTCCTTCCGCAATGGATATCCTAGCAGGGACAGTTCGTCGGAAACGCCCTTACTTAAACACTTTTACAAACACACAGTATACACATCCTTTCCATCACCGAAACAAAACTCACACCCAGATGCACACTTAACTTCAACATATTTCACAGCTACGTAAACAATAGTCAACACGGAACCGCCCTCTTAATTAAAAATTGTTTCCTATCCATTCCTTTTCAACTTCCTGCGCACCTACAGCATGTCGAATGCGTTGATGCGACGGTGCACTTTCCCACTCCTATACTACAGCCCGCCCGGCCACAACACCCTATCCGATGACCTTTTAATCTACGCCTCTAGCCTCCCTAACGCAGTCACCCTAACGCAGTCACCCTAGGTGATTTCAATGCCCGCCACATCCAATTCGGTAACACCGCAACTAATGGCAACGGTAACAGGTTATCCTCCGCTCTGTTGCAGTTGCCGCTCTTGTGAATCGCCAACACACAGCCAAAATATTTCGAACATTTAGGTGCCTCAATAGTAGATCATATCATGGTTTCCGAACCCATAGCTCACTATTTCGATCGTGAGTGCTTTCTAGACACCACGATCACATCATATCGTATACCCCTACTGGTCAAAACTTCATTCTGTCCAGCTCCCCCTACACCTCCTCAATACACAGTCATTAATGATTTTTCAAAAACAGACTAGAATGTGTTCTCTGAACACATCTCCACCAAACTTCCTACACCCAATCTTCAAACGACCCAAGATCTCGAGAGAGCCATTAGAGACCTAACTTCCGTAATTACGGAAGCAGTCGATATCTCTGTACCATTAAAAAAACATCGACACTTCCCGCAAACCGCTCCCCCAACACATAGTGAACTGGATCAAAGAGAAAAGACGAATCTATCGTCAATTCTTGCGATCCAGGGACCCGGCTCTCAAGACAGTCGCTTAACGCTTTAATCAGGCGAGAAGCCAACAGACACACCGAAGACCCTTGGACCAAAGCCACCTCCCAGCTAGACTACAGAAATGGTAAACTCTTCTGGCAACAGTTCGATAGACTGACCAGAAGGAAAGTCAACCCAAAAATCCCAACTAACCGAACTACAGGGCAACCTAATCTCCTCCGACCAAGGAAGGGCCGATTTCTTTGGTTATCATCTCCAATTCATTTTCCAATACCCCGATGATCCCCAATTCGATAACCGGTTCAAGGCACTCCTCAAGGGTTGCCTTAAAGAATTCCGCAACCTTAACCTTCCTGAAATCCAACTCGATAACGAGAATCCTTTCTTTGCCCCCATCACGCCCGACTAGGTCCACACATATTTTAAAAAGGGAAAAACTCTGCCCCAGGTCATGATGCCTTAAATCGAAAAATCCTCCGTCATTTACCCGACCCAGCCTTCCGCTTACTCTCCAACATCTACAACCAATGTCTAATCCTATACCACTTCCCGACGGACTGAAAACCGGCCTCCACCGTTATGATACCCAAACCCAACGTCGACCTAACTTCACCTTCCTCCTATAGACCAATCTCCCTCCTGAGTTCCCTCGGAAAATGCTTTGAGCAGATTCTAGCCAGGCGACTCAGGGACCACCTCGAATTTTACGACCTCCTCCCCAACAGCCAATTCGGCTTCCGTCCCAACCGAACGTTCCCTTGTTGAAGTTGCTTATAGAGACCACCAGAGCATTCAATCACAAGCAATGCAATCTGGCTGTGTTTCTGGACATTAAGCAAGCATTTGACAAGGTCTGGCACGCCGGTCTCCTGCACAAGATTCGTAACCTCAACATTCCCGACCCCTTCTCCAAACTCCTACTCTCGTCAATCGGTGAGTTCGGGTCAAAGTAGGGAAAACCTTCTCAGATCCTTTCCAACTTACAACAGGCGTACCGTAAGGTTCTACCTTAGCCCCGATCCTCTATATTATCTTGGCATCCGGAAGTCACACAACCCGGAGTAGTCGTTGCGCAGTTTGCGGATGACACCGCCTTCTGTACGGTTAATTGGAACAGCGAAACGGCCTCCCGCCTCATATCCAAAACCCTGCGGAACTTCTCCAACTGGGTAAACCGGTGGAGAGTCTCCGTCAATTCCACCAAAAACCCAAACAATCCTCTTCCGACATCCTAATTACACCGAAGATAAGTTCCCAAACCTTGCCTCCAGAAACGTTTCCCTCACCCTAAACCAAGAAAGACTCTCACTCCAACAAGAAGTCACCTACCTAGGAATTCTCTTTACTAGAACCCTCAATAGGCTCCCCGACGTACAAAGAACACTTAACAGAATAAGAAACCGCGAAAACTTACTGAGCGCCCTCCGGAGTAGAATCAGAGGTTGCCACCCCAAAACACTACAACATACTTACAAAACATATATTCGCCCTGTTATGGATTTCCGAGCACCCATATACACTAACATAAACCCCAATCTCCTTTCCTCTATTGCTTCCTGTGAACTCCGAATGCTCAGGTGCATACACAAGTTATCTCTCAGGTACCCTAGCGACCTCACATCACAACTCGCAAACATACCAACCATCACACACAGAATCCAAATACTACAGAAAAACTTTGCACATAAGAGAATCTTTGGCAACACTATCTCTACCAAAGAGATCCTTACCACACCCTACAATTACCGTTTTCCCCAATTCACACGAAGAAAACGTAAAATAAATTTCAAACATCCCC
Organism: Vesta saturnalis; assembly: GCA_036346205.1. Taxonomy (NCBI): domain Eukaryota; kingdom Metazoa; phylum Arthropoda; class Insecta; order Coleoptera; family Lampyridae; genus Vesta; species Vesta saturnalis. The sequence goes on along the minus strand of JARFJB010002308.1, from coordinate 451,126 downwards.
CCGCGATCCTTACACAACTACTTGATGACCTCCCCGAGGAGGTAGAATCCCCCCGTCTATTCGATGACAACCTAGCAAGAAACCGGACAACGAATCTGATAATCACACTAACCACGCTACACCTACTAAACACACACACACACGCACGCGCACGCACGACCACGCACCGCCCGCACGCCCGCCGCACACGCCCGCCGCCCGCACGCCAGACAACGCAGCACAACACGCACACACGCGCACAACGCAACGCAACACACGCACACGCGCACACGCACACGCACACGCGCACCACCACACGAGACACACGACCACGCAACGCCACCACACGACACACACACACAAACACGCACACAGCACGACACAACACACACAACACACACACACACAAACACACACAGCACACAAACACACAAACACACAAACACACAAACACACAAACACACAAACACACAAACACACAAAACACAACACACAGACACACAAACACACAAACACACAAACACACAAACACACAAACACACAAACACACAAACACACACAACACACAAACACACAAACACACAAACACAGACACACAAACACACAAACACACAAACACACAAACACACAAACACACAAACACACAAACAAACACAAACACACAAACACACAAACACAAGACACACACACACACAGACACACAACACACAAAACACATGACACACAAACTACTGACAAACACACAAAACACACAAACAACTACAAACACACAGACACACAACACTACAAACACACATGAACAACCACAAACACACAACACCTACAAACACACAAACACACAAACAGCACAAACACACAACAGACACACACTGAAACACACAAACACACAAACAACAACACACACAAACACACAACTGACACACAACACACAAACACACAACACAACACAACACACAAGACACACAAACACACAAACACACAAACACATAACACACAAACACACAACACACACACACAACACAGACACAACGCACAAACACAGCAAAACACACAAACACACAAACACACAAACACACAAACACACAAACACACAAACACACACACACACACAACACACAAACACACACAAAACACACAAACACAAACACACAAACATCATAATTAACACAAACACATAACACACAAATATACAAATACACAAATACATAAACAATAAACACACATAAAATATAAATCAAATAACACACAACACTACTAAACAACATAAAACAAAACACAAAACACACAAACACACAAACACACAAACATGGCCATAAACAACACACAAGACACACAACACTAAAACACACAGACACACAGAACACACAACATCACAAACACTACAAACACTGACAAACACTAAGACACACAAACACACATACAACACAAACACACAACACTAAACACAAAGACTAGCACTAGATACACAAAACTACACAGAACTACACAAAACACACAAACACAATACACACAAGACACACAAACAACTATAAAACACACAGAACATGCACAAACTACACAGAACACTATAACACAGCACACAATCTAAACAACAAACTATGAACAACACTAAACAACAAACTAACAAACAACAAACACACAAGACACTGACAAGACACACAACACACACAAGACACACAGACACAACACTAAAACAGACAACACTGACAAACACACAACACTGACAAAACACACAACACAAACTACACAAACACAATACACTGACAAACACTGTACAAACACTACAACACTAACACACAACACAAAATCATGACAAATACACAACACATAAGAACACACAACACACAAAGCACTGACAACACACAGAACGCACAAGACACACAGACACACAGACACACAAACACAAACACACAAACACACAAACACACAAAAACAAACACAAACACAAACAAAATTAAACATTAAAAAATACACATAAACATATATAAAACATAAATATTATAAAATATAAAATTACAAAAAACTAAACATATAAAACATCATAACATCACTAAATACTATAAATACACAAACACACAAACAAAAATACAATCACAAACACATCAAAACATATACAAACTACTAAACAACAACATAACACAATACAACACATACATAAACACACAAACTACACAATACAACAATATACAAATACACTAAATACATCAAACATAAAACATACTAAATACACAAATAAACATAAAACACACAAAACTACAAACACACAAACTACACACACAAACACACAAACACATAAACACACAAACACACAAACACACAAACACACAAACATACAAACACACAAACACACATAACACACAAACACATCAAACACACAAATCATCAAACAACAACTACAATACACAAATATACAAACATATCAAATACAGAAACATATACAAACACACAGAACAACAAACACAAACACAAAATACAACAAACACTACAAATAACAGACATATCAACACTGAAACACAAAACACAAAACACAACACACAAAACACAACATGACACACAAACACACAAACACTACAAACACAAAACAACAAACTACTAAAACAACAAACACAAAACACAAGAACAACAAACACACAAAACACAAACACACAAACACACAAACACACAAACACACAAACACACAAACACACAATACACAGACACAACACAAGACACAAACAACACAAACACACAAACAACAAACACACAAACACAAACACACAAACACTACAAACACAAACCACAAACATACACAAACAACAATACACAAAACACACAAAACATACAATACAACATAACACACTAAACACACAAACACACTAAACACAACACAGAAAGACACAATACAGCAACAATAACACTGACAAACACAAAACTACACAAACACACAAACAACAAACAGAATAACAACAAAACACTAAACTGATACAAACACAAATACACAAATACACAAACACACAAACATCACAAACACGACAAACACACAACACAAACACAAAACACACAAACACACAAACACACAAACACACAAACACACAACACACAACAACAAACACATCAAACACACAAACAACAAACATACAAACACACAAATAAAACAATTAAAAATAAACAAACAAAATACTAAAATAATTAAAATTACAAAAAATAAATACAAAAATAAATCACATAACATACAAAACTAAAAATATAAATATACAAAATATAATACATAAATTCATAAAACAAAATAATACAATACACAAATAAAAATGATCAACATATAAACAGAACACAAATACACACACAGTACACACATATACACAAACATCACAACACACAAACACACAAACAACGAAACACACTAGACACACAACACACAAACACACAAACACACAAACACACAAAACACTAAACACACTAAACACACAATACACAAAACAACATACATACAACAACAATGACACACAATACATACAAACACACAAACACACAAACTACACAAAATCTACTATAACAAAATAACACAATACAATAAACACAACTAAATAACAAATAAACATAACACTACTAGTACAAACACAATATCTACACATATAACACAAATAACAATATACAAATAACAACACAAAACACATAAAACATACAACATACAAACACAAATAACTAAAACACAACAATACACTAAAACATACAACATACAGCATAACACACAAACTAACAAACATACACAAACACATAAACAAAACACAAAACACATAAAACAAATAAACACAAAATACATAACACACACAACTACACAAAAACACTAACACACAAATCACACATAACACACAAACATACAAATCACACAAACACAAACACACAAACACACAAACACAAAACACACAAACACAAAACACACAAACACATGGCAAACACAACACAGAACACAAACACACACACAAAACACACAAACACACAAACACACAAACAACAAACACACAAACACACAACACACAAACACACAAACAACAAAACACAAGACACACAGACACACAAACACACAGAACTGACACAAACACACAACACACACAAACACACAAACACACAAGACACACAAACAACAAAACACACAAACTACACACAGACACATAACACACAGAACACAAAACACACAAACACCAAGACACAGACACAGAACAACTGACATAGACACACAAACACACAAACACACAAACACTAAACACTGACAACACACATGACACACAGACACACAGAACATGCACACACACACACAAACACACAACACACAAACACACAAGACACACAAACACACAACACACAACGACAAACAGACACAAACACACAAACACACAACACTACAAACACACAAAGCACACAACACACAACACACAGACACACGCACACGCGACACAACCACAACCACAAACACACAGACACAACACAAACACAAACACCACAACACACAACACACAACACAGACACATGACACAACACAAACACAAAAACATCACAAAACACAAACAACAAAACACACACAAACACATAAACACACAGACACACAACACACAAATGGACACAACAAACACACAGACACTACAAACTACACTACACACAAACACAAACTACACAACAACAAACACAAAATACACTAACAACACAAACACACAAACACAACAAGACACACAAACACAAACTACACAACACACACAACACAAACACACAACACTAAACACACAAACGACACACAACACACAAACAACAACACAAACACAACTACAAAACACAACAACAGAAACACAAACTAACAAACACATGAAACAACAACAAAACACACAACACACAACAAACAACAAACACAAACACTGGAAATGGACAACAAACACAAAAACACTTAAACAACACAAACAACAACAAATGAACAACAAACAAACACATACAAAACACAAACAACAACACTAAACAACAAACACAAATGACACAACAACACAACACAACCAACAACACAAACACACAAACACACAAACACAAAACACAAACACACAAACACACAAACACACAAAACACACAAACACACAAACACACAAAACAAACAAAAACAAACAACAAACACACAAACACTAACAAAAACATAAACACAAAACAACAAAAAAACAAAACACAAAACACAAACACACAAACACACAAACACACAAACACACAAACACACAAACACACAACACAAACACACAAACACACAAACACACAAACACACACAACACACAAACACACAAACACACAAAACACAAACACTACAAAACACAAACACACAAACACACAAACACACAAAAACACAAACACACAAACACAAAATATCACAAATACATCAAATACTATTCAACACTACATAAACATATAAACACATAAATATATAATACATAAACTATATCAAAATCACAAACACACATAAACTACAAACACACAATCACAAATATAAAATATAATCAAAATACAAACATACAAAACTTAAAACACATAAACACATAAAATATCATCAAATATAAACATATAAACATATAACACATAACACTATATAACACTATAAACACATCAAACACACAAACACACAAACAAAAACATCAAACTACACTAAACACACAACACACAAACACACAAAACACAAACACAAAACACACAAACACACAAACACACAAACACATACATACAAATATAATACAACATATAAATAAAAATAAACTACACATATATACATAATAAATATAAACATATAAATATCTAAAACAAAACATATCAAAATACAAACATACAAAATCATCAAACATAAAATATAAAATATACTAAATACAAAATACTATAAATAAAAAAATAAAAATCATACAATACTATAATACATACAATAAACAAACACTAATAAATACATAATACATAAAATACAACAATATAACATATATCACAATACATCAAAACAACAAACACACAACATACAAACACAAATACACACAAACACACAAACACACAAACACACAAACACACAAACACACAACACACAACACAAACACAAATACACTACAACAATAAAACATAACACAAAATAACACACAAACTACACACATACACAATCAACAACACTAAACACACACAAAAACAAACAACAACACAAACAACAAACAACACACCAAAAACAAAAAACAAACAACAACAAAAACAAAAAACAAAAAAAACACAACAAAACAAAAACAACAACAAAACAAAACACAAAACAAAAAAAAACAACAACACAAACACAAAAACAAACAACACAACAAAACCACACAAACAAACCAAAAAAAACAAAAACACAAAAAAAAAAAAAATAAACACAAAAAACAAAAACAAAAAAAAAATAAAAATAATAAAAAAAAACAAAAAAAAAAATAAAAAAAAAACAAAAACAAAAAAAATAACACACAACACAAACAAACAACACAAAACAACAACACACAAACACAACACAAACACACAACACAACACGACACACAACAACACTGGAACAACAGACACACAACACACAAACACAAACAACAAACACACAAACACAGAACACACAACACACAACACACAACACACAAGACACTACAACACACAAACAACACTAAATACACTATACAAACAATGACAAACACACAACACAAACTGCACAAACACAGACACACATAACAACAACTAAGACACAAACACTACAAGACACACAACAACTAGAACCACACAGACAACACAGACACTACACAGACACTGACACACAGACACACAGACACACAACACGACACACAACACACAGACACTACACACACACAACACACCACGACACACAGACACAGACACACAGACACACAGACACACAGACACACAGACACGGGCACACAGAACACACAGACACAGCACAGACACCACACACTGACACAACACAGACACAGACACAGACACACAGACACACAGACACGACACACAGACACACAGACACACAGACACACAACACACACGCACACACTGCACACACACAGACACACAGACACACAGACCACAGACACACAGACACACAAGACACACAGACACTGGACACACAGACACACAGACACTGACACGACACACAGACACACAAATACACAAACACACAAACACACAACACACAAACACACAACACTACAACACACAACACACAAATACACAAACACAAACACAACAACACACAACACACAACACTACACAAACAACACAATACACAAAACAACACAATCACACAAAACTAAACACTACAAACACAAAATATCATACAACATACACAAACAAATACACATAATACACAATACTCAAAACTACACAATATAAAATAACACAAACATTACAAATAACACATAAACACAATGACTACAATATCTACAACACAATAACACTACAAAACACACAACACATAGACTACACAAACACAAGACACACAACACACAAACACAACAATATAAGAACACAAAACACAATACTATAAATACTAATATAAATACACACAATACAAAATACTAACATAACACACAAACATAACAAAAACACATAAAACACAAACACAAAACACTAGAAACAACTGCACACAGACACAAACAACACTGACATAACATCAAAACAACAAGACACACAACACACAAACTGACACAAACACACACAGAACACAAGAATACACAAAATGGCACACACTCAAAACAAACGCACAACACAAACACACAAACACGACTACAAACACAAATACTACAGACACAAGCATACAAGACACTGACAAACACAAACTACAACACTGCACAACACACAACACACAACACACTAAAACAAACACTGACACAAGACACACAACATCACACAAACACACAAACACAATATACACACAAACAACAAAACACAAAATACACAAACATGACAACATGACAACAGACACACAGACACACAAGACACTACAAACGACACAAACATACAACAAAACATCACACAACACATAACACACAAAACAACACAAACTACAAACACAATACACACAACACACAGACACTACACAAACACACAAAACACACAGACACACAGAACTGGACACAGAACACACAAAACACACACAGAACACACAAACACTACAACAACTAGCACACAACACTGACACAAACACACAACACACAACACACAAACACACAAGACACACAGAACACAGCACAACAGACACACAACACACAGAACAACACAACACATAAACACAGACAAAACACAAACATGACAACAAACACACAAACTGGAACAAACACACACAACAGCACGAACAACACAAGACACACAACACACAAACAACACAAAACACACAAACACACAACACACAAACACTACAAACACACACAGACACACAACACACAGACACACAACATCACAAACACAACGACACACAGACACTGACACACATGACACACACATAGACAGAACACAGACATCACACAAACACACAAATGCACAGACACACAACACACAGACACACACACACACACACAAACACACACAACCACACACAACACACAGACACACACACAACACCGACAGAACACAGACACACAGACACACAAACACACAAACACACAAAGACACAAACCACAACACACAACACACACACACAAACGACACAAACACACAACACACACAAACACACAAACACACAAACGCACAACACACACACACACACACACACACACACACACAACACCACACAGACACAACAACGACGACACACACACACACACACAAAAAAAAACACAAAACAAACACACACACACAACACACACACACGCACACACCACACAGCACACACACACACAACAACACCACACACACACGACAGACAACACACACACACACACACACACACACAAACACAATTAACATTATTAAATAATAAATAACACACAATGTAAACATACAATAACACAAAACACAACACCAACAAACATGGGTTGACTAGCTGTTGAGAAGACACCTGAACAGTCACAATAATATATATATATATATATATATATATATATATATATATATATGCTACTAGCAATATGCAAATAAAATTATAACAGTTTAAAACTCGACAGCCACGTACGTTACACCGCAGTCGTAGGATTACACAAAGACCGTAATCGAGAATCGCCTTCCTGAGTATCAACTCTTTACGGGCGAACGAACCAGCCGTTTCAATAAACTATAGAATACCTACATATCTAAGGACGTTCACCTGAAGAAATTGACGAATACAATTTTCAAGGTAAACGCAATCCTTGTTACCTTAGATTTAGTATATGACAGCAAAATCGAATCCATGAATAAGATTTAGAAATGTCAAAATAAAAGTTAATATATCTGCTTAAAATGTATATTCGGTAAAGGAAATATTGATTTATTACAAAACATTCAAAATTGATATCGAAAAGGTGATTGATCAAATAAAAAATCTAAATTTAGGAAACAGTAATACAATGCCACAACAAAGTTCAACAAATTATACTATGTTAAGATTAGATATTGACACAATCCCTTGTTTTAGTAGTGATACAAACACTTTGGAGATTTTTATTGAGCATTGTAATCAATTGCTAGCAATATACACAAATAATGTAGCAACAGATGATCCTATACATACATTTTTAATTCGTGAGGTAATCAGTAAATTAACGGGAGATGCTTTATGTTAGGGAGTTGCCCAGAAGTTAGGAACTGGACAGATTTAAAATCTCCTTTAAGATTAAGTTTCGGGGATCAAAGCAATCTAGATTGTTTAGTTAAACATTTGTTAATGGCCAAACCATTAAAAAATTAAGCATTGGTCAAAGAATACAAAAATGTAGAAGTGCAATTGCTTCTAAACTAATTTGTGAAAGTTTAAGTAATGCCGAATGAAGTCTTCAAATGAAGATTTATGACAGTCTTGCTTTAAAAACATTTATGCGTGGTTTACAAGGTCGAACTCAAGATATGGTTAGATTAACAAATCCCACTGTCGCACTGTCCTATGTAGATGAAGAAGAAAACTTTCAATTATAACTATCAACGACAAACTCATTTTTCTGCAAATAATACGTTTAAACCAACACATCTAAAACACAACTATTGGCAACATCATAATAACCATTTTAAAAATACTAACTTACAGAATTCATCATTTACATATTCCAACCCTCAAAATGCTAGTTTCAATCAACCATTCTCATCACAACCAATAAATATTGGACCCACGCAAAACCCACCACCACCGAAATATTTCTCAAACAAAGATGTATTTGGCACGCAAATAGCGTTTTCAAACCTTCAAGTAATTATGTTTCTCAATATAGACCTCAACCAGTGTCTACAACAACAAGAAATTCGAATTTACCTCAACCAATGTCTGTGACAACAAGAAATTCCAATTTTCCCAAAAATACGAATTTTGAAAAACCTTTCCAGAATACATTGTATAATCTAGGCGAAAGAGAATATACAAATCAAAATAATAATGCAAGTACAAGTGAAATGTGAAAATTTTTGCGACGTGCTCCAAAGCATCAACTTAACGTATTTAATTTAAATAACTTATCTAATTTATATTATATATATATATATATATATATATATATATATATATATATATATATATATATATATATATTATAATTATTTATTATTATTATTATAGTTGCCCTTCCAGGTCGACTATTTGTGAATGGTCAAAATTGTTTAAACATGGCCGAGAATCACTAGATGATGGTCCCCGTCCAGGTCGGCCTGTTGACATGATCACTTCGGATGTTATCGAAAAAACCAAGTGTTTGGTATTGGAAGATGCAAGATTAAAGAAGCGACAATTAGCGTTTTTATTAGGTGTTTCAGAAACCACAGTTTTCAGAATTCTACAAGATTACCTTGGCATGACAAAGGTCAGTGCGAGAAGGGTTCCACGAATGCTTACGGCTTTTCAAATGCTTACTCGAATGGAGAAGTGTGAAGAATTTTTGGCGCTTTGTGGAGACGAACCAGATTTAATTATTAATCGACTTATCACCTGAGATGAAACTTGGGTCCATCATTTTGATCTTGAGTCGAAACAAGAGTCGATGCAGTGGCATATTAGGGGTTCCAGTCCTCCCAAAAGGTTTAAAGTCACCCCTTCTGCAGGAAAAATAATGGCAATTGTTTTTTGGGATTGCCAAAGAATTTTAATGATTTGTTCATCGTAGCGGAGTTAAAAGTACCAAACCAGCTCATAAGAATAATAAGAGGAACGATCAATAAAGTGAAATGTAAAATACAGGTGGCAGACCAAAGATCAGAGGAGTTTGAGATGAAAAGAGGGATAAAACAGGGTGATATCCTGAGCCCTCTATTATTTGTGATAATGATAGACATGATAATAAAACGAATTAAGACAGAAACAACATTAAACACAGTGGTAGGATATAACAACTTAAATGTTATCACAATAATAATTTGCTGCACGCAGATGAAAATTCAAGAAGAAAAATGCAGAGATTACTAGACAAATGGGAGATAGAAAATATAAAGGTGAAAGTAAACACCAACAAAACAGAAGTGACGATAGCAAATGAAAATCGAGATATGAATAGGGACAGAAAGATTATTTATAAAAATACAACCCTAGAAAGAGTAACAACCTTCGAATATCTGGGAAGGGTTCTAGATAACAATGGCAAAATAGAACCAGAACTAACCAACAGACTAACAGATCCACACGATTACACTATGCTCTAAACAGGATAATCTTGGGACACAAAGACATAGAGTTGAAGGTTAAGGTAAAGATCTATAATACAATAACAGTGCGGCAGACAATTAGACAATAAAGGGAGAACACGAAGGAAAAATAGAGGCAATGGAAATGAAGCACATGAGGAAGATTACGGGAATTACGAAAAGAGAACATGTTACGAATACGCACATAAGGGCGATTTCCAGCCAACCATCAATACTGGATAAAATAGGGAGAAGCGGATGAATTGATATGGATACCTCGCCAAAATTAATAAGGAGGCATTGTCAAAAAGAGTACTGGATATGAGAAAACCTAATTAGGGAAGATGCGGCAGACCAAGAAAATGTTGGTTAGACCAAATCGAATATAAGGGGAAAGGAAGAGGAAAATCACTCACAGAAGTGAAAAAGATAGCAAGGTACAGAATGGAATGAGAGAGATGGGTGAGGGAGGGACCGGACCCACACCGACAATCTGGCGCCTGAGTGGGCAGAAGCAACCAAGAAAGAATGAAAGAGCAACGACATTAGTTCATTGAATAGGTGTCACCTTGCTATAAAATGAATCACGTACCTTAAATTTTAAAATAGCTGGCCTTCCCAGTATCGGTTTGCCAATTATACAAATCTCACTATCGAAAATTTGCTCTTTATAGTTTAAAGTAACATTAAGTATCCCAATAACTGACAAATTAATGCCAGACGGGCCGGTAACAAAGCTATTAGATCGCTTAATATCTCTAATTACCTCCGAAGTAATTAATTTTTTTGGAAGGCAACTAATATCCGCACCGCTGTCAATTAAAAAATCATGTTTTTATTTATTCTAGAAGCAAATAGAAACTCCTTGCAATCCACATGATGAATTGCATGGTCAATTGTCACAGATCCCAAGAAATCGTCGTTTTCGACATCTGATTCCTCCTCAGAAGAATCATAGCCTGCGATATTATATTCGTTTTTTAAATTTAATGCATCATCAATTCGTAAAGATCTGACTTGATCAGTTTTCTTACACACGGAAGCCCAGTGACCTCTCTTCTGGCATTTTTTATATGTAGGCTAGTTGGCAGGACATTTCTCTCTAGGATGTAACTGCAGACCACAAAATTCGCTCTTAGACAACTTCTTATGTTTATTTAAACGCGAACTACTTTGAAATCTGGAATTTTACGCACTAAGGTGGTCCGTAGCTTGTACAGGAGCAATCTGTCTGTGTAAGGCCTGTAAATCTGTTTGTTTTGCTTCAAATGTCCGAGCTTCTTATAACCTTAACTTAAGCCAAAGTATAACAACAATTATTAAAAGGCGTCAAATTGTAACATTAATAGCGGCTCCAAGTGTATAAACACTAAAACTGGGCCAACTTATAACATTAAATAAAAAAGCGATGATCGTAATTGATCAAATAATTTAATTAATATAAAAAATTACCTTTTAATAATCGCTACTGCCGTCGGCTCATCGGTAGATGAATATAAGGGTGGATTCTAATAAATAGTTTAATTAACCTACCTGAAATGCTAGTTGCTTCTTTTCTGCTTGATTATTTTCACTTAATTCCAAAAATGTTATCAAAAAAATTATGAAAAAAATAATAAATTCTCGAGCGCCATGTTGTCTTTCTTTTTTTTTATATCTATCTAGGAACAACAAAACCTAGTTATTGAATATTACAAACAATTAACACAAATGAAAATAAAATAACAAGTTATACATAAGTTTATTTAATATATGTTTGAAAACGAAAAAAATTCAGAAGTCATAAACTAAATTATAAAAAAAACTTTATCTTTTAACGGTTCTGTACATACACTGTGACAGATACTATGAAGCAGAATGGTTTATATGGTGAGGTCAATGTCTTGCTTAGTTATCCTTAAAATATGGAATTTCCTTGAAGTTTAATTCGCCAAATTTATTTGTAAAAGAATGTAGAACTTGCGTTGTAACGGTAACTCAAGTAAAACTTGCCATTTAAAATAATCGTACAGTTAAATATTGACTTATACGTGCCATTAAAGATTATTAAGCACACAAATTAAGTGATTAAAAAGGTGCGTACTTAAAAAAATAAGTACGTAAAAAAAGTACGCAAAATAAGTGCCACCAAAATTTTGATTGCACCAAAATATAAAAAATTAAGTAAAAATCATGCTTATTGCTGTTAACATTCAGCATTAAGTGAATTACAAAAAAGCTTTCAGAATAACTGAAGTGTATTTCCCCTAAAAATCTACACGCTTGCGCGAATGCAAAAATATAAATCCAATTTTTTAAGAAAGGGAACTAAAACTATTTATGTAATATTACACCCAAAATATTTGTTCTAGGAAATGCCAATTAAATTGCCATTCTCAATTCTACATATTAATAATTAAAAACTTTTCTAATAATACGCCAAATAAATGAACAATTCTTAAATTAATGTACTTTTTAATACAACCACAAAAAAAAGGTTGTTACATTCTCTAACTTGAAATCTTTCTGAAGTTTTTGTGTCTAATAACCCTATCACAATTCTATCCTGTATTAACTCCTCTTAAGTTGACCATAATCACAATACTCAGCTAAAGATGTAGGCTAGTTACAAAAGAATCGACTGACTCTTCAGGTTTTCTAATTACATTTGAATTCAAGCCAGACACCATTTTGTCCAGTGATGCGTTTATGCAACACGTAATTCAGATTTTTTTTGTAGTGTAGCTGTTTATGTTATAAAATTTCTTATAAATATTATAAAAAGAACCAGTTTCGGACTGGCCATATAGTCGAGGTGGCGTTTGCGAGCCGGGCCCTAGCACAATAATTGGTGCCAAAAGAATTGGAATTTTTTGTTTTAGTGAACTGTCTAAAACGATTTGGAATGTAAACGTTTCACCCAGGCAACAAGGCATAAATGGCTCAGATTCTCAAAATGAGGAAGAAGAGGACGTATTTGTTTTTCCCGAAGCGGTTCGCACCCCTGCCAGAGTATTGTACCATGTGCATGTAAACCTTTGTTACAATATAACATCAGTACGTACTCCAACTTGTTTGCTGCTTATTGTGTAATCTTCGCAATTTCATTCGCGCAAGTGACTTGTGAGAGACGATTTTCCGGGCTAAAATGCATTAAGACAAAACTTCGGTTACACACGCACGCATGCACGCACGTACGCACAACGCGCACACACACACACACACACACACACACACACACACACACACACACACATCAAGGCATCATGGCCGATCTTGACGAAACTTGGCCAAAAATTGTAAAATGAGATAATAAGTCGTTATTGCAACTGATGTTGGGTAATTTATATGCACTCTCTAGTGGACCATAAAAAGGCCGAAATACCTAGGTAACACGGTCAGTAATCTAATATCGGGCCATGATCGAATCTGTCAAATGCAAATTGTGGTGTTTCTCCTAACCAGAGGAGGCGCTATTGTTTATTATATAAGCGGCATATTTTTTGCCGATAGCTTCCTGTCATATTGAACTGAAAGTCGAAGTGAAAGTCTGTTACTTTAACGGTGTCTGTTTGAGTTTAGTGTTGTATTTTAGTGTTGTATATATAGTATAACATTTTTTTGAAACATAAGTTAAACATTTGATTTAATATAAGACAGTTTATTAAGGTTACCTTGGTGTACCGAACTGAGGAATTAGTGTATCAACTAATGTAAGTTAATTGTACTGTATTACATTTAAATAATTTTGCAGATAGTTGGGTACCTACTTTACTATTATTATTATTCAATCAATTAATCATGTAAATCAATTAAACAACATCTTACACGGAAACTATTTACGATTTATCATTGTAAGTTCACGGCGATTTTCAAAAATTGTAGAAATGTATACTTGAAAAGTAGAACATGATTGGTATATGTTGTATTAATTATAAATAAATAAAAAGAATTTTTTTTCATAGTGTAGTGTACCTCACCCTATCAACCAAGGATATTTCTTAGAGAACCATCTAAAACAATGGTAGACCTTTGTAAAATAATTGGTAACATGTATGGCAAAAAAATGTTTAAAATGTATTCTATAGTTTTAAAAACATCTCATTTATTTTAAAAATATTATAATTTTGTGTACATTTACAAAAAAAAACTGCTTAAGCAAATCCGTATAAAAAGTTCATAGTTCCTGTCTTAACTAAGATTACTAAATTTTTCCGCCTTTTGGGCTGTTATAGTTTTTCTCCCAACCAGAGACGGCGCCACATAACAATTTCGAATATTTGACTATACAGATTCCATTCTACAACGTAGTTCTTATTCTATGCTAGGTAACAACATACATAACAATAGGTACATGGTCCAGCTACTCCTTTTACTTGAGACAACCGGATCCTTGGCACAATTTTGAAAAAGGTTTTTTTTTAATAATAATAGGAGATTACATCATCCTGTACATACTTTATAAAGAGGTAAACATGGTAGACTTCACTGAAATAAAACAGAAATTGCTAAGCGGGCGCGATCTCTGTAATATTTAAATTATTATCCACCGAAATCATAAGATGTTGTAAAACCATGGCCCAGTAACCCCGACAGACCTTATAATGAAGGAGTGCGGCGAAGAAAAGACGATAGAAAGAAAGATGAGTTTCAAAGTAAAAGATCATGTCAGAGATAATGTATGAATCTTGGGGAGCTAGGGAGTTACGCAGGGATAGGAAAGCATGGACAAAAGATTTCAAAATAAACGAGGCAGGGATTATTTTGCTGATCCCACAAGGGAATGCAGTGAAATGTTATGTTTTTGCCAAATTAACACTGTGCTAGCAGCTTTGGTAAATGGCGAAGATCTAGCCGTAGCTCAATTTGAAACGTCAGTGACCATGCTTTATCCTGTTTGTGTGTGTTTTAAAAACATTTTTATTTAATCAAGCTCACTATGCTAGTGGTTTTGGTACATGAAGAAGACCTAGCCATAACTCAATTTAAAACGTCAGTGACTATGTTTTATACTATTTGTATAAATGTATGCAACACTTTGAAGAACCACTGTGGTCAGATGTTGGAAACTCATCATTCTTCAAGAGAGAAGCTCAATTTTGTATCTAATGAAAAGAAACTTCTCCTCCTTAATCCTGGGTTGGGGATAAAAATAAATGTTTGAAATGTTGAAAACATATATTGGTTGATGCAAAAACCAGAACAGAAACCTATCAACAAGTGACGACAGAGATACGAGAAAGAAACTGGAACAAAATGAGGACAAAATAAACGGATCCAAACTTAAAATAAAAATTCATAAATATGAGTCGAGTAAACTAAAACAAGTGTAAAAATCCTAATGCAAGCTTACTTGAAAGAAAAACCTTCCACAGGAACATGTGATAGGAAAATAAGAGACACTAATGAAACCTTGTACTCAATAGGTAGCCAGAATTTAGCATTTATTGTATGCGTCCCAATAAAATCAAAATTTGCATTTTTCCAGCAAGCTTATTTATGATACACTGTTATACTATCCGTTGTTGTGAGTGATTAAAATTTATAAGCAGTTTAAGTAAATAACAAACATGATAAAGGTAAACTAGGGCTAACGTTAACTGGTTCATGGGTACCTTTCAAATTAGGCAGTGTAAATGTAATTACTTTCAATGCAACAAAATCCATTTTAACAATCCTAATATTGATACATCTTACAGATTATAACCATAATTATAGATGTTATCTCAAGTGGAACAATGTTTGACATTGATAGATTTAATAGACTTGTAATACACACTGCCATTAGTTTTATATTTTAGCTAATTTACATAAAAAATAATTGCATAAACTAATATTCATAATTTGGTTAGCAATTTCCATAAGTACACTTATTATTGTTTATCTCAAACTGATATCGTTAAGTATGTACTTTTATGTTTTAATTAAAACCTTATCCATTGTTCAGAATGTAGACATATAAAGGTAGAAAATAATAAACTAGAGCACTTACATTAAAACAATTCAAGAAATAAGATGTATATCAAAGTTATAGTTTTATATATTTCACTTAGTGCTACATCGATTCTTGGACAAAACAGGTAATAACACAATTAATTTCAAATTAAAATAAGTCATTCATAAATTAAAAATTAACGATATTGTACAAGCTACTTCCGTTTCCTGTAACACCTAGTACTTTGTGCTTTTGATTGTAATCTTTCGTTTTATTGCAATATTAAATTTTATCGTACAATTTTTAAACATTGCTGGCCAACAGTAACCTTTTAGTTACAGGTAATTTGTTATAAAAAATTACACAATTCTTTAGAAATGTAATCGTGAATCACAAATTGGGAATTATTTGTTTGTTATTCCATCATAAGCACTCCCTTTGACAAAGATGGAATTGATAAGGCCTGAAAAAATTAATTATTTGAGAGAGTTACGGAATAAAAATTCTACTAGCAACATTTACACACATGTGTTTAAATTTGGTAATTTGTAAAAATATTTATTTTCTGTATATTTACGTTAACAGCTGACAAATATTTGACATTTGATAGTGATACCAATATAAGTTCAGTGTAAAATGTAAATTACTAAAATAATTGGGCATGGTATATGTTATACAGTATGTTCTGATAGTTACACCAATTTCGCAGCGTTAATGGACCCATTATACCTAACTCATAAAAATTGTTTATAGCGCTTACATAATCGTTTCATTTTTTTAACAGATTCATACTTATGAGTCATTGTACCTACACACACCATTAATCACCATACCTTTAACGATATATAGACTTTGGCGAATATTAAGGAATAACTACGTCATTGTTTTCTAAATGAACAAAAGTAATAAAACAATAGTTTTATTATTCAATGAAAAACGTACATTCAATTTCACACATGAAGTCCTGTGATTTTTCTATTTATTGTGCTTGAATTATCACCTTATTGTTCTACGTAATACTGGTGCTTTCCAATTTTTTAATAGTCATACATACAGTCAACATAAAATGAAATGTTGTAATAATACAACGATGATTGTCTTAGCTTTGCATTTCTTTTTGAGATATTAGGGTCAATCAACTCTAGAGTTGGTAACCACTATTTATAACAGTGCGATATTTTTAAAAGAAGAAAGAGCATATACAGTGTGTCCAGTATAGAATAATGTACATGGGGATATTGGAAACGGTTAAATGGAAGAAAAGTTGCGTATTTGTCTGCCCAAAAATAATCTATTTTATACCTTATTCAAGTCACCAGCCGTTGCACATCATTAATTGTATACCAATACTATAATTATAATTTACTATAAAACTTTAATCAAATTTGCATTAAAGCCAAACTGTCATCGTAAGTATAGTTGGTATTAAAAATCATTAATCGTGTTGGGTTAGCAACCATATTATATCCTTGTCGCACACTTTGCAGTACGTATTTACAACTTAAAACGTAGTGCGAATATAAACTCATAAAATATCTCGATGTTGTCTCCTCAAATTTTGTTTACTTTGTTAAATTCTCCGGTACGCACTTAACCTATTTGTTTTAACCTTTTTTTTACATATTTCGAGGTTTTGTGGTCTGAACAAAACGAAAAACATATTTTTAGAAAAAATAATTTCGTGTCTGATTGTGTCTGTGTGTGAGTGTGCGTGATATGTTTGAATACTATTGAGGGTTTTAAGATGTAAATCATTTGTCAAAATTAAAAAATTCAAAATGGCGGATCAAAAATGGGAGATTATCGTATTTAAAATCCGGTATGACTAAAATTCAGGTATTGTGGGCTAATGATCAATTTTGCAACTTTGTTAATTTGTAAAACATTATCTAAATCAAAAAATTTTAAAAACTGCCAGTGGCGCACCGTTTTTAGGATGCAAATTTTTTTTGAAAGTTGGGTATTGGTGGTTTTTAAATCGCTAAGAAAAATCATTTGTCAAAATTACAAAATTCAAAATGGCGGATCAAAAATAGGGGAATTATCGTGTTTAAAAACAGATATGACTCAAATTCAGATGTTATGAACTTTGAAGTTATTTATTTACATATATGAGAAAGCATTATGGCAGATAATTTGGCAGCGGTTTTTTATTTTATATGTTCATATTTTTTTCTGTATTGTGATCAAAAGCTTATGAGTAAATCATGCCTTGCACTTCATACATACAGCATATTTAAGTTGTATTATCCCGGGCAAGATTGGTCTGGTTCTAGCAATGCGTAAGAAAACGTATCACAGTTATTGATATTCTCGAAAGGATTTTTTACATTAGTAGGTATGCAGTGTGAAAGGAGATCAAACGAAAACAATTTAGAAAAGTACAAGAACATCGTTTCTCTAAACCAAATTGTTGTATCTTATTATTACATATAGTAGTATATTATTACATATAGTAGTTTTAAAGGTGGTAGGCACGTATGCTCCATGCCAGCCGGGGAGGTACCACTATCCTTACCATGGGCTTCTTAATATTGGGTCTCCAATTTTCTGAGCTCGGTAAGGGCTGCCGGTTATCTTTTCCTTCATCCTTAATCTATTCTCATCCTTATTATTCCTTCTCGCCCTCAATGTCTTCCATCGGATTAAAAGTCCCAAATTAAAAAATAAGATGGCTGTAGTTTCTAGGGTAACAAATTCCGGACATAAAATCCTGCCCCATTCGGATGTCCGGGAGGTCAGGGCCCAAGCGACCTCGGTCATCGAAAGTATCAACTTTCTGATTCACTTGTAACATCCGCGATATCAGGTCTAATCTTAATGCTATTCACCAACATCTTGAACAACTACAACTTGATATTTTGCTTCTATCCGAAACACAAGTCTCCTCTGAAAACCCCGAGTCACCCGACTTGCAATTTCCTCAATACCACCTTCACTCTAACTTTCGATGTAAGGAGGCGTATGTGCCTACATCAAGGACAGAATTACTTGCAAGAGGGTTTCTTCCTCAGAAAATAAAAATTTTGACGTTATTTGGTTTAAACATTGTGGTCCTAATTTTGTGAAATCCTACTGTTGCATTTATAGCTCTCCTAATGACAGTAACTTTCATGAAACCCTCTTGTTTATAAAACTTCCGTTCTTTCGCCTTTAGGTCTTTCGGACCATTGTCTAATAGAAATCATTTCTACTGTACCTAATTCCACTGTTGTTCGCAAAACTGATGAACCTTGTGGTGTTTTAAGTCAGCTCGATGGAGTGATTTACGGATTTCTTTGCAACCTTTCCATGACGTGAACATTGTTTTAAGTCGTCCTCTTCTTCGGACATCGCTCTTTCAGTATCTGAAGTCATCCTCATGGGAATGGAGTTATACATTCCCAAAAATAGTACCGTATAGGTCATTCACGTTCTCAACTCTGGTTCAATTGTGCTGATGCAATATCTTTAAAAATAAATATTGCATTAAATGGAAATATAATAAATCGGTCGACAGTCATGTAGAATACGTTGGTGCTAGAAATATCTGCATAGTGACATCACTAAAACTAAAAAGTTGTTCGAACAACGAAAATGCAATGAACGAGCTACATGTCCTTTAGGCAGTCGTAAATTTTGGTCTTTAGCTAAAGCCACTAGTAAAAACGGTATCCCAGCGATTGTCTTAAATAAATGTTCCCTCGAACTAGTACCAGTCCTATCTAAGCTCTATACGATCTCTATGTCTTCTGGGGAATTCCCTTCATCATGGAAGTTAGCAAATGTTTAACCTATTCCAAAAAAAGGCGACAAGACCGATCACTCAGACTACCGACCAATTGTCATCACTTCCATTTTGTCTAAAATCATGGAAAAAGCCATCAATCAGCAACTGCTCACGTTCCTTGAAACTAAAAAACTCCTTAGTGACCCCCAATATGGGTTTAGGCAAAGTCGTTCAACAGGTGATCTTCTTTCATATGGGACCCAAGTTTGGAACAATACAGTAGAGCAGACCGGTGAAACAGTTGTAGTCGCTTTAGATATCTCAAAGGCATTTGACCAAATTTGGCATAAGTGTTTACTTGCCAAACTCACCTCGTTTGGGTTAAATCAACTGGGTTTCTAGTTTCCTTGATAAAAGACGAATACGTGTCGTAGTTGATGGCTTTTTTTCAAAAGAAGTTAGCATTAACGCGGGCGTACCACAGGGATTCGTTATAGTGCCTACACTTTTTCTGCTGTACATAAATGACCTTATTTCTTCAACAACTAACCCCATCCATTGCTTTGCTGGCGATAGCACTGTTCACTGTAGTTCATCTCAGTCTACTCATAGTGATAATCCACCTTCTATGTTAAATCAAGCAAATAAAGCTGAAATGGCAAATTCAATTCAACGTATTCTCGAATGGGGAAGCAATAATCTAGTTAAATTTAATGCTAACAAAACTCAGTATTGCCTTGTGCCGCCAAAAAAGATCGATCGCTTCTTGTTGTAAGTATGAATGGCTCAGTTCTTAAGTTTTCAGACTCTACTACTCTGTTGGGTATGACTGTATCTTCAAATCTTCTGTCAGCTACCAAAACAGCTGCTCGTAAATTAGGCTTTTTGTACAGATCTAAGCAGTACTTTACCTCTCGATAAATCCTTCCGCTGTATAAGGCCCAAATTCGGCCTCATCTGGAATATAATTCTCAGCTCTGGGTTAGTGCTCCCCAATACGCTCTCGATATCGTTGATCGTATTCAAAAGAGAGCGATTAGGCTTATAAATGACCCGTCCTTAACTTCTCACATACAGTCCCTTGAGCATAGAAGGATGGTTTCAGTTCTTTCTTTGTATTATCGTTATTACAACGGCTATTGTGCTGCTGAATTATATTCTTTGATACCATCTCGGGCTATCTTTGCGAGAAACACTCGGTTCGCTCATTCACATCATCAGTATGCAGTACAAATCTCCACTTGTCGTACCAAACGGGCGCAATCCACATTCTTCTACCCGGATTCTAAACTCTGGAATGATCTCCCTAGTTCCTGTTTTCCTCTCACTTATAATATGAGAAAACTTAAGGTAGCTGTTCATAGTCATGTATTGGCAAATCATTATCCCTCTATCCATCCTCCTAAGTGTTCCTGAGTGCTTTAGCACGATAGGCCAAATTTAGCCTGTTTAGGTCCACAATCATAAAAAAAAAGGTATACAGTATCTATTGGTTCCTAACCTAAAAATATGTATAAGCAATCAGTCTGACAACACGTACACTTGACAACGCTGATTAGTACGTCATTGATTTAGTAAGTTTTAAGCTATGATGTACAATGGCTGGTGGCTTGAATAGCGTACATTTTATTTCAAATCGATACCGTTACATAGATACAAGGTCTTACAAACTAACGTAGCAGAAGAAATTATGGAACTTCCACTAGCTACCCTACAAAATATGTTTCTTCAACAAGACGCTGCTCTGCCACATATGGACAAATTATCACGAACTTCTTGAATGACTACAACTGCAGTGTAGGACCTACGACACCACAGAGAGATCACGACAAGCTGTTATAGAAGCTGAACAGTTTAACTCTGCAAATGATAAAACAATCCTATGAAGCGGTGGTGAAACGATGTACGTTGTATATACGAGAAACGGTGGCTTATTTGACCACTTACTTTAATCCTAAAAGTTTTTTCATTTCCAATGTTCGTTGTGTGAATAAAGAATGTTTAAAGGTTTATACAACCCATTAATTAATTTTTGTTAATTTAAAGTAAAATTGAATAAAAATATCAAAGTCAACTACTAGGAAACCCTAATTTTGTTATTTTTCATTATTTATCTTGACAGAACATACACATGTGATACATGGTTGAACAGCATTTCTAATGAGGATTTTAAAAATGTACATATTCAATAAGGCGCCCATAAGAAAAACAACAGTTGACTTTAGCCGTTCGCAACGTAGTAGGCGTAGAATTTTTTTGTACCATTTTTAAAATCGCTACATTCGCTTACCTGTATTTTGTAAGTTTTATGACCTTAGTTTCTATATTAACGAAAATATTATGGTTTTCTAAAATGCACATTTTTGCTTTTCACCCTGTATCTACGTAATGGTATCAATTTGAAATAAAAAAAACCTTGGGCAGACAAATACGCAACTTTTCTTCCATTTAACAGACTTTATACCTCTACCGATTTCCAATATCCCCATACATCATTTTATACTGGACACACTGTTTCTTTTTTGTTTTTTTATATATATTTTTTTTTTTTTAGGTTAGTATGCTCATGCTTTTGGTTAGTATGCTTATATTTTATGCTTATTTGCTTATTCGTAAACTGTTCAGGATTCCTCCTCTTCAGCCCTGGTCATTCCATTATTGTTGGTGTTGCGATGTTTTTTGTAATTATGTGGTTTACAATCATGAGTTTATCATTCTTGGTGTGTTAAAAAAAAAGAAGGTAATTTGTTGAGGGTTTATTATTTGGTGTAAAAAAAGGTTAAAGGTCTGATTTATTACTGTTGTGAATATTTGGACACACTGTATATACAGGGTGGCCAAATAGTGCGACAAAATGTACTCCAATAAGGGGCGCTGTAAAAATGTTATATTTTTTAAATGGGCCTCCCTGTATATTTTTACATATTTAAATTCGCCTTAAAATTCTGTATTTAGCACCGAAATCTATATAGCATAGTTTTGCAACGTTTCCAATTAAATTGAAAAATTCCTTAAATTTGCCAAAAAACATGGGTCAATAAAATTTGTAATATTTTTAACTTTTAATAACTGGAAACAAAACGGAAACGGAAAGTGGAATGATGACTGAAGTCCCTAATATAATACAGATTAATGTCTCTCTACAGGGTGTTTTGTATAGTCATGTCAACATTGCGAACTTTAAACCAAATTTTCGAAAGTTTTTTAAATGGAGCACCCTGTATTTTACTGCTTGGGTTTGTAAGAAATTGAATCCTCTTTAACTTTTGTAAAGGTCTTCCTATGCCTATCTTTACTAACTTTGGTGGTAGTTCAATTTTTATTTAAACTCTACCAAGAAACTGAATGTTTTTCACCATTGTCGTTTTTCTAGTCACCTGTGACTTAAAATAAAAACAAAATATTATCATTTTCAATAAAACGTCAGCGTGGCATTTTTTTTGTATTAACAACTGTGTGACAATTAAAGTGATTTCATGTGTCGTTACTTCAGAAATTATTAATTTTGGCTGTTGACGGTTTACAGGAAGAGTTGATAGACATTTTATTTTAAGATAGTTAGTAATTTAATTTAATTATAACAGCTTCGCAATTGCATTGCATCTCTCTAACTAATCTAGCCTATGATAGCTAAAATATGTACGGCGTTTATTATTATTATTTACGTCCAATTGCGAAATCGTACATTCACTTTTGTATAACAAGTTAATTAACTGATTACGCAATACCCATTAACTGTGTTATTATCATTATATAGAATTTAACAGCGTATTTAAAAATCAATTGTATATGTTATCTTTATATAGATTAGCTTCTTTAATATCAAAAATAACCCACCTTTAAAAATAGACCAAAATACGATCCCCACTCTAATTAGGGTGAAAATTCCATCAAGGGGTTGAAAAAGGCCTCCGAAAAGAAGCCATAAAAAGGGGTGAAAATACGAACCCCACGTGGGCATATAAAAAATGGTGGGTTTTCCCAAAAATCCAAGATGGCGGCCAAGGTGCCCTATTTCTATTAGTGACGCATGGTCGTCTTATCAATGATGAATTTAATAATAATCGAACTACCAATATTTCCTACATGTCATTGCAATTTATCCTAAATTTAGCTCCTAAACTAATTACAGTTTCGAAAAACATACTGAAGGGAATTAAAACAACCAGCAGAAAATGCCTTATTTTGATGAATGTACAGTACCGGTGGCTCTTATTGCAATGACAAAATGTCTTATTTTGATGAGTGTACCACCGGTGGTACATAAAATATTCAATTTGGTCCAGCAATTTGGCCATTTCGGTTCAGAATCCTGCATCCTCAGATCATTGTGTATGTTTAAAACCAAAATATGGCACGGTAAGCATTTTATGTAAAGTAGATGCTGGACCCAAATTCTGTAGGTAGGTGCAGATCTCTAAACCAACATGCTGGAGGAAGTTGTAGGACTTGAGTGCTGAAGCAAGGTGGAGCACCCAGCGTTGGACCAAGATGCTGCAATCTCTTTGAGATATGCTACCCTCACAGCCAAAAAATGATGAAAATTTAAAACCCTAAATGCTGTAACCCCTTTCAGATATGGAACCTTCAGAGACGGACCATAAATAGGAGATGAATATTTGATGTCAACAGAAGATGAAAAAATAGGGGCTAAAATAGCCATCCGCGAAAGAAACCGCTAAAATGACATTAAGAAATTAATTAAAACCATACAGAATATTTAGAGTTCCCGGGAGGGGGGGGGGGGATAAGAGATATGTACGATGTTGTTAAACATTCAGAGGATGGAGTCCTTTTCAGTGAGCTATGTGTGAGATAATGCAGATGGGATGTATGAACCAGTTAAGTTGAAGCAACAAACAGCCGTATTAGTTGTTCCTTTTTGGCGCTAGCAACTAACCTACACCTCTTTAACATTTTGTTCAAAATCATTTCGGTAGGTTATTTAGGACGATTTACAAACCCGTTTCATCCATATTGGAAATGTTGTTTTGGCGCGGCCCACAAAAAATGTGTCCTCTATTTTCCGTCTCTGCATGTCTTTCTACTTTTGCACGCCTCAGACTCTAGATTACCTATCCACTTTCCGGTTTTCGCTATTTGATAGCTTATGTAATCTATTTCATTGCTTGATTAATTAAATTAACTAAACTGCCCTTTAGGCTGTTTTTAAAGCGAGCTTTACTTATATGAATTTCCATGGCTACCACCTGCACTGTAAATTATTAGCACATCCCACAACAGTACCCCAGTACATAAACTTTGCTTGACAGATACTTTTAATCTCAATTTGTTCAATATACAGACGAATTATCTGAATATAGGTACGCAAGACTGATCCATCCGGATGGGTCGCGTTGACAACACCCACAGGTGGGTTTTGATTAATTTTTGATACAAAGTTGTATCTTATATAAAGGCCAAAATTTTTCCTTTTTTTGTTGCAATCATTTATTAACCATTCGTTAGTGTTTGTTGGCCATTTTCTGTCTTTTGTTGGTTATAAATATTCCCCCTCCCCCTCAAAGGTAAAATTTTTCATTTTTCTGTTGCAATCGCTTATTGCCATTGGTTGGTATTTGTGGGTACGCCTTTCCGTTTGACAGTTATTGATTGCTGTTTATCAATTACATTTTTTAATTTAGGCGCGAAGTAACCCCACCCTCCCTTCCTTACCCTATACATTGATTTATTAGCTCATTTTACAACGTTTGGCCAAGTTTTTGCCAAGATTGGCCATGATGTGTGTTAATATTTACGATAACTCCTGAACGAAAACACCTATGCATTTAAAATTTTGTATTTAAGCTTGTTTTCATTTCTCCTGGAGCTGAATAGATTTTGGTAGAAATCCAACGGCGGACACTCGGGTTTATTAGGAGATGTATTTGATTTGAATAGGCAACAAACACTAACAAATGATTGGCATAAAAAATATATGGTGTGGAAGAACATGTGACCTTTTAACCTACAAAGTGGAAATTAGAAGAAATTTTTTTTATTACACTTCAACGAATTTAAAATCTACTCTTTGACAGAAGTAATAATAAATGTGTTTATATAGAAAATTTGGTATGAGTTGGCCACTATCCAGTGACGGGTCACCACGATTTACTCCACGAGATCTTCTGGTCATTGTTTCTTCAATCTTCTATCCATCGGCTGTCGGAGGTAGAGGTTGGTAATAAGCGGGTTGGTATGATTAATGGAGCGCATTCCGCTTTTGGCTGTAGAGCTCTTGATGACATCCGAGATGAACGGGATTTTGAGGTCATGGTGGAGGCTTTGATTGCTAACATATCACGGCGCGTCGGTTAGAATGCGTAAAGCCTTCTATTAAAAGGACTGAAGTACTTTGGTGTTGGATGGTTTGCTTCAACCCCACAGTTCAATCCCATAGGACCATACGGGTGTTAAGATGACCTTATAAAGTAACAGTTTGTTTTCAAGTGTCATTCGAGATGTGCGTCCAATTAGCCAGTTTATGCTTTTTGATTTAAGGTTTAATTACTGTCTTTTGGCTTTTATGTGAGTCCTCCAAGTTAGTCTCTGGTCGAGATGAATTCCCAAATACTTCACTTCAGTTTTTATTGGGATGAGTTGGTTGTAGATGGTGACTTGAGGGCAAGTAGATCGTTTAAGAGTGAACGTGGCTTGGCTTGATTTGGCCCCGTTTACTTTGATCCTCCAGCGATCAAGCCAGTTTTGTAAGAGATTTAGGTGATACTGAAGGTTTTGGGATGTCAGGTTGCGTTGACGCACCTGTATGTAGGATGTTATAATGACGTGTATTACGTGTTTTGAGTGCGAGTGTATTGAGTTTGAACGAAAAAAAATTTTGTGTATATGTATAATGTATGTGGGTGGGTGTTACGCCACTGGAAATTTAGGAGAAATATTATTCAGTATGTAGATACGTGTATTTGAATATTATAGAGACTTTGGTGTTGGAATATTAGATTCAGATGAATGTAAATGTGAAAAGAAATTTGTCGATGGGACGATAATGTTTGCTACTGTATTGCTACTTTTTTTGCTACCGTAAGAAATGGAATGTTGAGGTTAAATGAGTAATCTTTGCCAGAAGATGTGAAATATAAGTGTAGAATGTTTTAGAAAATATGTAGAGAAATATTTGGTATGTTTAAGTGTTAATTATAGAAAGTTTTCGTAATGTTGTGAATTTGTTTTGAGAATACGTATGTATATGGGATTTGAGACCTTAGACGGTACTTATTTTGCAAATGTTGCGGAAGCAGATCGAGCGCAGGTTGGAGATAAATGTTGAAAGTTGCGTAATGGTCCAGAGTGGCTACTGAATGAATGTAATGACGAAAATGAGTTCTTCATGAAGTAATTGTAAAATTTGTAAGTAAAAACAAATATGGCGATGTATTGTAGTTATGAGCGTG
This sequence comes from Vesta saturnalis, assembly GCA_036346205.1. Taxonomy (NCBI): domain Eukaryota; kingdom Metazoa; phylum Arthropoda; class Insecta; order Coleoptera; family Lampyridae; genus Vesta; species Vesta saturnalis. The sequence goes on along the minus strand of JARFJB010002308.1, from coordinate 422,328 downwards.
GTTGTACAGATGGTAGTAGCTATCGGCACTAAGAAATTTTGAGTGAATACTATTGGAGAATATAGCGGAAGGAAGACATGTTTAAAGATGGATGACTGAAGTTATAAATAGGAAAGTCAGGATTGACGGGAGCTTTTTCGTTTTGGCTGTTGCTTGTGGTGAATGTTGGGGAGACGCGCGCAGGTGTAGTGTGGTTTAGAATGGGTTAAGTTGGAGTTATACTTGTGAATAATATTGAAGGCAGTCATTGTTTAAACAACTGCGTTACCCGAAAGGGATGAATCGTATAAGGCATTCATAAATAAAACAATTAATTAAATTGAGATTGAAGATAAAATTAGTTTGTTTATTTTCAAGAAAGTAAAAGTGCATAAGCAGATTTATAAAAATTAACAGTTATTACGTTAGTGTTAAGTGCAGCGCGTGTCCTTGTACCGATATTGAGTTAAAATTATTTATGGGACCACCTTTAAGTAAACGAAATTTTTGGTAATAAATTAACTGAGGTAATTTTGTGTGACATTAAAAGTTTATTTGTGTAAGGAAGGACTAAACTTTCCTAAAGGTTGCTAGAAATTTTAATAGGCAACCAAACGCGTACAGATTATTACGTGTTATTGGACTATTTGTGAGTACAGAAAGGAATAAGTGTTTGTGAAACTGTGAAGCACTGGTTATGTGCCTTCATGCAATTTAAGGATTACAAATGGACTACAAATAATTGATTTACGGAAGAAAGAAGAAAGAAGAGCGTAGGATTAATGGACAATTTTAAGTAAGGAATATATTTAAGTACTTTGAAAATTTAGTAGCACGATTATCTCTTTGTTTAGTTCATTTGTGTAATGTTGAGTAAATATTAATTAGTTTAGAAGTGAAAAGATAATCGTTCTCGAGTTATATGGTGTTGATTGGTTGTTTTAGTATTAAGAATTTTGCAGAAATTGGTAGTGACGTGTGGTTTTGATTTTCAACCACGCTGTAGTGTATATGTAAATATATTTGTGTTTGTTTCTTTGTCATTTGTTTATTATTTTATGCAGGACAATATACATTTATCGTTATTTTTTTTATTTTGTTATTATTCAGCCAGGTATGAGACATATTTGTGACGATTACTTAATTGGTGACCTAGTAGTTTTTGACAAGTTAAAATGTAAACTTTGCATATTTTGGATTTTAAGATTAATGAACAACCTGAAAAGTTATATTTGCCAGGTTGATTGCAAAATTTTCATGTTAGTTTCATTAGCGCAATGCACTAGTGACGGATTAGCTGTTAATTAAAATTTCATTAAGTATAATAAAAAGTTGGAGTTTTGAAACCTTAAATATTTACGAATGTCAATACGATTCAGAAGTGTTATAAAAAGTAAATTAAATTTAAAAGATATCGTTCATGTTAGGAATTTTAAAATTAATTACCGATCGTTGAATGAAGAATAGTTTATTCATTAATAAGTAGAAAATATAACTGTTGGTTACGTGAATGAATTTGAGTGATAAATTTTATTTTGGAAGTTTTGGTATACGAGGTGTATTCAAAAAGTTTTTAATAACCTGGGTAGTACTAAATATATTTGAGTTTGAGTTGAATTGTTTTGGACGAGTGTTTGTTTTAGAACCCTCGTGTAAGAGTTTACTGAGTAAGCACAATCCTACTTTCCACAATCAAGTAGGGTTAATTAACATCCAGCTTAAGACAATTATATTAGCAAAGTTTCGATTGTGGTGGCGCCTAGAGACATATTTTCCCGGACTGAGCTGTTTGGATATCGGTGTAAGGTGTTTGAGTGTATTAATCATTCATTTTACTTATTATTTCGACCACGCCCATCTCCCTGTTAGCTGGCTTGGCAACCCGCTTACATTAGTAAGCATACACGACGCCTAGTGCGGTTTGGACGTATAACAGATGCAATATCAGCGTTGGAGTTATAAGACATTTTAGCAGTGTCGTCTGCAAAGGTAGCAATTAAGGTATTGTTTGTGGTAGGAATGTCTTCAGTGTAGAAAGATAGAGGAAGGACCAAGGAACTTCCTGAGGAACGCCGGGTTGATAGCATGGTAATTTGATAGTGAACTTGTAACGCCCCTATTTTTGGGTGCTATACTTATATTTATATTGCGCCCTTCTGGTTTGGTAACCCAGCGCGGTTTTATCTTGCCTCGGCTTTGCTCAATCGGGTTTATTTTATAAACGGGGTGTGGTTCGTAGTAATACTGGATGGCTTAACACTGTAACCTTAAATAAAATCCGTAAAGCATTTTTAACACGTATATTAACAAATATTTACAATACTAAAATAAATGGTAATTAACAAAGTATTTATGGGAGAATTCCCTGGTCCGGGTCCTGGCGTCACTGGGTGCGAAGTCGCTTCTGTAAACAAAAGAGAGTTGTGTTCAATCTATTCCTTACCAAAAAGGCCAAGTGTAGGTTACGGTCCTGTATGCACGGTAGCGCGAGTGTTATGCTCGATGCAGTGGTTGATCGAAGCGCCAGCGCAATGAACTTGAATCGTTTGAGAAAATCGATATCGTGTTTGTATGTCAGTAACTCTGAAGCGCTGAAGCAGGGATGTCCTACTCCTCGGGAAATAATACACGCGAAAGCGCGTCTGCAAACGCGAGCTCTCGACGGTTTTCTCTGTTTATAAACGGTTTAATGTAGGCAATTAGATAATTTATCTAACTAAATTAATACCGATCTCTAGGTAGGTAAAATTAACCTCGCGGGTCAACTTCACGCCTAAACTAAATAAATTATTTTTAACAAACGACAAAAAACAATCAACAAACACTCACAAACAATCAGAAAATTATGGCAACAGTAAAAAAACCTCTTTTAAAACAAAATTTCACAAACTTTTTAAGAAAGGTTCAATTTACAACATACTAAAATTTAGTACGATTTATTGGTTATTGTTCTATTTGGCTATCAAGTTAGCTATGGTGCCGCAAACCCCGGGGAACGGTCTATACAAATACCCCCTTAAAATCTCCCCTCTCACACTTGTTGGTCAAGATCAGTGTATATACATTATAAGTAGGATAACGGTGGGTTATTTCTGGACTACCAGCAAAAGTAACTTTTTTTCAAAAAAAAACGGTGCTCCCTGGTACAGTACTGACTTCCTATGCCCATTGGAAGCACTAACAATGGGTGGCTGTATATTAGTGCTTCGTTAGTGCTTTTAAATGTTTTATGGATTGCATCAGTGTGACCGATCGTTTCCACGAAAACTACACCAATAGGTACCGTGCTCGCGACTTACCCTTAAGGAATCATTACGAATAGTACCGATGTACTTAATTCCTTGCTAGTACTTCTTACTACATTGGAGCTTGATCATCATAAACGGCCGTTTCCGAGAAAGCATTGTTTTCTCGGAAATTCTATTGAAAGCATTCAGATGAGCATCATTAGTGTTTATTAGCGCTTTTGGTGCTTTATGGCATGAATGACTAAGGCCGCCCGTTAGGTCTACCAATAAAGGTCATTATCGTTTTTCGCCCTAACAGTGTACACAAATTTTATCGTTAGCTTTTCCAGTAAAAATAGATGCTAGGCAGCACTGCACAAATGAATGTCCCCTCCTTGACACGACGTAATGATGCTATCCATAAAATATTTAAAAACATCAACGATACGTACTTAGTGTTTTGAATAAGGGTAGGAAGTAACACTGCACTAAGGATGTCGTTTTCTTTAAAACTACCGGCCGTGCTGGTGCGAACTACAAATCACTAAGAAGTAGTAGCAATCCGCGCAGGTCAGGTCGTCAGTGCTTTCCTTAATCGCGCTAGCATCACTTACCGTATATTTTTCTATGGTGTTCACAAATTATTTATAAAAATCTAAAGTGAACGAATATTTTTATAGCGACGAGACTCGTGACCGAAGAATTCCCTTCAAAACATACTGGAATATGCCAACATTCCAATGTGCTCGTTATAAATTGGGTTTTGAAGAATTAGCAAAAAAATACAACATAATCCAAAACCAAGACGATAAATTCATAGGTGAACACATTTCACTTCTTTATAATCCAGGATGGTTTTCAGCAATATTGGATAATAATGAATTACGAAACGGAGGTGTTCCTCAAGAAGGGGATTTCAAACAACATCTAGAAATATTTAAAACTAATATCACTCAAAAAATTCCCGACGCTAATTTTGCAGGTAACATTTAAAGTCACAGGTTACGTTTATTGTATTTTGGATTTTCAGGAATTGGTATAATCGATTTTGAAGACTGGCGCCCAGTTTACCTCCAAAATTTTGGTGTTCTTCAAATTTACAAGCAACTGTCAGAAAAAATAGAAAAAATGAGACATCCACTTTGGTCTAACGACTTAATCCAAAAGGAAGCAAAACGCAGGTTTGAGAAACATGGAAGATTATTCATGGAGCAAGCTTTGCTTCTAGCTCAGCAACTGAGACCGAACGCTCAGTGGGGTTATTATGGATTTCCTCACTGTTTTAACCACAATATGCAAGACGAATGTCCTTCTAATGTACAATCGCAGAATGATGAGTACGTATCCGTTTCAAGCTTTAGACCTCAATTGATTCCAGTTTTTCAGTACCAAGTGGCTTTTTGAAGCCAGTACTACTCTAAATCCTTCAATATACCTTCGTCAAGGAGATTATACAGAAACTGAAAGAAAACAGTTAATTAAAGGACGAGTTAAAGAAGCTATAAGAGTTCGAAATTTAATAAAAGATGGAAAGCAACGTACAGTAACACCGTATTATACACTTATATATCCCGATACTAACAAATTTCTTTCGGAAGTAAGCAAAAGGTTTTAAAAGTGGTGATAGCGCTAATTTTTCTTTTTAGGGAGATATTATGAATTCGATCTCAGTCTTGAAGGATTTGCAAATTGACGGATTAATCATTTGGGGCGCTAGTAGTCATGTAAATACGAAAGAGAAATGCGAAGCATTGTACAAATATATAGACACTATTTTTGGACCTGCGTTAAATAGATAACTGTTAATAAAACGTCAATAACCTTAAATTGGCTCATTTAATTTCCATCTGAGAATAATTAATCTTTTACACGTTTTATGTACGGTATTGAAAACTTAGCAGAGTGGTAAATCGTTTATTGAAATATATAAATTCTTATAATTACGTTCACATGTAATGTCGTAGTGACGTTTTTTCTTTCATCCTCTTTTTTTTTCATTTTCCGCAATTTAGTTTGCTTTTTGGAAAAGTTACTACAATTCTCCCGCACTGTAAAATTCACTTCTTCGGCTTGTAATACGTAATCACACAGGTGAATCAGAGGCTCGACTCTGCGTTCTGAACGACGGTTGGTTGGACTTTCAATGTTCTCGGGCTCGTCCATAGGAGCTGGAGGAACTACAACTGCAGGTTACGCTGGTTGCTGACTCAACATAGGAAGAAAAATTTCAGCTTGACTCGGAAAAATTGGTGCTTCTTCTACTGGATTTTCAACATCTGAAGTAAAAGATACATTCTTCTGAACCACAGTTTCTCGCAATTGGTCGATGTGTTTTTTGTAAATAGAACCATCATCACGTTTTATGGTGTAATGGAGTAATCCATGCTTTGCGATGACTGTACCGAAACGCCAAGTAGGCTTTGACTTAAGGTAATACCTGGATTGAACTCCCAGTTTTAATTGACAAGTTCCAGGCTTCAGAAGTCTTTCTGGTTCTGGCATCCAGTCCAATACGAAGTTTTCTCTTGAGGTAACGCTCGGCTGGCGAAGTTCCATCTGCAAGTGGCGTTGCACGATAAATTTGTAAAATCTTGTGTATCTTTTGATGGAAATTAAGCGGTTCTTGTTCCATGGCTTTTAACTTGTTTTTCAAGGTCTGGACGTTCTGTTCCGCAAGACCGTTGATTGATGGATGTCCTGGGGCGGAGGATTTCTGAATAATTCCATTCTTTTTGCAGTAAATTTTGAATATTTCAAAGGAAAAATAAGTGGCGTTATCTGATACCAGAATTTGAGGAAATCCATGAGTTGAGAATACGTTTTCTAGAAGTTCGATATTCTTGTTTGAAGATGGGTCTTCTGGAATAGAATGTGCTTCAATCCATTTTGATTTTGCATCGACTATGAGGAGAATGTGCTTGTCTAAGTAAGGTCCAGTGTAGTCTATGTGCAGGCGATCCCAGTTTTCTTGGAGTTCCACCCACACGTAAAGGAACCTTTGGATGGATTTCCTCGGGTCACAGCGCACGGTTCACATGTATTAACTATCTTTTCGATGTCGCGATCGATTCCCGTCTAAATGCAGTAGCGTCGGGCAAGTTGCTTCAATTTCGTAACGCTAATATGTGTCTCGTGGAGTTCTTGAAGTATTGCTGGGCGAAGTTTTTTCGGTATTACTACGCATTGGCCCTTAAAAAGGATTCCATTGTCCAGAATGTAGTCGTCATGGTGTCTCCGTCAAAAAGGTCTGATTTAATCTTTGACAGTTCGTCATCATCATTTGTACATTTTGCAACTGATTGAAAATTGATATCCTCTGTAAATATTTGCATCATTGATAGTGATAGAATTTCATGAACTTCTTGATTCATTGAAATATCGATAGTTTCAGAGGGTCTTGAAATAGGTGCTCTTGATAAAGTGTCAACGTTTGCGTTGTCAACTCCTCTGTTGAATTTAGCTTCATAATCGAAGCCGGATAGAAAAGATGCATATTTGAGAAGTCGAGATGATGTCGTAGTTGGAAGTTTTGATGATTGATGAAAAATTCGATATAAGGGCTGATTATCTATAACTAGTTGAAAATAGTATCCATAGTCACATGTAGAAATGACTAACAGAGAAAATAATTGCTATCGCTTCTCTGTCGAGTTGGCTATAACTCTGCTCTGAAGGCAAAAGCGATTGGTTTTTCTTCTTCTCCAATCATATGAGAAAGTGCCACTGCGATACCCGTAGGTACCAAAACTCTTTCACTACAAATTTCTTCCTTTAGCTTGATTAAAGCGACTTCGCAAGCTGCTGTCCATTGGAATGTGGTCGATTTCTGAAGTAGCTTCCTGAAGGAATGCGTCAGTGAAGAGCAATTTGGAGTGAATTTTGAATAATACGTAATCATGCCTAAGAATCTTCGGACTTCATCTTGATTTTTCGGTCGTGGCATTTCTGTTATTGCTTTTATTTTGTTTTTGCATTTCATTATTTGATTGCATCGAATTTTATGACCTAGGTAATGAATTTGGCTTTTGAAAAATTCGCTTCTCTTTATTAAGATGAAGATCATTTTCTTGAAGTCGTGAGAGGCATTTATCGAGTCGAATTTGACATACTTCAAGGGTGCTACCATCATCAAAATAAGATAATGTACCTTCTAATTCCTGAAGAACGCGATCAATTGTTCGATTGGATTCGCTAGGTGCGGTCTTGATTCCGACACTAAGTCGATTCATTTTGTAAGTTCCTTGGTGTGTAGAAATTGTTTGGATTTCAGCACTCGCTTTATCCAATTTAATGTGAAGGTATGCTTTAAATAGATCGAAACGGCAAAAGTATTTAGAGTTTTTTAGGCAGTTGAAAATATCTTCAGTTCTTCGAATTGGGTAATGTGCAGATTCCAGTTGACCATTAACTCCCACTTTGTAGTCAACACAGAGTCGAACGTTGCCATCTGGTTTTGGTACGACAACAAGAGGCTTTTTCCACTTTTTCACGTAGGGCGTATGGAACATCTCGTTCTCGAGCGAAGACTGGCTTTGCTCCCTCTCGTAGATGTAAGGAACAATTTGGAACACAACCAGCTTTAGGTTCAAAAATTGTTGAATATTTCTCGATCATGTCGGTTACTGAGTTGTCTAGGTCCTTTAATTCCATGTTTAGGTATCGAATCCAGCTACAACCAAGTAAAGGTGAAAATTCATCTGGGACAATGTACAACTTTTCAACGGAGCAATTGTTTTTATATCGAACGTTTGCTTGAACTTTGCCATAAGGCTTGAAAACGTGTTGAGTGTACGAACGAAAAACTAGCTGTGACTTTTGAAGTGGTGCTCGAATGCCTAAGCTGCTGTAGAGTGAACGTGGTATTATGGTGAATCCTGCACTAGAATCTACTTCGAATTTTACTGGTGTGCCTTCAATATTAACAAATACAAAATATTTTAAAGAATCAACATTGTTTGTTTGACTTGACATAACGTCGACCATCTCATTTGCTTCATCACCTGATAGTTCGCCATAGTTAGAAACTGTATTTGTCTCTGTAGAAGTCTCCTTTTTGTTGACCATGAGAGTTGTTATGCATACTCTAGATACATGTCCTGATTTTGAAAATTTACATAAACTTTGTATTTGTTTACTGACGCCATATTTGACTGTTTTATTTTTGGAAAAAACTCTTCAAGAATGTTCCAATGATGTATTACAAGTCTAGGGTCATAGTTTCCTTGAGCTTCAATATTCGAAATTATTGTTTTTTCATAGTAGGCTTTGATTACGCGTGGCCGCCAACAACATCGTTTTCTTCCTTACAAACCTCGAACTGTACAGGGACTTCACGGAGATGATTTTAATGTAGGAATTAGACTTAGTGCATGATTTATCAGGAAATTCCAAGAAATACTAGAAAATTTTTGGACATACCAAACACAATTAACGAATTGTGGTGCATTTAATAAGCTGCTGGGAAACAGAAAATCCAAATAATTTAAACGAAAGGCGTTTACACACAAGATTTATGTTTAATGGGCGGTGTAGCGTTATAGGTAGGTTTAAAAAAAGTTTTTATTGCGTCAGACAAATAGTATAAAACCTATACTTTTGTATTTTAGACAGCAAATTGATTGCGCCATTTATTTTCGATAAAAATCTAACGGGAAATAGAATAGGAATGTTGTTCCCCAGATTAATGACCCACCAATTGGTTCTAACAAGATGGCTGTCCGGCCCACAATACCAGATAGGTAATCGAGTACTTTTGACGAAAATGATGTCTCCAATAACAGTCCCATTTTTTGGTCGGAGAGGTCACCAGACCTTTTCATTTATGGGGATACGCCAAAAATATTCTCCGTCTAAAAATCGCCAGGAATTGGAACACAGTGTACAAGATGTTTTAACGAACATCATCAGAAATACGTTAAGAAGTGTTACCCATAAGGTGTTGGAAAAAGGAAATTGATGGGTAGGCAACTTGTATTACGTGTTGACCATAACTTTTGAAATTAGCAAAGAGCCCGTATGTATTTATAAACGCATTTTTAACTTAGTGCATAAAAAAGTGATCGGAAGCGATTGAAAATGGTTACATCTTGCGTTGTGCTAATCGCTCCGCACAAAAAAGTTTAGGTCAGTGAACCACGGAAGCGGACAAAACATTTTGTTCCATGCGTAAATACAGTATAGTATTGGTTTATTTTTATCTGATTAATTATAATAAATACCGGTGAGCGTAGAGAAATGTGTTCTAGGCTTCGAAAAAATTAATTTAATATATTTCAGCATAAAATTAAAAGAAATCAAATTAAATATTTTACTCCGTATTAAGTACTATTTTAAATAAATTTGGTTGATTTATTTCCATTAATTCTAATTCACATTAGTTGTATTAATAATTAAAGTGTACATTAAGTAAAATTCACTACTTCAAAGTTATTATGCTCTTCTCTAAATTTACGAAAACAAAATTTCACATCATTTAATTGTATGTCATTATGTGTGTAAAATGAATATTCAAAGTTTATATTCAAACCGGATGCGTTAAAATAAATTTGTTATATTTTCGGGTCACTAAATATCTATGTATGTACGTACGTACAATGTGTTTTTCTAAATAAAATTGTTGCAAAATTATGTATTTACGATATATATTTATATATTCATAAAAATTTATGATTTTGATTTTATATAATAGTCCCAACTCTATAAGTAAAGAAGTTATTCTTGTAAAATGTGTTAACCCTATCTTATCAGTTAATGCAGAAAATTGAAAGAATCTACGCGGTATTAAATCACATTAGAGTATATAGTAATTTAATGTTTTGGTCAACGCGTTTCACTAGTTGCATAAATTCTCGCGTTTCTCCTTCCGTCTGTGTTTCCAATTTGCGCGCCTATAAACTATTGGTACGCCCCCTTTCGTCTTACTCTATGGTGTAAACGCATTTTAGGTTATCTGCTTTTTTTACTATTGCATAATTCTGTGCTTCATCTTCGAGTAAATAAGAGTATTCGTTCGCATTGGTCAAAAAAATTTAAATCCTACACTTTCACTAGCACATATAGTAGATTCATTGAATAGTTATTTACGGATCTCCATCTAGCAAAGAACAAATATCTATGTTGTAATTAAAATCTTGCTGATAGTAATCTCTGCTGACAGTATATTGTTTGTATCTTTCACTATATTGAAAGGTTTTTATACAAATTAAAGGTATGATTTAGAATGTGCCTAATGATTTAAAAAAAAGGGAACTCTTTAGTTAACGTTGTAATTTGTACGAAATCCAATATTCCCAAAAAGAGGATACTGCAGTTTCAAAATAGGAATTTCGAATGTATTGTATTAATATACCCTATTTAAAGTTGTGGTAACTTAAACAAACATGACCTTCACAAAAAAGTGGTTGCTTCCGATGCCTTTTAGTTCTTTTCAAATAAATGATACCTACCATCGACAACAAATACTTTATAAATTAATAGTGATACAAACATTCGGATTAATGAAAACTAAATAAACTGTATACGAAATTTCCGACATACCATTTGTAGCGTCCCCAGGTACCCTATCTTGAAAAGTGTAATTTGAACTTATTTGCAAGAATGCAAATTCAAGAACAAACCAATCGCTAAGTGATTTATCTTGACTGTACTGACAATAACGTTGCCATTACTCAAATTACTACTTATTACTCAAACTTTCCTGGCAATAATTAAAACATTGAAATTTATTTACAACTCTGATATTTAATTACTCGCAAACTTCAAATCTGATCAAAAGAATTGGCCGTCTAGTGGTAGGTACGTTGGGCTATTTGACTGAGATAGGCTGGACGAGGTTGTGTTGCATCATGCCGGGGATATAAACAATGAAACTACTCAAATTAAAATTAGCGAGCTTTGCGCAATGGTGGTTCAGCCCGTTAATATAGTATTGTGGGAAAGAACCACCAATAAAACCAACTTTATTCATAAATAAGTAATTGCACAAGTACATTAATAAATCAAATAACAAAAAAACACAATGGAAGGATTAAATATATAACAAAACACCATTAAATCAGGTTAAAGTGCGTAAAAAATTATAACATTAAGAGAAAAATAAATAAAAAGCAGTGTATATACACATAAACACAATAAAAAAAACCCTTGTAGCCACACCCACGATTGAGTCATAAATAATCAGAATAAAAATCGTAATACCAAACAAGCAATCATGCCGGTTTTTAAGTAAATAAGCACATAAAACAATAAGGCAAATTGCGGTACATATAAAATACAACCACAGCAAAATTGCACAGGTGATAATAAGGTAAATACAAGGACAAAAAGAAATAGACAAGGAATTTACACGTACACAATTGTTTAATGACTACTAAAGCACAAAATACATACCTAAAATTACATATAAAGAGAAATTTGTTCGCAGGCAAACAATTCTACTTAACGAACTGACACAAAAACACTTATTACACAAAGCCTTACAAGGTGTAAATTGTATACATTACATATTACCGAAAGCCAGTTCTTAGAGTTACGGTTTACCATCTGGCGGCCGACTGGGGAATAATACTAATAGTTAAAGAGATAACGGAAGAAAGGCAGGTTAACCTTCTGGAGCGCACATTGATTTGGGGCCTATTTAAATATCTATTCTATTTGAAGATGTAAACTTATATGATTATTACACATAATAAAATACTTATAATTGCATGTTCTTTTTATTTTGGCTGCAGCAACGCCCGTCGGGTACGGCTACTTTTATATAAATTTATACGTTTCGACAACAATTATACTTAACGTCCTCAGTAAGTATTGACAAAGAGCTTAGTACGTTCAATATTATTACCAATATATACGCAAACTAGTAATTATATGCACAAACAAATAATAATGTCTTACCTGTACAGTCGTAGTAGCATAACTATGACAGACAGGTAGATAGATAGGTGAGATAGAGACAATGTCAAGATCACGCCCTGTTTGGTTAGAAATTTAAAACTCAAGGTCAAAGTTCTCTGTCTTCTAGGGGTGTTATATTAAAATTCATTAGAATTCTAACAATAGAACTAATTCCTGCAACAAGAGGGGAGCAGTCCGAAGATCATTGACATTTTCATGGCTAAAGTACATTGACCTATAGGGGTGTCATATTATAATTCTTAGAAAAGATAATGGTAGAGTACAAAGTTCACTGACCTTCAAGGCCAAAGAAAATTAACCTACAGAGGTGTTGCATTGCGACGAAACGAGAGGGGGAGATTATAGACTTTTTTACAGACTAAAGTTTTTGTTTAATAATTTTGGTTCTGAACAGGCTAAGTATGGCTTACCGTGCTAAATTACTCAGGAACACTTAGAAAGATGGATAGGGAATATTAAATAACCAAGATATGCTTAGGAACGGCCACTTTAATTTTTTCATGTTATGAAAGGAGGAAAACAGGAACTAGGAGAGTTTAGAAGATCAGTAAAAGAATGTGGGTTGCGCTCGTTTGGTACAAGTTGAGATTTGTAATATATATTGGTAATGTAAATTAGCGAACCGTGTATTTCTAGTAAACGTGACCCCTAATGGCGTCAAAAAATGTAACTCAGCAGCGCAATAGCCATTGCAATACCGATAATACAAAGAAAGAACTGAAACGATTCTTCTATACTCAAGGGGACGGGTTATTTATGAATCTAATCGATCTTTTTTGAATACGTTTAACGATATCCGGAGCGTATCGGGGAGCACCAACCCAGAGGTGAGAATTATATTCTAATAAGTTAAGGTCGAATTTGGACCTTATACTGCAGGAAGAGTTACCGAGAGCTAAAGTACTGCTTAGATCTGTACAAAAAGCTTATTTTACGAGCAGCTGGTTTAATAACTGACAGAAGATGGTCATTCCCAACATAATAATACAGTCTGAGCCATTAATGCTTACAACAGATAATGGTCGATCGTTTTTGGCGGATATAAGACAATATTGAGTTTTATTAGCATTAAATCTAACTAGATTATTACTTCACCATTTAAGGATACGTTGAATGTCTGTATTGATTGAAATTGCCATTTCACCACTATGAGTGAGTAGACACATATGAACTACAATGAAGAGATCTGTTGTCAGAAAAGCAATGGACTGGGTTAGTCGTTGAAGAAATAAGATCATTTATATATAGCAGAAAAAGTAGGGCGCTATAACTGATCCCTCTGGCACACCCACGTTAATACCAATTTTTTTTGAAAAGAAGCCATCAACTACGACAGTAGTCATATAGGGTCCGTTATGGCCCAGTTCAAGGTCACTCACTCTCTGGTGGTGACTTTTGAAATTCCTGTGAAGGCAAGGTTGTTGTCTATGCTAAAAAGTAGGTCAAGGTTAAATGGTTTCTATATTGACCAATTGAATGAATCAAGCTTGTCTAAGCGTCCTAGCTATAAAATCAGAATACAAAATGGTTGTGGTCTAAACTAAAAATGGAACAATGTATAGCTATTTGTATTGCTGGGGAGGAAAGTGGTGGTTTTCATCCCGACTGCAGAGTTTGCTGCCCGAGTCGTAGACGAGGGCAGCAACTACAGAAGGGAGGAAAAGACACTTTACTCCAGTGTAATACATAAGATTTTTTCCAACACTTTCATGAAAACTGTAATAATAAATAAAAATGTGAATTTGGAAATTTAGCGTCGAATATAGTAGTTATTATCGTTACCAAGGAACAACAAACATTCAAAAATTTAGAAATCTTTGATTGATCTACAATTTTGTCTTGAAAAAACGTTACGTTCTCAAGAATTTACGACCTTCAACACTATGGTCAAAATGGCCCATGCTTCGATCAAGTGTTTTAATAAAAGAAGATTTGGATATAAAATTTCCTAAATCAGTGGCATTTTTGAAAAAAAAAAGGGAGCTGGATGCAAGCCGAAGAAAGCTGCTACTTTTTGACCAGAGAGGAAATTAATAATTTTATCATCGAAGCACCGGATGAGCAGTATTTAATGTCTAAGGTATTTCTCTATTTAGTGTTAATATTTTCACTATTAATTCGTTGTTATCGTTTAGGTTGCTTTGATTATTGCTATCTGTGGTGCTTGCCGGTGTGACGAATTGTGCCAAATGGCTGTTAAAGATGTTCAAGATAAGGGAGATATTATAGTAATAACCCTTCCAGCAACAAAAACGAAAATACAAGGAGTATTTATAATCACAAATAGTACTATTAGAGGCATTAACGTTCTTGAATTGATTAGAAAATATGCCTCTCTGAGACCGACTAAAACGGACCATTCACGTTTCTTTATTTATTATGGTAAATCAAAATGTTCAGCGCAAGTGGTGGGAAAGAACACCAGGCCAAAAATACCCCACAAAATTGCTAAATACTTGAAGTTTCCCAATCCGGAACATTACACAGGGCACAGTTTAAGAAGGACATCACCATTAGTTGAAGCCGGTGGAGACTTACTGACAGTGAAAAAACATGGGGGCTGGCGATCGACGACGATTGCAGAAGGTTATTTAGACCAATCTATTTCAAAGAAATGCCAAGTTGCTAATCACATTATTAATGGACCAACTTCTTCATCAACTATTATATCAGATATTTCTTCCGAAACTTCTTCAGCGACACATGTCTCTTCCAACATTTCCTTCGCTTACAATACGAAGAATATCCCTGCTAATTTCACGAATCCAATTAGGTTTAATAATCTTACAAATTGCACATTTAATTTTTTCAATGAAAAAATTTTAATTTAGCTTATTTGAAATGTTAAATAAAAATTAATGTAAATTCAACATTAAATATAACACTAAGTATAATAAAAAATTAATTTTTTTTAGCGGGAGCTAAAAAAATATATATTTTTCAAGGTTACATGCATACTCGCGTGTTTTTTTTAAGGTTAGCGATTTCAAGGATGCAGATTTATAATAAAAGGCTTCCTTGGATGCGTATGATTCAGTTGATGATAACTTTTTATTAGTAGAAATGACAAAAGTAACACGCACGATACGAAGCGAAAGTAAAGAAAAACTGTTACGTATAGAAGAGAGAAGGAAGAGGCTGGAGGAATTAATAAAGAAAATTATAGAATTAAAACTAGATTGAGAGTTGCTCGAAATGAATAGGAAAATGAAGGAGCTTCGGGTTAGCAAGACATCAAAGACAATATAATAAAGCATGCATAATTTTCAGTCTTTGGTGTGTTTAGAAGAAAATATGCAGGAAAGGTGAAATACAAATTTATAAAAAATTAAGCGCCAATATAAATTGTTAATTTGATATGCACTTAACAAATAATGTGTCTAGAAGAATAAAAGATCAACAACACAGTGAAACGTAAATTTAGCGAAAGACGTTTTCAAAAATAAATAAATCATTTAACGTGTACTGTATTTATATGTAATAATTCATTAAGCTTGTAATGTCAAAATAAGATTGTTATTTTAAAATGCATTATCCATAGAGGTAATATTTCTCAGTTCACCAGTTATGTAGATACCTCACTGATAAATAAACGTTTAATTGCTCACAAGTTTCAATTTATTTCTATTATAATACATCAGTTCTTTAGAATTTTTGTTTTATATTAATGTGCCTGTGTTAAAAATTGTATTAGCAATTACGTAAAATCACATTTGTAATGTAACATGCAGAAACTCGTTTTATATGAAAATTAAATCTGATCACATTTACAAAGTTTGCGTATCATTAATACTATAGAGGGTTTCCAAAAATCGGTTAATATTTACAAACATAGTTTAGGTAAATAATGTAAAGTTAAACATGATTATAAAACAGAACTGCGGATTTAGTTCAATGACACATCTGACACTTAATTCAGCATTTTCTCGTGCAGATATTACTCAAGTTAAATGGCAAATTTCTTTACAAGACATTGTAAAGTGGGGCCTGATGGTTCGAATTAGCGTTTGAGCCCTGGGATTTTTTTACTGGGACAAGAATAATCTAGGCTAGGGAAAAAGTATGTTATTTACTTATATAAAAAATACTTTTTTGCACGATTGAGATTTTCGTTTATTTACCATATGTTTCCAAGACAGTAAAATATGTTTACTGGTTGCGAGGCTCAACTAGTCGATAAGATTTTACTTACTGACGTCTTTTACTTAACCAACGTAAAATTATATATACTACCTATATTTTACAACAATAAGAACAACAAATTTGGACATTTCTATTTAAAACGTCACTTTTGACTTTTCGTTTATTTAGTGGAAATTAAATAATTTCAATTGTGGTAAATTTAATACAATCGTGCAAAAAACAGTATGAGCATCACGAACATTAAGGATTGTACCGGTTTCCGTCCAAAAACAAAAGATATATTATCTTTGGTCTGTAAATAAGGTTTAAAAGCACCAGGTGTAAATAATTTAATAAATAAATGGTGTAAATGTTCTCAATGCAAATGGTTAAAATAACCAGAGATCCAAAACACTCAATAAAAGATAATGCCGTTGTCTCAGTCGGTAGATTAATTCAGGACGGGTTTATGCTTTTCTTGATTTGCTTAATTACCACAATTTCTGCTTAGTTATTTCCACTTAACATCAATATAGTAACTGCAATGTAACAATAATAAAAATTATTTCGGACGCCAAATTATTATTTTTATTATGCTCGAAATAACTAAACCGGGGATACAATAAAAATTCACCAAAATGTCAGAATAAAGATATACAAACAATGTTTATTAAACATTTAAATTTAGAATTATATAAAATATATCTTAAAACCTAGTTGTAATAGCCTTGAATTACTAAATTATGAGTATAAATATTTGTTCGAAAATTTTGTACACAACTTTTGATAACCTCTGAGTAGACATATAAGGCCGATCCTGGACCAGTTCAAGGTCACCCATGTAAATCTTATGGGGATTTATTTCAAGGTCAAGTGAGTTTTCTCGTTATGCCAGAACGCGCTCCACGTCTCAAGCATGCTTGTGGTGGGGATTTAAATTTTGAGTCACTCGCCCTCTGGTGGTGAAATCGGAAGCTTTGGAGCTCTTTCAAGGTCGAACTTTAAGCGGGAGATTTAAAATGTAGTTGGTCAAGGTCAAAGCTAAAAGTTGCAAGGTAATCATAAATCAAAATAGTTTTGAAGGTCAAAGGTTATTGACTTACGGTGGTGTCATATTTCTTAGAAATATAAAAAGGTCAAGGTGAAAAGCTAAAAATAGAAGTTGCAAGGTAATCATAAATCTAAAAATAGTTTTCAAGGTCAAAGGTTATTGACCTACGGTGGTGTCATATTTCTTAGAAGTATAAAAAGGTCAAGGTGAAAAGCTAAAAATAGAAATTGCAAGGTAATCATAAATCTAAGAATATAATTTTCAAGGTCAAACTTTTAGCGGAAATATAAATTTTGGAGCTGATCATCATCATCATATTATATTTATAGTCAAGGTCAACAGTAGGTATTTAACAAGTTTAAGCATGTTGTAATATGTAGGACGCATATTTCTTATATGAACTGCAGCGAGCTGTATGTTGAGATCAGTCTGCAACACATAATTGTTAAATATGGAATTAACAGGGTTAAACCAAAGCACCTATTGCAAACCCTTTAAGAATGCGTGCGAGCTCGATATATCGAGAAAGTATAAAGTAACGAATATGGATATAATTAATACTAAGTACGGTGAACGTATAGTGATAGAAACGGGTGATTTTAAATGTGTATTACCGGAACGCTTTTATGTGTATTTCAAAAAAGAAGAAACACGAATTGAAGAATTTAAAACACTCCTAAACACGAAGGATGTGTTTATAAGTAGTTTGGGTGCAGCTGGCAAAACAACAAACATAACATTTTCTTTTTAATAGTAGCACCCCACCATATGTAAAATTGAAATACTAGAATTATTTTCTTAAGCAGCGTTTAGTCATAGTGAAATTGTGAGCAAGTAAAGTCATGCAAGTAGCAATAAAATCATTTCTGGAACGATCCAAACTCAGAAGTTCACCGTTATATATGGATACATCACATCATTGCAGTAACAATCTGAATAATTTAACATTTTGTTGGTGCTGTCAAAATAGTGATGGTAGTAGTAGTAGTAAAATGAAGAGAAACACGATGAAGGTTATTCTTCTGCTAAGACTGACTGCGCATCATCATTTCAATATAAGGATGAAGTGTATAAACAAGCAGCTAAGGAATACTTAATCGATTGTACCTATTATAAACTATCGAACGATACTCATCATGCAAAACATCTGGAAATTGGATACAGTACACACCTCAACCTTGCACCAGTGGTGCGTATTGGGTGCGGTAATTGTGATCAAAGCAATAATGTAGTGTTGGATATGAAGGAATGGAATGAGCTTCTAAGATGGCATTCATATGTAGAATTACAATTTTTCGATCTCAAGAAATTGAAAATGAAATTGATTGGTCAAATGTAAATGAAGAAGATATAATCTATGATCAACATTATGAATCTCTATCTAGTAATCTTGGTATTTATTACAATTGGGAATTAATTAAAGGATATGACAGAATTTTGAAAACTGTTATGATAGAAAACTACAAGTGCTGTTCTTGTACATTCAACTCACATAGTATAGAAGAACTATTCAATTTAAAGGATATAGTAAGCTATAGATTGGAATTTCTTGAATCTTACAATCTGGTGTGTTTTTATGAAAAGTTCATACAACAAGTTGTTGACTACCGTCGTTTTCGTGAGAAAGAATTCAGTGGTGGTGATGATGACATTTATAAAGATATTGATGATGTTATAAATGCTAAGTATAATATTAATTCACATAACACTGTATGTTTAATGGAAATTTTGTATTATCGTCCTGCTTATCTAATGTATAGCATTTACTGAATAAAGAAATAACTATGATTTGTTTTTCTCAATTTAGGTATAAATACCCCTTCTATCCATCCATGTAAACAATGCTAGTTAAGAAGCGAAAGAGTGTAGGTGGTGGTGGTTTGGTGAATGGTCTAATCAATAAACTTCCGTTTGAATTGCATTTACCTGGTTACCAGTATTGCGGTCCTGGTACAAAGTTGGAAAAACGACTCGCACGCGGTGACCTCGGCATTAATCAATTAGATGCTCAGTGCAAACTTCATGATATCAGTTACAGAGATTACCGAGATTTAGAAAGTAGACATAAAGCAGATAAAATTTTACAAAAAAGCTTGGGAGCGCTTTAAATCATTAGACGCAACGCTAGGTGAACGAACTGCAGCTTTAGCAGTCAGTACCATCATGAAAGCAAAGAGAAAATTGGGAATGGGGTGTAAACGTCGATCTAATATGAAGAAGAAATGCAATGGTGGAAATTTATTGCATTTACGAAAGACAATAGCTAAAAAATTAAACCTAACGGAAATTTCACAGACACAATAAAGTCAGCGCTTTCAACGGCAAAACGTGTGGTAAAAATTTAGGAGGAAAGAAAACATTAAAGTTCCTAGAGTAATTCCCCTACCTAAACAAGGAGGGTTTTACCATTTCTTATTCCGTTATTCGCAGGATTATCAGCAATCGGTGCTTTAGCTGGCGGTGCATCAGGAATTGCTAAAGCAGTCAATGATGCTAAAAATGCTAAAAATTGCAGGAAGAGACATCGCGCCATAATCGCATGATGGAATCGGTCGCTATAGGCTCCATGAATAAGAAAGGCGGTGCACTATATCTAAAACCAAACAAATCTGGTGGTGGTGCATTATACTTAAAACCGTTTCCAAAAAACTGAATAGATTACCGGAAAGACCGTTAACGGATACTGATTTAAAGAAATACTCCAAAACGTACCGTACTTTAGGGATATTTTTATGAGAGATAGCATGCCTAAATTGCCACGGAAAAATGAATCTGGAATTATTAACTTAGATAGCCAAAGAGGACCAGGTACCCATTGGGTTTGCTACAAAAAGCGTGGTAAAAGGGTATGGTATTACGATAGTTTCGGTAATATTCGACCACCAAACGAAGTGATTAACTACTTTCGGGGTGTAAAATATATTATAATTACAACCAAGATCAAGAGTTTAATACAATTATTTGCGGACACCTATGCCTACAATTTTTATATAAATAATCAGCACAACATCAAATTTTCTCAGTTATGTCAATAACATTCAGTTTAGAAGGTGTTGGTAACACAGCTAGCTACAACTTCTATCCACCGATAGAGCTAGATTTGGGGAAGAAATACGTTATTGGATTGGTTGGATTTTACGGCTGCAACAGCATTAGAAACATTTATGCAGGCAACGATAGATTTTATTTTAGAACAAATCCATCTCATTTGCAAGTGATTAATATTCCACACGGTGCATATGAGTTAGATGAAATTAACGATTATCTAAAATCTAAAATACCCACAGAAAAGTTTATCATTAGAGCAAACAACAATACACTTAAATGTGAGATAAACAGTTCATTTGAGATTGATTTTACTAAAGAAAATTGTATTGGGCGCATGCTAGGGTTTGAGTCTAAAATATTAGAACCAAATATTTTACATACATCTGCGTTAGACATCCAAATACTTAAACACACTAATCTACACGTAGAGTGCAACATTATAAAGGGATCTTATCGAAACGGGAAACCTGCTAAAGTATTATATGAGATTGATGTTTCAGTTCCTCCAGGTTATCGTCTAGATAAAACTCCGAGCAATACTCAATATTTAGAAGTAAACACTGACATTATTAGTAATATAACAATTAATTTGACTAATCAAAAGGGTGAATTAATAGACTTTGGTGAAAGTGAACCATTCACTGTACGCTTAGAACTAAAAGAACATGGGTCTGAGAATTAATCCAGGACCAATTCCATCTTTCAAAACTCATATAAAAGACATCATCCCTACAGTAAGTCATTAATTAGTCATCAACCTTCATTGCGGTTAACATCTGCAGAGAAATACTTTTTAACGTCAATAGGTTTAAAAGTTCTCAACCACAATGGCAGAATCGTTAAACGTCTTTCAAAACGTACATTTTGATGATACTATAATTAAATCAGATATTCACACTTATCTTCCATATGGATCTTCTAAATATGGACCTTCCGAAGAAATACGAATCTTAATTCAAAGTCAAGATCTAATTACGGCTACTTATGATAGTTTTCTGTACATAGAAGGTAAACTTGAGCTCAAAAAGAAGATGAAAGAAAAGCATGCAGCTTAACCAACAATTTCCCGAACTTTCTTTTCGAAGAAATTCGTTATGAGTTAGGTGGTCAGAGAGTGGATGTTTGTAGAAATCCAGGAATAACATCTACGCTTAAAGGATATATTTCTTATACGGCAAGCAAAAGCAAAGCACTAAGTCATTTAGGATGGTCACCAAAGAATGAAGAACCATTACAAGTAGAATTCGATGAGCAAAATGGAGAAAATCTTTTACAGTATGCATACCATTGAACCACATATTTGGAATAATGGAGGATTATCGTCAGGTAATCGTGAATATGCGCCAAGAGTTGGTTTTAATTCGATCTAGAAGCGATACAAACTGTTACTATGGTGAAGTCGATGCCGCAATAACCTTAAATAAAATTCAATGGAAAGTACCGCACTTAACACTTAGTGATGCTGCGAAACTTAACTTGTTTCAAGGAATCAATAAAATTCTATTATTACTGTTCCATTTCGACAATGGGAGTTGTATGAATTGCCTGCTTTAAAACAAGCAACCTCAGACATATGGCCAATAAAAACATCAACGCAACTGGAAAAACCACGTTGGATAATTGTTGCATTCCAACAAGGTAAAAGGTATACAAGGTCAGCAAGGGCTGGAAATTTTGATCACATTAACATCAGAAATCTTAAAGTACATCTGAATTCTGAGTATTATCCATATGAAGCAATGCATTTGAACTTCAGTGCCAACCAATATATACCTGCCTATCGCAATTTTTTGAAATTTCGTTGGATTACTATGGTGAAGATGATAAAGATGCATTATTCAACTATTCCGAATTCAAATCATGTCCAATATTTGTAATGGACTGCTCTAAACAAAATGAATCCTTAAAAACTCAACAGTGGACATCAAATTGGAAATGGAATCTCTAACACCTTTCGATAATGGAATCGTTGTATATGGTCTTATTCTCCATGATGCTATTGTACAGTACAGTCCACTCACCGGAGAAGTGAAAAATTATAATTATTATTGTAGTATAGTCTAATATATATAAATAAAGATGTTGTAATTATTCGTTTAGTTTTATTTCATCCATCAAAGATGAAAGTAGTTGCTCAGAAACAAAAACTCTCAATTCAAAATCATGACTTTGATGAAAAGTCTATTACTTCAAAACATGGTGATTTACTTCCTAATAGTATACGTGGTATTATATGCGGCCCCTCCAATTGCGGTAAAACAAACGCAATGATCAGTCTGCTTACTGAAAAAATGGTTTGAAATTTAAACATGTATACGTATACTCTAAGTCATTGAATCAAAACAAGTACAAACTTTTACAGGAAATCTTACTTCCAATGAAGGACATAGGTTACTTTACCTTCAGCGACAATCAAGATGTGATTGAGCCTAATTGTGCAAAATCAAACTCTATTTTTATTTTCGATGATATCGCTTGTGAAAAGCAAAATAATATAAGAGCATATTTTTCTATGGGTAGGCATAACGATATTGACTGTTTCTATTTGAGTCAAACTTACAGTAAAATTCCAAAGCAATTAATTCGTGATAATGCGAATCTAATTATATTATTTGAGCAAGATGAATTAAACTTAAAACATGCGTATGAGGATCATATAAGTCCCACCATAAGCATGAAATTGTTTCGGGACATGTGTTCAAAGTGCTGGGTAGATCCGTTTGGTTTCATGGTCATAAACAAGGATGCTGAAGTTAATAATGGTCGCTATAGGAAAGGATTTGATGAATATATAATACCTTAAACTGGTTTCAGTAGTAACTGATCTGTTTAGGTATTAACAGCTATCTGTTTAGTGTAAACAGCTACCTGTTCAAGGTGAACCGGTACCTGTTTGTCGCAACAGCTACCTGTTCATGGTAAACGGGTACCTGTTCATTAAATCCGTTTTGGTATATAAGGCGAATATATATATATAATACCTTAAACCGCATTCAGCAGTTTAGTAGTAACTGATCTGTTTAGGTATTAGCAGCTATCTGTTTAGTGTAAACAGCTACCTGTTCAAGGTGAACCGGTACCTGTTTGTCGCAATGGACAACAAGGAGGATATTAAAGAAAAATTATTCAGGCTCGTAAAATAATACGGCAGAAGTATAACAGTATTAAGACTGCTCGCATTGATAATGAAAGAACATTCGAAAGTACTTATAAGCCTTTAATAGAACCTCTAACTGAAATAGTAAATAAAATCGATAAAAAAACACCTAAAAAGGAGGAGGAGGTCATTGATGTTAAACCTAAAAAACCACCCGTATTGATATTTCCAAGAAAGCACGCCACTATCCCCACTAGTCCGCTAGCTCAAGTTCAATGGACCCCACGTCTCACTCCATTAGGTGATTCAAGTAAGGGTGCTACTAGTCCACTAGCTCAGCTTCCGTTTTTTCGAAGAAATCCTCCTCAAGTCTTCCATCTTTCTTGGAAACATCAGTCATGGGGAGATTAATACTGGGGAGGAAGAAGAAGAACTGTCTAGTATCGTAGATGATTCCCATAATGAACCCATCTCGGAAGAATTTCTCGAGCAGTACAATGAATTGCCGCGTATATATGTTGAACGTATTTTGAAGAATGCTGAAGGTGATATTGATCATACGTATGGAGTCCACTATGATACCAAAACTGATAAATGGACAATTGGTAATACACCCATCACAATTAAAGGAGACGATATAATTATTAAAGGTGTCACGTATAAAGGGACTCCAGGATTATATGATCTGCTTATTATGAATGAACCCGACTTAAGTCTAGTAAAGTCAACAGATAGAAAAAATATAGAACTATTTTAGAGGCTACGAATGTAGTAAGGCGAGATTATGACATAAGTGCACAGATTCGAGGAAGCCGCAGCAAAAGTATACACAAATAATCAAACCCTTGCTGTCATCATCACCCACCACAACCAAGGGAGGAGGTGGAGCTATATTTTTAAGGAATTAACAAACAGACCCATTGAATATAAATATTGGAATGATATACATGAACTAATTCGTGATCTGGAAGTATTGTGGGCAGAAAAATTAGCGGGAAACACAGGTGTTGTAAATGACATAATATCAATTGTAGAAGAACTATATGAAGATGGATACATTGAAAACCGAACAACCGCTTTTTAAACAATATAAATGAGAATGCATTGATGTCGACATGTCACAACTAAAATGCCCTTGACAAATTTGGACGTTCATATGTCCAGTATCAATTAAAGAAACTAGCCCCTCAGTTTAAACAGATTGATGCTAATCAATTTGATATTGAGAATAAGAGACTCAGCAATGTGGCCAATCCCATAGATCCTCAAGATGTCATCACTAGGCAATATTATGTATCAACAAGGTTCGATTTGGATGGAAATCGTTTGACACAGTTGGGTGACCCTGAAGAAGATGGTGATGCTATAAATAAAGGATACCTTGATTTCTGTTTACAAGCAGTTCGGAACACTTTCAAAGGAAACGCCAACGCTTATCTAGCGCTGGAGGAAAAACTACATCAACTTAAAGAAATTGTGAATAAATTAGCACCATGTCCAAATTACAACTCGTCAACGAATTGCACAAACCTGCACGAAAAATTTTAAACGAAGGCGAACAATAATTAGAGGTTTTGATGATCTTTGGCAAGCAGATTTAGCTGAATTTAACACATATGCCAAACAAAATAAGGGTTATAAGTATATATTAGTGGTCATCGACTGTTTTTCGAAATACTTATGGACTAAAGGATTAAAAACGAAAACAGGTCAAGAAGTTACCAAGGCCGTGCAAACAATCTTTGAAAAAGGTCGGAAACCTACCAATTTGCAGACAGATGCAGGAAAAGAATTCTACAATGCGCATTTTACTAAACTAATGCATCGTTATGGAGTCAATCATTACTCTACCTATAGCACAAAGAAGGCTGCAATTGCTGAACGTGTTATCAGAACCATTAAAGGTGCTCTATATAAGTCATTCAGCCTGCAAGGTAAATATAAATGGATTGATACAATTGATACCATAACGATGGATTATAACAATCGTAAGCATAGAACTATTAGAATGAAGCCCAAAGATGTTGGTAATCATACAAAGCTAGAGGCTTACACTAACATAAAAATATTCGATGGGAATCGATATTCTGTGGGTGACATAGTACGAATCAGTAAATTTAAAAATATTTTCGCCAAAGGATACACACCCAATTGGTCTAGTGAACTATTTAAGATTGTGAAAGTTTGCATTACTAACCCCACTACGTACATGCTTGAAGACATGAAGGGAAATCCTGTACTGGGAGGGTTTTATGAACATGAATTACAAAAACAAAGTATCCCGATGTATATCTAGTAGAAAAAGTGCTTCGCTCCAAGAATAATAAGTTATTCGTAAAATGGTGGGGATTGGATGAAAGATCATGGATCAATAAGGATGATATTGTTTTATAACATTTAACCTGTACTTTGTGAAACAAATTACTTATATTAGTTATATATATATAGTTTGTAGAAAAGGATGTAGCTCTTAGATGAAATAAAACACACACAAAAATAATAGTATTTTATTTTTAAATATTACATTTATTTTTAAAATTTCATTATCTTATAAAGTGAACCTAAAGTACTTATATAATCACTTAAATTACTGGATGGCCATATACCCGAATCTGGCCCACACCTCCATCCCAAACAGGAATTTGAATTTGTTTCACCTTTATTGATGTTGTCTAGTATCCAGTAATAAATTTTGTGGTGCTCATCGTTTTCCCACGGTTGAAACTTATAGTTGATATTTTGTTCTAATAATATTTCAATCAAAATATCGAGGCACTTGTAGTTAGCATAATATGTCGATTTCTCAATACATTCAGTTATAATAAATACAGTGTCCTTGTAAGCAATATTTTCTAACGTAGATTTAACATTTGTTGAATCATGAACCCTTAATAAATCATATAGATACATTTTAAGCGGTATGTCACCAAGTACACTCATATCGTCTAAGATCCTATCTACTTTATCAAAAGTTAATGAATTGTAGCCTTTATCGGTACACAATTTCATAAAACTTTTAATGGTATCGTCTAATTTAATTTTTTATCAAATAATGTCCTAATAATAATTTCATTTGCACACTTTGAGTTTATAGCACACCAGTAAAACACTCATCGGGAATAACAATATTTTGTAATATATTCAGTATAAATGTATAGTTTTCAGGAGAGGTCAAAGAACGCTTCAGGTACTTTTTGTATATTTGATCACTACTGCACTGCAGCTCTTCCTGCAAGTTGACTTGAAGACTGCTCATTGTTTACTGAAAGTTATACCCCATGGTCTAGTATCAGTGAAATCAAAATTTACTAAGCGTTTATCGTCATAAGGATTGAGTATGACTTTATTTTGTTTAATGGTAAACACATCATGTTTCTTTGACCTTATGAGATGTTGATAGCGCCTTATTACGCTACTCTCAAGCAGGACCTGTTTATAATCATTAATCGTGATCTGCCTCACGCTTGCTTGCGTAGAACCCTTTGATTTTTTTACAACCTTTTCATCAACCGTAAGCATACATTTTTGCACGAAGTCCTACAAATTCAACCATAATTTCGCCATGGTTTTCATCTTTCATTAAGCCGGGGACCTTTTTGTTTACTAATGGGAGTCCAAAGATGTTGTCGGGACTATAATCAGATGTATCGAATTTATCAATGTCCTCTTTAATACATTGATAGATATCGGGAACCGAAAAGGCGTATATGAGACTATCCGTATCCGTGTACAAGAGCTTAGCATTATTATGGAACTTGGGTAGCGTGTAGCCGTAATGAAAATTATATAAAAAAGTTTTTGAAACGTCTAAAACACTGAATCCCGCATATATAGGTTTATTGAAATATACTTCAAGCTTATTCATTTGAATGATAAGCATATCATTGTCAAATATTGTACAACTATGAAAATTTGGTTTTGATATGTAAGCACGAGCACCATAGCGACCCTCCCATTTCGTTACTAGCCGTATGTCCTTATGTTTACGTACATTTTCCATCAGCTTCCCGAAAACACTATTAATCATTAATTTATAGAAATTTTTATCGAATTCATTTTGAGATTGCTGACGCATGGCTGTATTTAAATCTATATTTTTTAACCACGGAGACTGTTTAAAACGTAATATACGGTGTACTTTTACCAACTTCAATCCATATTTTAAATATACTTTTAAATTTCTGTAATGAATTACATAATTACGTTTTGGATACAAGGTAAGCAGTAATTTTTTCATTTTGGAATCAGACGCGGGTGGAACCATATGTTCGGGTGCTAGCGGTAGATCACTATGACTCTCATGTAATTCTATAGGATAGTCTAAATCACACTCGACTATATAACCAATTTCCGAATCATCAGGATGGTTTATTACATCTAAAGTTTCAAAATTAGCTTCATCAACAAAGAAAAATCGCCAAATGGTAGAAATTCTGACATGGTGGCTCCATATAAATTATTCACGTCGTAGTACATTAAATACACACTTTCAGAGGTAGGATCAAATTTTTCCTCCATGTACTTATTGTTAGCTTTAGCATACCGATTTGAACATTGAGCTACACCACCTCTAATCCCTCTTTCAATAAACATTAACATATCAATGTCTGTAAATAATTCTAACTTTACTTGTGTAATTTTAAGCATAGCATCGAATGCTAAACCGGGAGCTGTATAATAGTGCAGAGGATCAAGCTCGTAAGTACTTATACAAGTTTGCCGAAAGTTCTCGAAAATATCCGCTAAAAGTAGAACGTCTGTTTTAGATACAAATCGAGTATTCCCCTAACGATTTAATACTAAATTTGTTCCAAACGTTAACCGCATGCTCAAAACTCTCATCACTGATTCCCTCATTATTAAGATGACTGAAAAATGCTTCTTTAGGAGGGAGCGTGGTCTCGTTTAATTTCTCCCAGTATCAATATACTCATAAGGAAACACACCTTTGCGAACTAGTAAAGAAAATTCTTCTTCATTGTTACATTTAGCTCGGGTAATAACTTTTTACTATTTTCCAAATAGTTTGATAACTTTTCAATACTACTACTCATAAATCTGAAAGAGTCAATAAATCTAAACTTAATTTTACTACCTTCTATTACTTTTGTGAAAGAGATATATCTTTCTTTGTTTATGGGTAGGAGTGAAATCGTACCGGGAATAGTAGCCAATTCTCTAATGACGAAATGGCTATCATAACCTGACAAATTATGAAACACAACCGGTAAGATGTGAGAGTCTTTATAGTTTAGGTTACAATTCTGATGTGATGCTCCTCGAAATGCTCCGGTGAAATGGTTATGGTCTCTGACCTTTATATCATTATCTGTAAATGGTTTTTCGCAAATGTGACAAGATCGTAGTGCTTTCAAAGTGTTCAACCTGATTGGGAGTTAAAGTACCCATAGGAATTATTTTATTAATGATTTCGGTGCTCCAATGTGCAATACTTTGAAGCTCTTTAACAAACCATTGAATGCAATCATTTCCTCTATAAAGCCTAAATCGAGATAAAGAATCATTGTATGAACACTTTAAGTAGTAAGCAATGCTAAAGGGTATATGTTTGGAATGAAATAGAGTATTACCCCAAGTGATGTTAAATTTGTACACTTTTCTAAAATACTTTCTAAATCCGCATAAATTACAAACGGTGCCTTTTCCTGAAATGCGAAATTTTTGAACTGCAGGAACATCTCCGCTTCGGTAGGCATCCTGACTGAACATTGATTAAGTTGATGGCAGAGAGTGACATGTTTTTGTAGAAGGTGATCTGAAGAAAAGTGATTCAAGCATTGATAACAAATAAACTTCTTGTGCCCCCTACTCGATAGTTGTTTAGAAAAAGAGCTGACATATTTTTAATCCACGCGAAATGATAAACAGTATAATTTTTGTATTAATAGCATCAGCAGTAGAACCCGCAGAATGATAATTAGGCGAAAGTACTAAAAGATTTATAGGTTCCTGACACTATTTTCTTGATTTACACTTAATACTAGCGGTAATACACCTTTCCCTGAATACAAAACAAATTAATGGAGAGGTTGTTTAATTTTTCAAATTTTTTACATCATCTATTTTAATGGGAAAGGAAATTGAACCATAATTCAAAACATCTCTAAAATGAGGATAACTGTAAACTCTATCTGAATGAAGTTGCACTGGGTATAATGCCGAAACAACGGCCCACAGGAAGCAGTACTCGTCATCGTTCTTAACATTCACTACCGCATGCTTTACTGCTATGAAGTAAGGAACTTTAACGTAAGTCGAAAGGCCACCTCTAAATGGAGTATAGCTATTAATATTCACCTTTAAATGTAAAACTTCATGTAATGCCCAACCAGAATCCCTTTCGGAAAACTCCTCTAACTTTTTTTGTAATTTGTAATAAACGTTATTGTTATACCACTCACGCAAATTGGTGGTAATATCGATGACATAATTTTTATGGCAAATGTCTTCAACTCAATAACATGATTTTGAGGTTGCATGAAATTGCAGACTAAAATGACATTGACCTTTAGCATCGTTTGTCTTAGCATTACTTTAACCTTTCGCGCAAAACTATTGTATGCATTTTGTAAAAAAATAAGAGGGTCCTTGATGTTTGCTATATTGACTATAATTCCAGTAAGTAACCTACCATTGAAACATGAATCTAGAGAGTACCAACTTAATTTGCGTGTACGCTTTTTAGTAACATTTCCACTACCTGTTTTCTCTGAAGCGCTCTTTAACTGTTTAACTCTTATAAGATAACACTTTAGCAATGATAAATTACTTTCGAGTTTAAGCAAATTTTCGCATGTCTCTAAATAAATTTTATTTTGAATTATATCTCGCAATAGCTTAATATTAGTGTTAATTATACGGATGTGCCTTACAAATTCATTTTGGGTTTTCAACAATGGAATAATATTTCTTGTTAAATTAACAATATCACTACTGTTGGGTATACCGTTACTCATAGTTACCTTCAAAACTGTATCCAACACTGCAAGAAAATATGAAGCACACGATTATATAGTAATGGAAACAAATATTATATTTATTTGATATGTAAAATTAAAAATTTAAGTAACTATAGAAGTACTTTAGGTATACAATTGCAATTCTAGTCGTGAGTGCAATATACTGACTGGTACAAAACTGCTCTTTATCTCCTTATATAGTAATATAAACCTAGCATTCAAGGTCAAAACTGCTTATAACTTGTTGCAAGAGCTTCAGTGTGCATAGATTGCATTTTGTAGCGTTTACTGGGAACATATATTAACCTTGACATCAATACTGTTCTCATGACTCATGCTGCATCACCTTTGCTTGCTCAGGTCATTGTACTAACCACTTCCACTTGTTATCAATTTTGTTAACGTTAACAGATCTATGTGTATATAACGTTAAAGTTTTAATTGAATACTCATTAATTATTCACCATTAGTAATGGCTTCATCCAGTAAACGATCTAAACTTTCACTAAAAAGACAGGCAAAACCTTGTATTTTACATGATGTTTTGGTGCGCCCATCAAATAACACCGCACAACTAGCACCCTTCAAAGAGACCATCCCATCATAAATAACATGACGCAACCAGCACCCTTCGAAGAGACATCCCCATCATCTCCATCAGGGATAGTGATGTAGAGGATGAATTTTCGAAGTATTTCGAGAGGTATGTACAATTTTAATTAATTAATATTATAGTTTCCTTTCATTAATTCATAGAGAATTTTAGTACAAATAAAATTATTCATTTTTCAGCATAACACCAGCAACCACGGTTATAGCAACACCCCACAACCACCACCGTTGCGAAACCTGCAATATGGAGGAAAAATTTGACTCTTATAGAAGGGCATCTCACACAGCAGGATTATGAGCACGATCCACCGACCCTTCAAGCCTTTAGGGAAACAAGTATTCGGTGGTTGCGAAAGCTTCACAATGACTATTTGAATAGTGAGGTGGTGGGGTGGAGCGAGCGGAAAACTGGATAAAGAACTGAAGGAGGCTAATCAATATTTAGAGTGTGCGGCAAAATATACTAAAGACTGAAAATATATTGCTTACGTTGGAAGGGATGGATGTGTGATGTTTTTGTGGAATTTATTGTATCTTTTCATTATACAAAATAAATGTAAATTGTTTTTATATTTTTATTATTTTTCATGAATTATTCCCATTATCCAAAAATTTTACTACAGCTAAAAATTTGAGTGATAGTCCAAGTTGCGCTAGAAAAGTGAAATTAAAACATCTGGAAGTCTGACTTACTCATGCATAAATTTCTGCATCAAAGTAAAGCAGTCCTTTTGCAAATTTTAATTGCATGCTGCGTTACAAATTTTTAACTTATAATAAGTTAAGGAAATAATTGAATCCTTGAGTAAGTGCTGAATACAAAATGTTAATTTCAATTAATTTTGTAATTATAGGAAATAATAACTTAAAATACACTAAGAAGGTTATTGCAAAATATCATATATAAAGCATATATAAAGCATATAAAGCATATAAAGAAAGTGTGAAAATATAATACAGTTAAAAGAAAGCTTGCGTTAAATAAAAGTTAAAACAGTTCTCAAATGCATGTAAATCTGAAAACTTTACAGCATGTATTTATGCAACACAAATGACACAATTGCATTCATATATATTTTTACAAATCCTGTTTAAAAGTTGTAATGTAAATTGATGACATAGAAATAGAATGTTGCTAAATGCTTTCAAGCAAAAACTGCGTTCATTATCCTACAATGATTATTAACGCTGCACCGAAAATTACAAGTCATGTTTTAAGTGTTGTTTTAAAATTGAATTTGGTAATTTAAAGAGCATTTAGATACATTAAATGGATAAATGGCATGCATATGTTTCTTCTGAGCTTACGTAAGTACAAAAGGTGTGTTTTAAGTGCTTTTGTTGTTTCAAAATGGAATTGAATTTAAGTGTAATTTTTCATATTTTGGAAAAATTATTACATCAAATGATAGATTACCACTTCTACAACACAACTGCGTTGAAAAAAATTTTTTTCTCGGAATTAGACGAAAATTTAAATTTTAAGAGCGCATTTTTCTAGGACTTTACTTTATTTTTATTTTTTCAAATGAAGTGCCTTTTCCTTATGCAATATAACATACATGTAATTACTTATTTACTAAAGCACCTTTTCATGGCACATTCACTGAAGTTGCATCATTTTCTTTTTAGCTCATACAGCTCTAAATCTACCCTCAATTTTTTATTTCCTTGATTAACACCTCGAGCCTTTTCTTTCTCTCATCAATACTTAATAATTCTTTCTTTCTTTCTCTTTATCAATCTTATTACTTTCACCATTTCTAGCAATGAAAAGTTTACTGAATCATGCAATCACGGAGAAGCCTTTTATTATAAACATGCATCCTTTCAAAACTGCTAACCTCCTCAAAAACTTTCAGATTTCTAAGAATGATTACCTTGCAACTTCTATTTTAGCTTTTCACCTTGACCTTTTATATTTCTAAGAAACCACCGTAAGTCAATAACCTTTGACCTTCAAAACTATTTTGATTTATGATTACCTTGCAACTTTTAGCTTTGACCTTGACCAACTACATTTTAAATCTCCCGCTTAAAGTTCGACCTTGAAAGAGCTCCAAAAGCTTCCGATTTCACCACCAGAGGGCGAGTGACTCAAAATTTAAATCCCCCACCACAAGCATGCTTGAGACGTGGAGCGCGTTCTGGCATAACGAGAAACTCACTTGACCTTGAAATAAATCCATAAGATTTACATGGGTGACCTTGAATCCAATTAGGTTTAATAATCTTACAAATTGCACATTTAATTTTTCAATGAAAAATTTTAATTTAGCTTTTTGAAATGTTAAATAAAAATTAATGTAAATTCAACATTAAATATAACACTAAGTATAATAAAAATTAATTTTTTAGCGGGAGCTAAAAATATATATATTTTTCAAGGTTACATGCATACCCGGTGTTTTTTTAATGTTAGTGATTTCAAGGATGCAGATTTATAATAAAAGGCTTCCTTGGATGCGTATGATTCAGTTGATGATAACTTTTTATTAGTAGAAATGACAAAAGTAACACGAATACGAAGCGAAAGTAAAGAAAACTGTTAAGTATAGAAGAGAGAGGGAAGAGACTGGAGGAATTAATAAAGAAAATTATAGAATTAAAACTAGATTGAGAGTTGCTCGAAATGAATAGGAAAATGAAGGAGCTTCAGCAAGACATCAAAGACAACATAATAAAGCATGCATAATTTTCAGTCTTTAGTGTGTTCAGAAGAAAATATACAGGAAAGGTGAAATACAAATTTAGTGAAAATTAAGCGCTAATATAAATTTTAATTTGATATGTACTTAGCAAATAATGTGTCTAGAAGAATAAAAGATCAACAACACAGTGAAACGTAAATTTAGCGAAAGACGTTTTCAAAAATAAACAAATCATTTTAACCTGTATTGTATTTATATGTAATAATTCATCAAGCTTGTAATGTCAAAATAAGATTGTTATTTTAAAATGCATTATCCATAGAGGTAATATTTCTCAGTTCACCAGTTATGTAGATAACTCACTGATAAA
Source organism: Vesta saturnalis (assembly GCA_036346205.1). NCBI lineage: Eukaryota > Metazoa > Arthropoda > Insecta > Coleoptera > Lampyridae > Vesta > Vesta saturnalis. The sequence goes on along the minus strand of JARFJB010002308.1, from coordinate 388,275 downwards.
TAAACGTTTAATTGCTCACAAGTTTCAATTTATATCTATTATAATACATCAGTTCTTTAGAATTTTGTTTTATATTAATGTGCCTGTGTTAAAAATTGTATTAAATTACGTAAAATTACATTTGCAATGTAACATGCAGAAACTCGTTTTATATGAAAATTAAATCTGATCACATTTACAAAGTTTGCGTATCATTAATACTATAGAGGGTTTCCAAAATCGGTTAATATTTACAAACATAGTTTAGGTAAATAATGTAAAGTTAAACATGATTATAAAACAGAACTGCGGATTTAGTTCAATGAGACATCTGACACTTAATTCAGCATTTTCTCGTGCAGATATTACTCAAGTTAAATGGCAAATTTCTTTACAAGACATTGTAAAGTGGGCTCGGATGGTTCGAATTAGCGTTTGAGCCCTGGGATTTTTTTACTGGGACAAGAATAATCTAGGCTAGGGAAAAAGTATGTTATTTACTTATATAAAAATACTATTTTGCACGATTGAGATTTTTCGTTTATTTACCATATCTGTTTCCAAGACAGTAGGATATGTTTACTGGTTGCGAGGCTCAACTAGTCGATAAGATTTTACTTACTGACGTCTTTTACTTACCAACGTAAAATTATATATACTAACTATATTTTACAACAATAAGAACAACAAATTTGGACATTTCTATTTAAAACGTCACTTTTGACTTATCGTTTATTTAGTGGAAATTAAATAATTTAAATTGTGGTAAATTTAATACAATCATGCAAAAAACAGTATGAGCATCACGAACATTAAGGATTGTACCGGTCTCCGTCCAAAAACAAAAGATATATTATCTTTGTTCTGTAAATAAGGTTTAAAAGCACCAGGTGTAAATAATTTAATAAATAAATGGTGTAAATGTTCTCAATGCAAATGGTTAAAATAACCAGAGATCCAAAACACTCAATAAAAGATAATGCCGTTGTCTCAGTCGGTAGATTAATTCAGGACGGGTTTATGCTTTTCTTGATTTGCTTAATTACCACAATTTCTGCTTAGTTATTTCCACTTAACATCAATATAGTAACTGCAATGTAACAATAATAAAAATTATTTCGGACGTCAAATTATTATTTTTTTATTATGCTCGGAATAACTAAACCGGGGATACAATAAAAAATTCACCAAAATGTCAAAATAAAATATATACAAACTATGATTACTAAACATTTATATTTAGAATTATATAAAATATATCTTAAAACCTAGTTGTAATAGCCTTGAATTACTAAATTATGGGTATAAATACCTGTTCGAAAATTTTGTACACAACTTTCTGATAACCTTTAGTATCTAAAGCAATACGGAAATGTAAACCAAAGGTGATGTAATCTTTGCACAAATATTGCCCAATATGTCGTAATAACAATGCTGTACGTTGTAAACCATACCAAAATTGAATTTTACTTCTTACAAATTTATCTTCATGAAATTTGAATAATCCAGTGTTTCTTGCATTCTCTCGAAAGTTCAAATAAAAAATGTGATCTAAATTTAGATCTGAATTAAATGCAAAATTGCAATCATAAGCATCGAAAATACCAAAAGTAATAAAAGTAAAAGTGCCTGCAAAAAGCAAATGTTTTAGATTTTAATATAATACGAGTTAAATGTATTTTACCATTAAATCAATGGCACTTTTCACAAAATTTAGGTGGAAACCCAAAAATGGGTTCCTAATCAAAACAACGTTCATCAAATAATGCTCAAAAGGACGCTTACGATATCAGGTGATGTAGCGGTGCGCGAAAAATTAATTCAAAGGTATGGGAGTATAAACCCCTAAGAAAATATGCAACCTAAGTTACACCAAAATGCAAATTAAGTTGCCTACCACATACTTATACTTCATTAATAATTAAAACTTTGTTATTTACAACCAAATGAACGAAGAACGTAAAAGATTCGTTACAGGTCGTCTTCTTGTACAGAATGTAGGCATTTGTTGAATAGGCTTTCAGTTGATCACATAAATCTATGAAAGATTTACTATTATTACAGTGATAAATCAAGTTTGGTTTATTAATTTCTTCAACTCGTCCTGTTATTTTTTTTGTTGCTGCTGCGGTGTGGCATGTACTAAGACAAAGGAACAACTATTCCATCGTGTTCCCGCGCCATTATCCGTCCTTTTTTTAGCTTTTTCTTTGTTACATCAGAAGGATTCAGTTTACGATTTTTTCGGAGAGTTCCCACCAAATGGGTTTCTCGACTAAGAAGTTCCCTAGCAGGTGCAACACTTGTGTAAAAATTGTCAGTAAATAAAATTCTCCAGAATTTTTGTAGACGCACTAATGTTCGGGTTTTTGTTACTTCCACAATACACTTTGGGTCGAACGTATAATCTCCTTTACAACAAAGTTTATATAACTTGATTCCGAACTTGTGTCGTTTATTTTTTATATATTGCTTAAAGAGAAGCCGCCCTCTAAATGGAACTATTGTTTCATCGCTGCAGACTTCTCTTTCTGAAATATATGCTTTCTTGAACTTATCAGTTGGTAACGTCAACAATGGGCTCAGTTTAGCCAAACGGTCATTAGTATTAGCGTCTTCATTATTACTAAAGTGGAGCATTCGTGTTAGTGACTCAAACCGATTTCTTGATATTTTTTTGCATATATTGTTAGAATATATATTCTTGCGACTCCAGTAGTCTACAATTTTAGGCAACCTTCCTAACTAACCTCATCTATAAACAAATAGCAAAATACTTGTTTATTTCTTCATTATGTCTCCTTCCGTCTATGCAGTCGGGATTTTTCTTCAATCCCTCCTCGGATTTTCATTTTATTTCCACTATTACCTCCCCCCTTCTTCCTTTCCGCATACTGCACCGCCCATGAGAATTCACTTGGTATTTCCCTTTCCCACCACTCTTGCTCTTTTTCTTCTAGCCATGTCTCTTGCATTCGCACCACGTCCTGCTCCTTAACATACTCCCAGAAATCTTAATCTTTATTCTTTAATCCCGCCACGTTCCAGAACATTATCTTTACAATTGTTCACCTCTTCCTGTATTCTTTCCCTTTGTTGGTCTTTTCCATTTCCTTTACTCATTCTCTGCTTAAATCCTCCCTTCTCTCGTTCCATACGTATCTTTCTCCGTTTATCTCCATTTTCCTATGTCATACCCATACTTTTTTTCCCTCCGCTCTTATTTCCGCCGCTCTGTTCTTTATTTCTTTTTGTATTCCTCTTTCTTCCTTTATTAGGTCGTGGTCTACGTAAATTCCCGTGTTCCTCAGTTTTCTCTTCTGTCATAATCTTCTGCTTCTCCTCCCAGGTCTCCATTTCCGCCACCACCACCTCATTTTCCCTCTCCCTGTTTAACACTATCACTTTTCTAATTTCGACGCATACATTTAGTTTCTCTTCCATCATCACTCAATTCTTTAAGAAGTTCCTTGCTTCTCCACCCCTTTATTATATTATTCTTCCTTTTTCTTCTCTCCTCTTCATCTGCTTTTTTTTCTATTCTTTCTAGTAATTCTTGCTTTCCCCCTTCCATTTCTTTTCTCTTTCTTCCATTTCTTTGATGTCTTTCCTTATTCCCTTCATATTTTCTTCCATCAGCTCCGTCATCTCACAAATTAATTCCTTTATTTCCTCCATTTCTTTCTCATTTTTCGTCCCCAATGTATAAATTTAATGTTACTTCCAATGGAACTAATAATTTTTGAATATTAATAATAGTATTCGAATTTATACGGTATAAATTCGCTCTATAAAATTTAAACTTACAATGGGAAATTGCTAGATTAAAGGTTACTCGCGTATCTTTTAACATTAATAATATTTCTATTGCAATAAATTAATTTTCCCTTTCATAAATCTTACTGTTAAGTTTTAAATTACTAAATCACAGTTAATTAAGCGTTTTTTCCCTAACTCACTTTAAAAACTTATGATGTTTTTACTTATACTACAGTTAACTAACTGTGGAACAGGGTGATCTCCATTTATGATATAGGGATATCTTAAATATTACCACGATTTATTAAGGTTTAATAAGGAGAGTAGGGTTATGACCATTTAGATCTTTTAAAAACCTTAGAATAAAAATACACATTGATTTATGTATTTATAATTAATACTTGTATTTTATTTGTTATTATTGTTGTAGTATGCTATAAGGTTATTCTTTGGTAGTTCTTTTCCTTATTCGCAATAAAGACAGCAGAGCTACATTGCACTTGCTTATAAATTTATATAGTGTTTTATTGTGTTACCTTTATTTATCCTCCCCTAGATACCCGCAACACATATATTCTGTAACAACTCTTTCACACAATGTCGGTGATCCTACCTCCTTTCTCTTTAAAAATTAGACGATCGTTTGGCTTATGTAAGTTCGCGTATTAACTTTGTTTTTGCATTCGAGTTGCGCAGTCGTAAGACTGGCCTAGGTACATTACAATACCATCATTTTCAAAACTCAAAAATACTTTTTAATATAAATATTGTATACAAAAAATTCTACATATAAACTTATTAACTACATAAGAAGAGGCAAGACAAATATAGTGTTCTAAATAACTAATGATAAGTACACACGCGATAAATAGAACATGGTAAATGAGAAGTGATCACTTCAAGATATGCGTGAAAGTAATGAAATAAAAATAAATAAAAAATACAATTGTAAAATCACAAATTGGTTACACGAGATTCGAATGTGACTTTCTTTTTAGGATACAAATCTTCACTTTGGCCACTGTCCGTTTCGGTATCACTTATATTACCTTCCAAACTTCGGACTATGGAGCTTGTAAAGCTAAAATTATCTGATGATGCAATTTCGCTAACATTATGAACTTCATCTTCTAAACTACTACAGCACGTACTATATGGATCAACTCTTTTTGCATCTAAAAATCTGAGTTCTCCGTTTGACGAAAAATAGATTCCTCGTTTTCCACTACCCAAATACTGAACATTATTAAAATTTAAAGTAAAGCAATCGATATTCAATAAAGAATCGATGCTATTCTTCAATAAATTACAGGTCTCAGATGTAATCTTAATAATTTCAATTGACGCAAATTGTACGATGTATAAGTATGGTGAATGATAGTGAAAAGCTTGTGGTAAGCGATTCCACTTTATCTCTGTAATGCGACAATGCCTACCATACTCATCAACAAATATTCCGAACTCATTAAAGCAAAGTAAATACTCGATCGGGTCATCTGAAATTTCCAAAATTGCTATCGGAAATGATCCAACTGTATAACATAACAAAGCTTGGCACAATCGTTTATCTGAAAGGTCTAAAAATTCATCTGCTTCGAAATTATCTAAATCAATTTCAAAATACTTGTTTGCACCAACAATTAAGCTATGCTCGGTGAATAACATACAACTTGTTGGTTCAGCAGTATCGAGCATACGAATTGGAATAAAATCGTGTAATTTTTGTTCATAGCTCAATATAATTAACTGTTTTGATGTTGCTACGCTTAGTAGAAGATTTCCATGAACACAGCTTGCTTCAAATAAATGAAATCCATTAAGATTGTTTAAGTTTATGTTATTAAATAATAAGGTTGGTTTCGAGCAGGGAGCAGATTTTGTTAGGCTGATTAAGTGGTTCAAGTCACATGAAATTAAACTTCGAGTTGAGTCAGCAATCATTATACACAAGTTTTCTTTTTGTAATATTGATATTTGGTAAACTTGAAGAGGTCCTACGATGTGAAGGAGATTATTGTCACGATAGGAGTATAAACCTTGCTCAGTTCCAAAAAGTTTTGTATCAGAGTTCAATTCAAGTATATAGCTTGGGTTGAGGTTAGTGGGATGCTTCATTATTACCACTCCTTCATGTTTTTCCATTGGTACTTGAAAAATTGAAGTCAACGCTGAAAATAAAATCGAATCAGTATTTTGTTATGTTTATTTTGGGATTCAGTCACTAATTGTGTTAGAGTTTATCAAATTCAACTTAACATAAACATCTCATTACCTAAAAATGATATAGAAACCTAATTTCTAGCTTCCTCCGACAAAATAATTTACACAGCATAAATAATAACAACACACATTCCTGATATTAAACATGAACGCTTATCTTTATTTAACCTCTTCGTATGTCTAAGTATGTATAATCACTATAGCATGGCAATGTTGCCATCCATAGTTAAACTTAAATTACATGTACACATTCAGTTTCCAATGTGTCAGAATACAATTCCACTGTTTTTAAGTAATCACGAAATCTTAAAGTATATTTTTCTGCTGAATCCGATAGAATTTTCATTATTAGCCTTTTCTATCAATACTTAAGCTTCCCTGGTTTTTATAACTTACATAATTATAAATTAGTGTTTTTATTAAAAAACTATAACATTCAATAGTAGACTTTCACATACTTGTTATTATAATGGCAGGCTTACTATTTTGCATTTTCTCATATTTTATTGTTATTTAAACATATTAACAGCTATTAATAATACTTTATATTTACTGAGGACAGCTGTAAATGCTGTTCAAACTGATTAGAAGTTATGTTTATTAATCCTAATGTCAAATTAAAATGATTCAGACAAGCTTGTCTTCTCTTAAGATTGCTGTCTCTGAGGACTAATGGCAAGGTCAACAAAAGTTTGACAACCTCAAATAATTTTCAAGGTCACAATCCTGCAACCCAAACGCACTCAAAGTGTTCACAAGACTTTCAGGACTAAATGGGTAAAAACGTTACCAATATAAACCATAAACCAATATCCTTGAACAATCGTTAAGGTCAAATTCCACGGCCCTCAAAGACATTGGTGTATAAATATTTCCAAAGGTAAAATTATAAATTGTTCCTTTTTGAGGGGCAGGGGTACGGAAAAAGGAAGCTTTAAGGAATAACAGTGTTCAATAAGTTTCTTATTCCGTTCTAATCAACGACTTGGATGTTTATCGATGGATTTGGGTGATAAACAGTCCCGAACTTTATTTTGTAATAAAAAGTATACTGTAAAAATCACACCATATTCAATTTCATTAAAAATTAGAACACAAACAAGAAAATCGTGGACAAACCAGTGAGCATGTAAGAAATTCAGTGAGAAAAAAAATAAGTTTGTGTTATAGCGTTAAATTAAAAATGTTTATTATAAGTCACATCTTCAAAACGATTCCAAGGTTATTTATCACATGTACCAGTCAATTAATTTAATTCAATTAAATGTTAATTGGTCTTTGTCCTACTTCTAAAGATAAATTGTAAAAAAATTGATTAAACATGAAAATATCATCGACTATTGTACTCACATGACATACATCAAATTTTGGCCAATAAAGGTATCAGACTTTCTGTTGCACAGCCAACGAAATCGAATTATGTGGCATATTGTACTAGTACCAAATTTCAGTGAATATTGGACCCTTTTCTAATATTTTGTATTCTATATAGGCAAGTGCCACTGCCGAATTTTTATCTTTTCGTTCTCATGCTTATGTGCATAGACGAAGCTACATTTTTGTTAATGAGTGTGAGATAAAACGTAGTTTAAATCGATTAATATAATTAAAGTTAATAAATACTCACTCTATAAATACATATTTAATTTGTTGTAATACAAGTAGTAATAGTTGCTTTGCTAATGATCACCGCTCACATGTAAACCATAACCATTGAAATAGAAATCAATTAATAATAGAGCTCGTATTTATTAAGAATCATTCATTTTTCAACAATCACTGGTGAAGGATATTGTTTGTCAAAGGGACCTGAACCTTTGTCAACTTCCGTATCTGCCATCCGTCCGAACTAATTTTGTTCAGGTACATCTTCACAAGATATTTCTGCGTACACTGGAGTACCGTAAACACTGTTCTTCAATCAAAGACGTGGATATTATCTTATCAACGTACACCAATAATCAATACCATAACTTATAAATTTAAATAAATTTTCCAAACGGTCTTGGTGTGAGCAAGCTCCACTTGCCACCACTAAAAACCCTTTACATCAATTAAATAATTGGATAAGATCCATGTAATTTGACTGTTTCTTTTCATCCAATGCCAATTTGCGTGTAAAAGATCATAATATTCCATCATTACAATTTCTTGTGATTTAGTTTCGAGCCTGTCTAAAGCAGTTCAGTTGCAATACTTTGCTTCCCAAATAATTTAAATTTTAAAGCAGATATCTTTGAAATATCATGCTTCAACTGGGCATGAGGAACTTCATTCAAATTGTCAGCCGTGTAAAGAGTTTGTTTCGACAAGTATACATTATCACCAGATGACTGAATTTAGCTCTATAGCGTCACAATCCTTTTGTTTGGGTGATTACAACCTTTTGTACATTATCACTTCAACATTATTGTATAAATCAATACACATAACTTTTAAATGTAGTTTTAAAGTAAATCTTTCTGTTCAATACGAGTCTTCTTTATTGGTTCTTCATTAGATCCAAGCTCCATATCTTCCATTACCTCGTAAAACCCTCTTAATTTCATCAATTTCTAGCTCAAACTACCATTTTTGTTTATTATTAGCGTTTTCATTGCTGTCTTATCATCTCCTAAATGCTCAATTCTTGCGATTTTATTTTATAAATGTTCCTGTTTTATTATTATTCTGCATTCATTCTCTCTATATTGGTTTTCCCATTTATACTGGATATTTATTTATCTTTCACATCTTTCGTTTGTCTGAACTTGTTTCTGTCATAAAGCATGTATCAGTTGCATACATTCACTGGTCTTCTCAAAGTCTAATATTTAATTTTAAAGCAGAATGTTTGTGTCCATTTTTAGATATCATGCATAAAATGCACTGCAGGAACATTCATTCATTTATTTCTTCATTCTCTCCTTGTTTTTGGCCCTTTCTTGTTACAAAGTACTTAACATTATCATCATCACTGACATGACATGTCAGAAGGAATTATCCAGCTTGTATATCGTCACTTAATCCCTTTTTCAGTTTTACTGGGTATTACTACATCATCTTGTCCATTATCACTTCATTATATTTGCAGCGTAGCCTGCCTTGTTTTACATCATCTAGTGCTATATTAAATAAGGTCGGTGATAGTGCATCTCCTTGCTTGACACCTGCGTTAAAAGTAAAGTTATCTGTGTCCCCTACCAGTGTTCTTACTCCATATTTCTATTATTATTTCACATATCTTCTCAATTGGTTTTTCTACCCCATTGTTCAACATTTATGCATGAATTTTGTCACTCCCAACCTCACAATTGTTTTTATCTCATCATAAGTCGGTTCTAGTACTGCTATTACATTTTATTTCTCTTTATTTCCTCTCCATTCATTCTGGACTCTCTCCTCGATGCTATCTGTTTTATGAAATAAATCTTTAAAATCCTTTTACCATATTTCTTTTATTTCATTTTCACCGTCTTCTATGCTTCTATTTTTATTTTTTATTCCTCTATTTCGTATTAATCTTTTTTTATTTTCATATATACGTTTTTCATATTATGTTTCATGTTTTCTACTTCTAACTCATCCATTTTTTCATTCAGTCATGCATTTTTATTTTATTTACATGTATTGTTTGCGTGTTTTCTCTTTTCTTTATACTTTTGCATTTCTTCATCATTTCCTGACTTCACCCATTTCTTTCTCTCTTCATTATTTTGCTCTATCGCATTTTCACAGTCCTTATCGAACCCTTCTCCTTTTTTTTTCTTGTCTTCGTGTCCTAAACTCTTCCTTGCTGGTTCGTATAGTGCATCTTTTATTATAATCCATATTCCAGCTATGTCTTCTTCTAACTTTGTTTCCTCTAATATTCTCTTTAATTCCTCTTTATATTTTTCTTTCGGTTGATACATTTCAAGATTTGCTACTCCGCCCATTTCTATTATTTCTTCTTTTTACTTTGTGATCAAATTTCTGTTTGTGTGGTCATTACTAGATACTGATCAGAGTCTGCGTTTGCCCCTCCATATGTTCTTACATCGTGAATTGCTGTTGAATTCTTTTTGTTTACTAGCACTATTGGATTTCCTTCCCTACGGTCCCTTCCTGGGATCATCCACGTTATTTTATGTCTGAATTTTGTACTACTAATTATCAAGTTATATGTTGCACCAAGTTCGCATAATTTATTTCCATTGTCATTTGTGTTACCATAGATGGTTTCCTTGCCTGCTACATTATTTATTGCGTTAAAGTGACCTATCACCAATGTCATATTGTGCTTTGGAATGGATCCAATTATTTCCTCTAGTTTTTGGTATAGCTTCTCTTTATCAGCTTCATTTGCTTCTTCTATGGGAGCATGCACATTTACTACCGATATATTTGCTGGTTTGGCTTTAATTTGCATACATGCTAGTCTCCCGTTTGTTGGTTTGAAAACTAGAATATTTGTTTTCAGGTGATTGGCTACATAAAATCCGACCCCACTTCTTCCCTGCTTTTCTTCACCTGAATAAAATAGGCTAAATTCACTTTTTCATATCTCGCCTTCCCCCTTCCACCTCAGTTTTTGCATTGAAACTAGTCTATTTTATAATTGGTTAGTTCTTTCCCTACTTCCATCGTTTTACCCTGCGTTAGTAGTGTTCCATGTACCAATTTATAATTTATTTTTCCAGTTTTGTTTTTTCTTATATGCCTTCTCCATTGCCTGTGTCGTCATCCCTTTCCTTCATTCCTTACGTTTTGTTAGTTTTTTGGAATTCTACGTGTGCTTGTTATCTTCAACATTTTATCTCTTACTGTTTCTTCTTCTATTATGCGCCCTGGGGATCTTTGACTTAGTGTCCTCTCCTTTTTGTCATTTTCCATTTCTTCTTTGTGCTGCTCTTTATCTATTACAGACGCAACACTTCCATGTTCGTTTCTTTTCCCAATTGGTTCCTATTCTCGTTTATTTCTATTGACCGGAACTGTTCAAGGGTGTAAAACTCTCCATTACCTAACAATCTGTTGTATTTCAGCGATGTACTTTGCCTTTAGTCATTTTCTTAAATTGTAATAGCTCTTTCCTTTGCAATAGTACCTCTTTGGAATATTCTTCTTCTATATAAATTTTTTTTCTGCTAGATTTTTGCGTTTTTAATATCTCAAATTTCTTCAACCAGTTCCTCATCTTAATCATAACTCGTCTATTACTCTCTGTTCGATACTCTCCAATTCTTTTTATTTCTTGCTCCATTTCTGTTCGTCACTTAAGACAGTTCTCATCTTCCCTTTCAAATGCGACTTACTCTCTTCCATTTGGTCTCTAATGCCATGTATTATCATTCTTTTTTTCCATAGTTCTCTTTACAACTCTCCTATTTTCCCATGTTGTTGCTTAATTCTTTGTATAATCAAACAATTTTCATTTCAAAATTTTTGGTTTCTAGTTTTATATCTATTAGTTCCTTCTGGTTTGCATCCATTTTCTTTTCCATTCTTTCATTTCCCTCTATTTTATCCAGTTTATCATTTATTTTCTTCAATATTTCTTCCATTTTTGATTTCTCAGGGTACCGTATTTATTTTACATATTCTCAGTACAGTACCAACAGAACAATTTATTATAACCCCTACTACCAACCAAGCATGTTTGACGTAAAGTGTTTTTGAAAATGATCATTTGGTTTGTACAAGTTTTTCCATTAATGACCTTGGAAATGGCAGTTGTTTAATAAAATTTTTGTCGTCGTATGACATCTCGTTCAATTTATTGATCAATAAATAATTAACTAAAACACCGTTTGTATTTGCCACATTCCTTACATATTCAGCTAGCATGGTGGATAATTTATACCAAGTAGGAGTTAAACACTGCTTCGAGCTAAAGAATAAACACTTCAAAATCGTAATAGAAATCTGGTTGCTATACAGGGTGGTCCACGAAGTTTCATACAGTCTATATCTCTGAAACGGTAAGAGATAAATAATTGAAACTGGGAGAATGCATAAAAGACAAGAAGAGCTGTAAAATCACGAGCAACAGGTTAGAGTTGTTGACGTTATTTTTAGTCACGTGGTATTAACTTTCAAAGGTTAAATGACACACCCTGTACACTTTTTAGATTTTTATGTTCTATTTAAAAAGCTAATTTCAGCAAAATAATTACTTTTGGTCTAAAGTGAACAAATGAGTGGCATTAAAGTGATCCACGCAATTTTATAAATCGAGATTGATAAACTAAAAGATCTTATTTTGTTAAACGGTTAGAGATTTAAACAAGGAATAAACTAAGTTTTAACATACGAATTTATTATGATTTCTAACAATATTACCTTAAGAAGAAATCGAATACATTACATTAAATGTTTGAATTGTAACCCTCCAGCAATGACGCATTTCTCAAACCTTTCTGTAAGGGACCTAGTACAACCTCCTCTAATTCGAATTTTTAGCTATTCTACATTTCTAGGTTCGCTTTGGTAAATCAAATCTTATAAATATCCCCAAATAAAAAAATCTAACGGGGTAAGATCCGGGGAATGCGCAGGCCATTCAATGAGTCCCCTCCTCCCAATCTAACGGTTTGGAAATACTTGTGAAAGGTACTCCCTAACTTTGTGGGTAAAGTGAAACCACATATCCAATCTCTCTCGTAGTGGAATGTCTTCCAGTGTAATTCAGGCAAGATAATTATTAAAAAATGTAGATACCGATTTCCAGTGAATGTACCCTCATAAAAATAAGGACCAATTATTCTCACTTTATACACTTCGCATCACACGTTAATACCCCACACAGTCTGAAAATTTGATTCCTTCACCCAACGTGGATTTTCGGATGATTAATAATGAAAATTATGTCAATTTACTACACCATTACTATGGAATTGACTATCACATCACTCCACAGGATGTTATTTAAAAAATCAAGGTTTTCTTCAATTATCTGTAATAATATTCCATTTTCGCTATTAATTTTAGAGCCATGTATTTAACTGAAATCATTATTGTTGCTGCTATAAAGATTGTTTTTATTAATTCAAAAAATATAAAAGAAGTGCCATTTAAAATTTAAAAGTTGATACCATGTGAGTTAAAAATTTATATTTGATATTATTATTTAAAAGATTGGTTTACCAAACCGAACCTAGAAATGTAGAACGGCTAAAAACTTGAATTAGAGAAGCTTGTCAAACACTAAGACCAGATATGATTAGAGCTGCTTGTACTAGGTCCCTTACAGAAAGATTTGAGAAATGCATCACTGCTGGAGGGTTACAATTGGAACATTTAATGTAATGTATTGGATTTCTTCTTAAGGTACTATTGCTAGAAATCATAATAAATTCGTATGTTAAAGTTTAGTTTATTCCTTATTTAAATCTCTAACCATTTAACAAAATAAGATCTTTACAGTGAATTACATTTCGTTTACCTTATTTAACTTTAATGCCCTGTAACTCATTTATCTTTCACTTTAGACCAAAAATAATTAGTTTGCTGAAATCAGCTTTTTAAATAGAACCTAAAAATCTAAAAATATACACGGTGTCATTTAACCTTGGAAAGTTGATACCACGTGACTAAAAATGACGTCATCAACTCAAACGTGTTGCCCATAATTTTACAGCCTTTCTTGTCTTTTATGAATCCTTCGAGTTTCAATTATTTATCTCTTACAGTTTCGGAGATATACACTGTATGAAACTTCGTGGACCACCCTGTACAATATTCGGACAATGATTTCATTTCTTGTCGATTAACATTTAACACTTCAATTTGCTGTAATTTTGTTGTTTTGTGTGATGTTTCATTAAAATAATAAAGTCAATACTTAACTGTCATAAATATTTTTATTACAATTAAAACTTAGAGTTGTTAGTTAATTATATTAATACTAGATATACTAGGCCGGCGATTAAAATTTGAACAATGCTATAATTAAAACATTATTGGGAGCATTGATTTAACTTTTAAAGGTAATTTGAAATTTCTGTTTGAATTTGGATATCTTAAGGTTTGAAGACCTCAAATATTGATGATAAGCCTCATGTGGCCAAACAGTGATTGGCTGTTATTGAATTGAATTGAATAAGCATTTCCTCAATCATAGGTGCGTTTACATTACTAAGAATGATAAATGAGTGCAATAACTCTTTCTTAGAATAAAACCAGCGAATTCAAACTATTTGGTTAGTATGCATTCAGAATACAATATTTGTGTTTCAAAAAGAGTTTATTTTCAATTGTTCGTTGGAATATTGTTTAATTTTAATACGGCCGGCCCGGCCGAACCTGCCATCCTGGACGAGTCATCACTCCCTGTTACATAAATGCATGTATGCATTTCCTGCAAAATCTCAAACTGCCAGAGACAGGCTCTGCCCCACACTAAAGCAATATTACTTGTGTGTGTGGTACGTTCCACAATAGACTGGACACAGAGGATCTTTACCAACCCCCCGTACACTGATAATGCAGTTTAACATGTTAAATTACAAGATGATACTAATTAACATGATGAAGTTGGTCAATTTCCAACAAAATGCCGAACTGAAAAAAAATTAAGTTTATTGTCACAAAATAATATGTGCAAAGCAAATAGAATAAATATGTGCACTCGTTCAGTAACCATTCTTAAGACATGTTCTTAGTTCAGAGTAGATTAAAAATATAAAAATCAGCAATGGTTTTATTGTGATTACGATTACAAAGTTGTAAAGCGTTTCAAATTAGTCAATACAGGAAGTTAGAAGCACATGTCACTTACCTTGAATTTTCCAATTGAGTAAATCAGACATTTAATTTCTGCAACCTACATGACAACAGTACTCAACAATACAACGTCAAAGCTCAACTTAAATTGAGTAAGTGATAGTAATCAAAAACAAGAGAAATGCTAAGTATATAATTACAGACTAAATGATCGACTAATTAGTGACTGAATACACGTTCTAACAAATGAAACAAACCTTTTGACCATCGTTCCTTATCTTCATAACTCAACGTCATGATTACAATACTTTTAGGTGGCCAACAAGTAGTATTAAGACTAACTTGTATTTTTATCACAAATGGCAAATCGCTAACAGCAATAGGAGTACTGATTTCTGATATAACTGGTTCAAGAATAACAATACCATGACTATTTTCCGGTTTTAATTCAAATTCTTCAACCGGTGATACATCTGAATTTTTCGGAGATTTAGGATATATTTTCAAATGTGTCAAAGTGAGACAAGCATAACGCCGTTCCCAACCTGTACTACCATGCCTGTGAAAATATGCTCAGTATATCATTATTACTGAAAAGATGTGGATACTTACACTGGGATTTTCACCCATCCTTCCATGTCAACAACATCATCAGTGTTATGAATTTCATTTTCAACATTTTGCAAATTCGTTATGCTCTCTGAGTAGTGTTGTACAAAACCCGCCGGAACACTGCATGTTTTTGGAAGCTTTGATGCACAGAATTGATGAGCAATTATGTTGCACTCTGTGCAGTATTTTACACTGCGACCAAGTGAGATTGGATTAACGCACTGGGCGCACCTTGTAGGTTTTGGGCATAATTTGGTATCAAACCTAAAAATCACTTATGTTAGATGCACATAAACTTGTATGTTAATGGGGCCTCAAATAATTAACTTAATGAAAAATTCAATCAAACAGGTAAGGAGCAGTAATTACGCGCCAAGTATGCGACGTTGAGGTTAATTGGAACTGAATCATTGCAAAAATCCAATTAAGACGACTAAGTGCAAAGTTCTCTACAAATTAATTCTTCCTTGTGCAGTAATTACCCTCTAATCATTCGCAAATCAAACTAATTTTGCGGTAAAAAATCTTAACAAGTTAAAGAAAACACACTGTATTTTTGTGGAGTAATTAGGCGTCAAATACATCACCTGAAATTAAATTTTGCGTCCTAGCCACTGCAAAAGTTGTATTAACCCAGGAGCTATGAATAAATCAATGCCTTATTGTGCAGTAATTAGCTGCAAATCATGGGCCGCTGAAAAAAGTTTAGCGTAGCAAATAACTTACCGTAAAAAGTCCATTAGCACAGTAACTTTTACAAATTCGCCAACTTATGTATAAATTATTACATTTTCTGTTATAATTAAGCGTCAATTAGCGCAGCAGTGAATTATTGTGAACTAACATCATGAAGCCTCGAACTTCTCTACAAATTTCTCTTTCTGGTTTGGTAATTAAGCGAAAATTATGTGAGCTTAAAATACTGGGCACCAATGAAAATTATGTGAGCTTAAAATACTGGGCACCAATAGAAATTAAGTTACTGCAGAAAGCCGCGAACTTTTGTATAAAAATATTTTTTATGCGCCGTTGAAATAGTAAATAACTGCTAACTTCAAATAACCGCAAAATACACATAAAATTAAAATTCTGTGTTCATGACATTAAATAATTTATGTAAAAGCTGTATCAATGACTTCATAACACGGCGTCAATTGAGAAAATAAGTTATTGTAAAAATCTTAGACGTGACAAACTTCTCGGATCCGCAAAGCTCCTTATAACTTTTTGTTGCGCAAAAATTAGACGTCAATTATGAGCCGTTAAAGTAAACGTTCGCCCCAATTGAAAATAACTAATTACGTAAGTTCAGCTCACAGGGTCTCAAACTTGTGTATAAATTGTCAGTAGAAATTAAGAAAATTAATTTTTCGCGCCATAATTAAGCCCAATTATGCGCCGTTGAAATGAAAGTTATCGCACTAATAAGAAATAACTTAATTTAAAAATTCCATTACACTATTAACTGTACAGAATAGAGGACCACAATATACTTAATTTTGTAGTACAGCCATTATGCGCTAATTATACGTGGTTTAAATAAAATTTTGACAATATTATGAAGTTACTACACAGATCCTACTGGTAGGGCTCGGAAAATAGAGCAGATAGAAAGGCGGTTAAATGGGGAAGTATTTGCAGTTTTTAAAGCTAATTCAGTGCATCTTTTGTTTTCTTCAACAAGTCCAAGGCTAACTTCACGTGCAGCAATTAGGTAAAAATTATAATTAAATTTAGAGTCTTAACACTTATTGTCATATTCTACTGAGATGCTTAATTTCTCGGAGTCACGCCTTATAAATAATTTTTTTCCGTACCATAATTAGCCGTTAATTCGATGCTGTTGAAAGTAAATTTTAGGAGCTTATAAAGCGAACTTCTTCATGTGTAATTAGGCGCCTAGAATAAAAAAAGTTATTTGAATCTTTGAAGTGTTAAATTTAGAGCCGCAAATATCTGAATAAATTTGTTCTTATGCAATAATTAGGCGTCAAATATTTGCCGTGAAATGAAAGTTTGGGCTGCAATAGTAAATAACTTATTGGACAAGTTCTATTAACACAGTAAACTTCCCAAAGAAGCAAAATTTCTGTATAAACAATATGAGCCATAATTAGGTACTAATTATGCGTTATTGAATGGAATTTAGCACACCAATAGAAAATAATTTATTGTCTATATACCATCCAAACTTCACAGAACCGGCTTTAGGATAAGTGAATTCTTACTTGTGAAGTAATTAGGGCCAATTATGCGCCAATGAAATACAATTTTGGGCCACAGTTGGCAATTTGTGTAACTATATTTTATCTATGAAATGAAACTTCTGTACAAATCATAGTTTTGGAGTGCACTAATTACGCGCCGATGAAGATTTTTTCCAATAAGCGTAATTGAATTTTAATTTTGTGTCATAAATAATTTATTGCAAAAATTCAATCGATGTAATGTTAACATGAGTTTATTCTTAGTTAAGTAATTAAGCGCCAATTACGCACCAATGAGGTATTTTGGGTCCACAGCACTAAATACGTTATTGCAAATATTTTATTAATTGCTAATTTCACAAAGCCGCTTTAGTAATTAAGCACTAATTATGCGCAGAGTAAATTTTGAGCTCTAACAGAGAAATGTCACTAAAAATTTCTAAGTAATAGGGAAACTTCTTAATCTCAACAGTATTTACCAATTGGAGCATCAGTTAAAAGTAAATTTAGTGCATGAATAGGCAATAAGTTACAGTATAAATTTCATCGACAAATCGCAGATTCAGTATAATCAAAATTTTACATGGAATTAGGTGCCAATTATGCACCCATGAAATTAAATTCAAAGAAATTGCAAACATTTTGTTGAGACAGCTATAATTTTACTTGTACAGTAAATTAGATAATAATGTGCAACTAAAATTGATTGAGGACCACATATACACCGCTAAAACAAAATTTTGCACCCAAACAATAAGTTATGGTAAAATGTAACCACCATGAATAACTTTGAACAGCTACAAACATGCATATATCACATCTTGCATGTGAAGCAATTCACGAAAGTAAATATTGCTTCCCAATAGGCATGAAAAATTGTAAAATGTAAACACGTGAAGACGCGCAAACGTAAAAATGTAAAAATGTAAAAATGTAAAAATGTAAAAATGTAAAAATGTAAAAATGTAAAAATGTAAAAATGTAAAAATGTAAAAATGTAAAAATGTAAAAATGTAAAAATGTAAAAATGTAAAAATGTAAAAATGTAAAAATGTAAAAATGTAAAATGTAAAATCTAAAAATGTACAAATGAAAAATGTAAACAAGGTAAAAATGAAAAATGTAAGATGCAAAAATGTCAAAACGTAAAACTGCAAAAATGTAAAGGTAAAATGTAAAAATTCTAGTGACATAATTTTACGGAGCAGTAAGCTTATGTTGCTTGTGCAGCACAAAATTTTGCACCCAACCAATAAGTTATGGTAAAAATGTAATCACCATGAATCACTTTGAACAGCCACAAACATGTATATATCACATCTTGCATGCGCAGCAATTCACGAAAGTAAATATTGCTTCCCAACAGGCAAGAAAAATTGTAAAATCTAAAAACGCGAAGACGCGCAAACGTAAAAATGTAAAAATGCAAGAATGTAAAATGTAAAATTTTAAAATGTAAAAACGCAAAATGTAAAAAAGGTAAAAATGAAAAGTGTAAGATGCAAAACATGTCAAAACGTAAAAATGTAAAAATTCTAGTGACAAATAATTTTACGGAGCAGCAAGCTTAGTATAAATTATATGTTGCTAGTGCAGGCGTTAGGCGCAGATTATACGCAGTTAAAATTAATGTTTTGTCCGAGTAAACAATAATACTCCTGCATAAATTAACTTTTTCTTGTCCAGTAATTAATCGTCAACTGTACACGATTGACAATCAAATTTGCGGTAAAAGTTCATGAACACGAATAACTTTCGTAGGTCGAAAATCTGCACCATTGCAGTAATCAGGTGCAAATATGCGTCATTAAAATTATAATTTTGCAATCCCGCACCAAATAAGTTCACAAATAGTTTCGTGGAGTTGGCGCCAATTTTGCGCGTTTGAAATTTAATTTTTTTGTCTCAGTGAATATTAACAGCAATAACTTGGAGCCGTAAATTGTCTAAATTAAATTTCCGGTAAGAAATAAGTTACCTATTGTAAAAATTTCATCGACACGGATGACTTTAGCGGGTCGAAAAGTTGTAATTATTTTTGGCTCGTACAGTAATTAGGCGCAATTATGCGCCGTTAAATTAAATTTCACGTATTGCACCAAACAAGTTATTGTAAAAATATGTTTAATAGGCACGAAGAACTTTGCGGCGCCGTGAACTGCATAAATTATATTTTGAGTCTCGGTAAGACATAAGTTATTGTAAAAAAATCAACAAAACCGATAACTTTAGCGGGTCGAAAAATTCTGTATCATTTTGGTTTGTGCAGTAATGAGGGGCCAAATGTGCTCTTTTGCAACGGAATTTTACACCGCATCAAGAAATGGTTATAGTAACAGTACAGAATGTTATTACAGGGCTAAATCTACAAACTCCTACATCTGTGTGGATAGAATTTCACTTGTAATGCGGCGCTAATTCTTTGCCGATAATTAGATTTTGCCATCAATGAAAAATGCAAACATTCCATAGACATTGTGCAGTAATTATGGGCCAAATGTTGCGATCCTGCAATAAATAAGTTATGGTAAAAATTTCATCAACACGAATTTAGCACAGCCTCAGATTTCGACATAATTATATTTTGCCTGTGCAGTAATTAGAAGGGAATTATTCGCCTTTGAAAAAAAATTTAGCACCCGAGTAAGAAGAAAATTTTAATACGGCAAATTTCACAAAGTCCCGCACTTCTGTGTAAATACTTTTACTTACGCAGTAATTAGGTGTAAATTACACGCCTTTAAAATTCAATTTTGTGCCTCAGAAAGAATTAAGGCTGAGGCGTAGACTTAAAATACTTGGAGAAGATAAGTCGTCCAGATTTGGGCACTCTACCGTCCTCGACGACATCTCTAAGACAGACATCCTCAGCATGACGACTAAGCGAATAACAAAACAAATTGGAGGGGATCGTTTACTATACAGACGGATTAAAACCAGTAATGGTACCGGATATAGAATATACGAGAGCAACGGACCAGGTCACAGAATTTCTGGGCGCCTGGGGCATAAAACAAGCTAGAGGCGGACCATCTTAGAGGCGGACCATCTTGCTACAGCAGCAAGAGAAACGCCCCTCCACAGGTCAGAACCGGCCTGTGGTATTTCTTCTTCCTGGGGAAACCGAACACTACAATTACCGCGTCTATTCTAAATCTAGGTAAAGCAAATATAAAGTTTGCGAAGGGAATTGTCACCGGACACTGTCGCATGAACAAGCATATGAACGTAATGGGACTGACAGACAGCCCGTTAAGTAGAGGTTGTGATGAAGCTGACGAAGAACCTCGCCACGTCGTCTGTCATTGTGAAGCTTCCACGATGGCACGAAAACTTCTTCTTGGAAAGGAAAAGATTACACAAGAAGTAAAGAAAATACACCGCTCGAAGATCCTGGACTTCATAAAAGAAACAGGATTTTTGGAGGAGTAGAAATGAATTATTGTAAAACTCCAATCCACACAAATAACGTTGTAGAGAAGAGAATTTCTGCATACATTAAAATTTGGATGTGGAATTAATCGCAATATGCAACGTTAAAATTACAAAGAAATTGCAAAAAATGTTTGAACCACGGACTTCTGTGTAAATTAAATTTATAGAATATAGAATATATTTAATGGCGCTGCGAACTTTGGTATAAATTAATTTTAGGGGATAATTGTGCGCCTTTAAAACTAAGCTACGGATTTCAGTGTAAATAGCATTTGACTCGTATAGTAATTAGGCGCCAATTGAACGTAAATTTATGTTCCAATAACAAATGTTATGTACAAATTCGATAAATACGAATAACTTTACTGGATTGCAAAATTTCGTATAAATTATGTAATTAAAAATGTGTAATAATTATGCGTCAATTATGCGCATTTGAAATTAAATTTTTTGTCTCAAGACGAAACATTTTGTTCAGGCATACTACCTTATGTGTAAAGAGACTTCGATTTGTACAGTAATTAGGTGCCAATTATGCACCGTTGAAACTTAATTTTGCACCCCAGTAAGAAATAAATTATTATAAAACTTCAATCGACACAAATAACGTTGTAGAGATGAGAACCTCTGCATATATTAAAATTTAGATGTGTAATGAAGCGTCAATACGAGACGTTAAAATTAAGCTTTGGGTTTCAACAAGGAATTGAAAAAAATTGTTGAACCACGAACTTCTGTGTAAATAGAATATATAAACTTAGCGCAGCAATTAGGCGCCAATTATGGGCCATTGAAAGTTAATTTATGTTCCAATAACAAATAAGTTATGTAAAAATTCGATGAATATGAATAACGTTACTGAGTTGCGAAATTCCACTTAAAGTAGTTTTTGCGTGTACAAAAATTAGGCGCCAAATATGCAATTTTGAAATTTTTTGTCTTAACGCAAAACATTTTGTTGAGACATACCACCTTCTGTATGAGACTTTTATTTGCACAGTAATTAGGCGCCTACTATTCGTAACAATAAGAAATAAGTAATAGTAAAAATTCTTTAGGCAAGACTGTTATGAGTACATAATTGTAAAAACCCTTGCGCATGTGCAAGGTTACGTTACACTTTGTATTTGGTAGTTTTTAATAGTAACGTAGTATTGGATCGACGGCATTGGAGGTTCAGTCTCCGCCCTGTTCAAAATAAATAACAAATAATATTAATTAAATCAACAGTAACTAAATTAAAATACACAGTCCATTATTAAATGCGGGTACACGGTTAACAGTGGTCCTTCGAGTCGGATTAAAAGAAAAAGGAAGAAATACAAGTAATTTCAAGGAAGCCAAAATAAATGGAATTCATCCAGTTAAGCAAATAGTAAAGCTGAAAGTCACAACCACTGTAAAGAATAACACATGAGTCTATCCTTCATTTTTATACTATACTGCTGTCACCGGGTGTGAAAATTTTAAGTAAATTACTTTAGATAATTTTTTTTTCTTCTCGTTTTTCGCTCTCGTTTAGTCACTTACTTTACATATCTGAGGATAGCTGGATTTTTATTGCAAATTAACATTTAGCATTTAGATCAGATAGGTATTTTTCTTTCGGTTTCATTGCCTTAATAAATTAAAGTTTTTTCAATTGTATTTCCAGTTATTTTAAGTATTATTAAATGTAGCTTGTTGAATTAATATAAAACGTATATCAGGAACCGGTAGTGACTTCATTTCTTTCTTCAATCTTTAATCGCGATGTTAAAAGAGTAAATTCATGTCGATTAAATGGAACGTAATTTGAGAAATATAAGATGCGAGTATAAAATTGTTTTTTTGATAACGTAAGCTAGATTACCGAATCGTTTTCATTTAATATTGCTGTTAGCAATACTGTAAAATTTGGTTGCTCCACTATGTTCCGTTTTAATTAAGCCGTGGGTTTATCAGTTCTTGAAAGTAGCATGTTTTCGTCAGGTGAAACGTATAGCGTGCATTTTTTGGTTTGGATAACCGCGGGTGACGCTCGGGACGATGAGGTAAGAGGAAATGGACCTAGGCGTTTTTACGGTCAGTCTTGGGCTAGAGGTAGTTATGTAGACTCCCGTCATCGCGGCCGGCCGCGTACTCGAAATTTGTGTGTGTGTGTGTGTGTGTGTGTGTGTGTGTGTGTGTGTGTGTGTGTGTCGTGGTGCGTGTGTCGTGTGTGTGGTGCGTGTGTGTGTGCGTGTGTGTGTGTGTATGTGTGTGTGCGCGCGCGTGTGTTGGAGGTAGATGGAATCTGTACCGTGGTGAAAGAGCTTTCGTTGCAGTAGGTTCACTGTTAACCCTTTAAGAGGGATAATTATTAGACTCACCCATCTCAGTAAAATAATATAGTATCGTATACCGTTGTCAGTGATTGACAGATTCGAGTTAGAAGAGTGGTTACGTATTTACTGCTAGTGCGAACCTTATTTCTTTTAGATGAATATCGTCATTCTGGTGGATTATTTGTAAAGAGATTAATGAAGTTTACGTAAAGATCAATTAAAGGAGTCATTCGTTTCATTGACCAAATATCAAAAGGTCCATCGCCGTGCCATTGTGCATACGAAAAGGAAGTTAGATTGATTATTTTGGTGCTTGTGAAGGTAACTACATATTTGTCTGAATTTACATGTGTTGGTGATTTTAATAAAGTGTTTGTACTCATTTAGACGAATGAATATGCCTTTTGTTTGTTTATTTAAGTAACGTTTAGATATCTATTCAGTATATAAAGCGAATTCATTCGTATGTCGTATGGTGTTTATCTGTATTCTATTTTGATTTTGCTAGCTAAAATTACATATTACAGATTGTCAAATTTATGTGTTCAACAAAATTACTATTATTGTTACGATTTATTTTTGGTGTTATTTATTTAAAGAAATTTACGGTTATCTGAGCTTGCAAGACTCAATTTACATCAGTTTTATGAGAAATTTTACGATACAAATTTAGTTTGTGTTTCGGACAAAATACCAATTCTTTATTTTATTCTAATTTAATTTCAATATATGTATAGTGTTTATTAAGTGAGTGTTATTTCTTTGAGTGTACAGAGTTGTAACCTTAATCTTCAACGTCCGTTTTACGTTTATTCAAAATTTAAAAGTTTAGATGTTTTGGGTTGTATCAAGTTATTGAGTGATTTACTGGTTTTACGGGAATGGTAGATTTACATCACTTTACGATGACGAATTTTTTGTTGCTTTATTATTTAATTCAAACCTTAACGAAATAATTTGAGAGATAATTAGTCATTCTGATCTGGTTGATATCATTTTAGTTGGAGATAAGTTTTAATAGACAAACCGTAGCTTAATGGTAATGTAAGTAGGTCGTTGGCCGATAAGCTGTTTAGTTTTTCCGCATGATAGTTTTGCGAGTAGTCGCACTTTTTTTAAAGTTATTTTTATAGGAATCAACATACCGATTGTAGACATCATTGATTTGCCTGATTGTGCTAAACAGGTAAGTATTAGTTATGGCGTAGCTGTGTATTTTCCCGAATTTAGGTACTACCATCTGGTTGATATAATTTTAGGTGATAAGTCTTAATAAACATACCGTAGCGTAATGGTAAAGTAAATAAATAGGTCGTTGGCCGATCAGCTGTTTAGTTTTGCACATGTAGACATCATTGATTTGCCTGATTCTGCCAAACAGGTAGCAAATTTGATTATTTGTTATGGCAGAGCTGTGCATTTTCTCGAATTTTGGTACTACCTCCCAATATTGACGTTTAGTAAATTTTAGGATCTTATAAATTTTCGATCGCGTTTAGTTCTATTGTGACGTATTTTTCGTTGGAAATTGAATAATTAATTACCGTTTTGATCAGTTATTTTTGGGTATTTGAGCCAATAACTTTGGCACTACGTTTATTTAAATCGCTAATGAGTTTTAGTTTTATTATCGCAATTTTGCGGCTTTTATATGAAGCTTAAGATTTTATTGAAGTTTGGGTGAACTTTGTGTAAATAATTTTGTAGTAGAATTTTCCGGACGAGTGTTTTAATTTTGAGCGAACATTATGGTTTCCTGTTAGACCGTAGTTAAGATCTAGTTCATGAAGTTTCCCGCTATAAATATTTCTAACAGGTGGCACCTTTTTTAATCTTTTTACTCGATTTTGACGTTTTTGGAGTTGTGACGAGTGCCCCTTTGCAGTATTAAGTAAGAACTCCGCCCACACCACTGAGCTAGGCCGTTCGCACAAATTGCCTTTACAGGCTTGATGTTCTAATGAGTATTTGGCCAGTAACACTGCTTGCATAATTTGAGTCAAATTGTCAAGTAAATTAATGAAATTAGTAGTAAGAGGGATAGCATTTTTAGTAGGTTAGAAAGATTATGTGAATATTATTTGAGTATTAGTGAATTTAATAACGAAAATTTTTATATGAGAGTTGAGAAAGACATTTACAATCATTTTAATAATGTTCAATTAGAGATTGAATTAGTAGATGTTGAGAAAGAAATTGAAAATTAAACAGTTGAATTTGAAGCTATGTATTTTGGTACAGTTTCTTAAGCTAAAGAAAGGATAAAGGGTTTATGTTGGGTAGTACTGAAGGTCAGGTAGACGTTCAAAGAAATTTTCCCTCTGTCAAATTAGAATTGCCACATTTTGCTGGACAATATGATCTATGGATAGAATTTAAGGACACTGCATTGGTGCATGAAAACAAAATCTTGTCAGACATTACTCGTTTTTATTATTTAAAAGCACACGCAACCGATCTTAAACGTTGCAAAATGAGCCAATAAGTTGATTTAGCGATAGTAAAAAAGTCGATTGCATAACTTTCTATACCTACATATGTATATGTAGGTTGGAAGGTAAGCTATGTGATAAGTATTTGAAAATTCCCAAAACTGTAGATCGCCACGTTGTAAAAGTGTAATAAACCTCATAATTTAATTTTACATTTAAATTATCTCGATACTAGGAATGAGAGTGATAACACTGAAAGTAGCAAATAATGAGCAAAATAATATTAGTGAACCGGGTACATCTGCAAGCGGAACAAGTATTATAGTCCGTAAAATGAATGATTGCGAATTTCGGCTTAGCGCCTTATTTGGCGTGCACACTCGTAGTTTGTAACTATTTCGTTCTAACACACAATATTTGGAAATAGAGAGAATGGAATGCTACATTATCGTCGCTGCGGGTGAACTAAGACGAACACTATACGTTTAAAACATCTATATTTGTGTCAGGTGTGTTAGAAGGAGTTAGTAATATTTATTTTAGGCGTTTCTTTAAAGACTAAATTGTCTGTTGTAATCCTTTGACAGTGGTATTCAAAAGTTTATTTCGCGTGTTTGTAACTTAACAACTACTGAATATGTTATATTCCTCCAATTTATAAAAAAAAATTAAAACGTTTTCAATTATGTTATTAAATTGAATACAACATGGTAAATAATTTTCGTGATATTTTTCAACTACAAAATTACCTTATAATTAACTACTTTCTAAATAAGTATATTAAAGAATGTAGGGTCATTAATATATTATTATTTTACACAATGCAGTAATGTCTACAGATTTCAAATGTGGGAACCATTGGTAATTTGTATTAATGGCGATACTTCAGATGACAGTGATAGTTAATGTTTTAATTTTAAGTTTACATACACTTTTTAATTCTCAATAAAATCTTGTTATTATTAAGAACACAGAGTTACAAATTAAGTTGTAAATTAGATCCTTTTGTTAATTTCTCCTACTCTTTTTTATGTAAATATTACATTCTTCTAATTAAAACTGCATATTAAACTACATGCTTATTTACAGTTATTACTTGTAGTTTTATTTATTGCAGTTCATTATAAAGTAATTTTGTTTATAACAAAAAATTATATAATTATATTTTCAATTACGTTTTAAAGGGTAGTTCGAAATTTAAATTTATAAAGACATGCTATAAACTATGCAATACAAGGTGTTAGTAATGTTATGTCAGAGGTAAAATACGAAGTTAATGTAACATTTTATTCTATCAGAAATAATTACGCTAAGAGTTTACCATGTATAGTTTTACCCGAAATAACAAGTAATTTAGTGAGTTGTGTGAGTATTAAGAAAATTCTGATGTTAATGATAGTTTGTAAAGATTCTGGCAACTAGATAAAGTAGATGATAATTTGAAATATATCTCAGCATCGGAAAGTTATTGTGAAGAAAATTTAGTAATATATTTAATAGAGATAGTTTTGGTAGGTTTATTGTTAAGATTGCATTAAAGGATAATTATTTAGAATTAGGCCAATCAAAAGATGTAGCCATTACTAGATTTTTCAAAATAGAAAACAGATTAAGAAATGATATGGACTTACAAAAGGCTTAATCAGTATTTATGAAAGAATATTTAAGTTTAGGACATTACGCGAAAATTAACTTCAAACGAAATAATTGAAAATCAAGTTAATTATTACTTGCAGCATTACCCAGTTACAAAAATATAAGTTTAACTACGAAATGTAGAATTGTTTTGATGCTTCTATGAAAGCAGAAGGAGGTTGATCATTAAATGGAGTGCAACATAAAGGTTCAACTATTCAAAACGAATTATTTGTTATACTATTATAATTTGGAAAATATAGATATGTAGCTACCAGCGACATTTCCAAAATGTACCAGCAGGTTTTGATTGAACAAAATCAAAGAAGCTTACAATGTATTGTATGGCACGAACATTTTAATGATAAATTGGATTTTTGAGCTGAATACATTAACTTATGGAACAAGCTTGGCTCCATTTTTAGCTGTAAAATGTTTGCATCAACTTGCAATTGAGGCTGAAGGAGCAAGTAAAATAATAAAAACTGTTCTTACATGGACGATTTATTGTTCGGCACAGATAAAGAAATTACGACGATAAAGGGTGTTTTGAGCTGAGAAAGTGGTTATCCAATAATGATAAAACGTTGAAAATATTTGAGGCAAAAATAATTTGGAATTAAACTATTTAACCTTAAATGCAATTGAAAATAAAACTTGAGGAGTTATTTGGATTCCGGCTACAGATACTATTCAATACGATGTAAATATAAACTTAAATAATAATAACTTTACCAAATGAACTATTTCATCTACAGTTGCGTGTTCCATTAGGGTTATTGGGTCCAACTGTACTTGTGCCGAAATTAATAATTCAGAATTATTGAAGGATAACTTGGGACGAAGCCATTCACCAAGTGGAATAAATTTCACAGAGAGATACGTGTATTAAAGGATCTAAACATACTTCAACAAGCGTTAGTATGTAATCCCAAAACGACTGACTTACACAGATTCATAGATAGTTCAGAAAGGGCTTATGGAGCATGTTTGTACTTACGTTCAATTAGCAACAATGACGAAATTGTAAATACTCTGTTGTGTGCGAAAATTCTTATTCCTATTCAATAAGTATGCCAAATTAACAACAATCTATGAATTTAGTGTTATATAAATTACGCATTTTGAATCATCTTTATATGTATTACATATTCTATGAATTATACTTTCTATGAAATGAACATTATTTGCTTTGCAATTTCTACGGTCTGTCATTCTACGAATGGACATTCTATGCATTGCCATTCAATGAACTATCTGGGACCCCTTCTATCATGCGGTGTAGAAGTAGAAAATATAAAACATTCAAAGTTATGGTGGTATGCACCGAATATCTTCCCAATGGAACTTATGCTAGCAATAGTAGCTTATTGTATTAGATTGTATATAATGCTAGACGTAAAATTAGAGAGGAAATTTATCCATAAAGGAATTGCAGAATGCACACAATGTAATTATTAAGGTTGCACAAAGGAAAGTTTTCCGGATGAGTACCTAATCTTAAAGATGGGTGGTACATTAAAAAAATCTAGTAGTATATTAAGTTTTGATCCGTTTGCAGGTGATGATGAACTCATTTATGTGAGTGGTAGGTTGGCAAAATCAAACTATTCCTTTGATAAAAACATCCTATTTTATTAATACCTAAGCATAACAACACAATTAATTATAAAGGAGGAGCATGAGAGGTTGTACCATTGTGGAACTCAACAATTGTTATACTCAATAAGAGAACGTTATTGGCCGGTAGCAAGACGTAGTTTAGCAAAAATTATAACAAAAATTGTACAGTATGTTTTAGGATTAAGCCGTGTTTAGAAAAATATTAAACATGAAAATTTACGAATCTAGAATAAGCAGTTATTTCCGTTCTCTAGTACTGGTATTAACTTTGCGGGTCCAATATTTTTAAAGGATAGAAAATTTCGCGGTTTTAAAATGAGCAAGGGATATTACAGGGTGTGTCTATATTTGGTGGATAATGGCTCGGATATTGAAAATAAATAAAAATTGTTTATATAAAAGTTGTTCATAGTCAAGTTTTCTATCAAGTAAAATATTTTAGAGTATACTGGGTGTTTCGTTCAACTCAGACGCAAACTTTTATTTTAAATGGACCAGCCTGTATATTATTGTATATTCTGATTCTTTGTTTCATTTTAGATCAACTTTATGTATCACATACAAGGCCTAAAATGGACTGTTTCCGTAATTCGACTTTTTGTAAAATTGACGTCTCTTGCAGTCTTTAAAAATTCGAATATCTTAGGAACTATGTAACTTAGAGAGGTGTTGTTTGAACTATCAGATTAAGCATGAATTGACCAAACTTATCCCAACTTATACATCTGTGGAAAATGGTACCGAAGACAGGGGTACCAAATAAAGGGCGCGGACTTTTAAAATTTTCAAACGTACATAACTCCTTTTAGGACCATAACATTTTTATACATTTTTTAATTCGTTTTTAAATTGTCTATCATCCATTACATTCCCTATACCTAACTTTAAGTGTTTTATTGTTATTTTAAATTTTAATATTATTTTAACAATTTTTCCTGTATATGACACGTAGACATTTAAACAAATGAAAAATACATGAAAGTAACTGCCAGTTTTCAATACGTTCTTTTCAGTTGGCATGACCAAAGTTTTTTCAAAATGAATTTATCTACAGAAGAAATGGTAGACATGATTTTTATCCTTGGCGAATGCCAAAAAATAGTTTATTGGCATCAAGAATTTATAAAGAAAGATTCCCAAATTGAAGGCACCCACAAGAAAAAAGTTTTCAGCGGATATTAGAAAGATTCGTTTCAACAGGAAATGTAAAATACACAGCTCGTAACGAGATACAGCAATGACAAATGAAGAAAATCAATATAGGGTGTTGGTTACAGTTTTAATGACCCATAAGTTAGTCGACGGACATTAAGTTCTTATTTGGGAATTTATTCATTCTAGATCAGTTGATCGAATATTAAAGAGAAACCATTTCCATCCATATAAAGATTAACAATATCAGGAACTACTACCAACCGATTATGAGGCACGTGCAAATTTCTGTCAGTTGCTGATGAATAAACTTCGAACGGAACCCCAATTTTACAATTTCGTTTTATGGACAGATGAATCTACGTTTCATAATAATGGGTTAGTTAATGGACATAATTATCATTATTATTCCGATGCAAATCCGCACATTGTTATGGAATGTTATAGACAAAATAAGTGGTCTATTAATGTTTGGGGTGGAACAATTGGTACTTAGATTATTTGCCCACATTTCTTTAATGGTCAAATTTTTCACAATTTCTTGAATACCATGTTTAATGAACTGTACCTTTAATAATAAGACAAAACATGTGGCTGCAACTGGATGGCGCACCTGCACACTTCAGTATTATTGCGAGACAATTATTAGACGAACGATTCCATGAACGATGGATAGGAAGAGGGGATCGATTGCTTGGCGGCCAAGTTCGGCAAATTTAAATCACTTAGATTTTTTCTATCGTGTTGTGTGAAAAATCTGGTGTATGAGGAACCACCAACTACTTCTGACAACATGAAACTGCGCATAACACAGGCTTTCTGACAGGTTACGCCAGAAATGTTAGCGCGTGTACAAATTTCTTTTCGCGAGCGAATTCGCGTATGTTTACAAAACGAAGGCGCCCACATCGAACAGATACTTTGGACCTTTGAGTAGTATAATTTTGTATATTTTTCTAAAACCTTAATTCTAGTTTTGAAAATTTTTCAGAGAATAAATATTTTATTTCTTTAAACGCCTACCGCGTCGTATACAGCAAAAATTGTTAACATAATATTAAAAGTTAAAATAACAATAAAATGGTTCAAGTTAGGTATAGGGAATGTAATGGGTGTTTGATAGACAATCTAAAAACGAATTAAAAATGTATAAAAAATGCGAGGGTTCTATTAAAAAAAAAAAGTTACGTATGATTGAAAATTTTAAAATTCGGCGCCTTCTATTTGGTACCCTTGTCTTCGGTACCATTTTCCACAGATTGAAAAGTTTGGCCAATTCATGCTTAATCTGATAGTTCAAACCGCATCTTTCCTGAGATATTTGATTTTTTAAAGACTGCAACAGACGTCAATTGTTACAAAAAAGTCGAATTACTCGGTAACAGTCCAAGAAGAATCAGAATATACAATAATATACAGGGTGTTCCATTTAAAACAAAAAAGTTGGTTGCGCCTGTTCTGAAGGAAACACCCTGTATAATCAACAATATTTTTACGTGATAGAAAATTTGACTATGAACAACTTTTATATAAACAATTTATATTTATTTCCAATATCCGAGCCATTATCCACCAAATACAGACAGTTGCCACACCCTGTATATGCTTGTTTGTTTGCATGAGCACCAAGACAGTTCATTTAGGGCTTACGTCAGATCTAAGAACCAATGCCTTTCTGAATACGCTTAAGCATTTAATTGTATGATGGGGAAAACCTCCGATGGTCTACTCAGATAATGCTAAGACTTTTATAGGTGTAAATTAAGAAACATTTATAATATAAGAATCAATTGAGTGGCAGTTCATTCCACCCAAAAGCATTAATTTTGGAGGTCTATGGAAGCCAGTATAAAAACGGAAAAATATCATTTAAAAAGAATTGTAGGGAATTTAAAATTAACATTTAAAGATTCTAGTACTATTTTGAGTCAGGTTGAAGCAATTCTAAACTCCCGACCTCTGAAGTCCTTTGTCCTCAAATCCTAACGATAATCAACCATTAACCTCATTCATTTCTTAATTGGAAGAAATGTAACTTCGATTCCTGAAGAAAATTTGTTAGAAATAAGAGAAAATCGATTGAAGCATTACCAATTTTTAACAAGGGTAACACAACAATTTTGGAAAAATGGAAACTGGAATCCTATCTCAAGTACAGTAAAGATTAAAATGGAAGGAAAACGTCTATACCTTATTAAAGGATGATTTCTTGGTTTTAATCCATGAAGACAATTTGCCAACAATGAAATGGAAACTGGGTCCAATGCACATGATCTAGTATGGTGATGACAAGGTTATAAGAGTAGTCGATGTGAAGGAGGGTGATAGAATTCCGAAACGCGCAGTGTCAAAATTATATTTATAATACCAATTAACTGAATGTGTTACATAGTAGTAAGGTGTTAAATTTAGTATTAAGTCTTATTTCGCCTCATATTAAAAGGTTTTGTTAACAGTTCTCCTATATGATTCAACAGATTTTATTTATTTTTGTACTGTACATAAAAATCAAGTACGGGAAGGGATTCATGGCATTATTTTTACAAAAAATTGTTTAAATAAAAAGTTAACAATTCTTTTTTGTAAAATCAGTCCATTAAATGATTTTTTTTTGTAATTTTTTTCTAAATAACTTATTTATATATTGTTACTAATAAGCCAGAAAAATTAACAAAACGATTTTAGTAAAATTCAAACTCTCCACGGAAGGTATATCATGAAATGTGTTACGAAGAGAACCCGGTTGGAGTTTATGACTCCGCCCTCGACTTCTCGGAACATGTGCACTTTTAGAAACTACTGGAAGTTGCGAATCTTTACATATACCATGTCGACATTTATGGGATATTTGAGTTTACACAAATCTTTTTCTAGTTTTTAATATATTTACAAGATAAACTAAATACAGAATTGCAAGTTATTTACGCAAGTAGTAACATAAAAGAATGGTGGGTAGAACATACTTTCATAGTTGATTCAAACCTATTTAATAATTATTAAACAGTACTATGACTCATTACAATTGATTTATATATAAAAAGTAATTTTTACCTTAATACGAGGGCTATCCAGAAAGTAACATACGTTTTTAAATAACACATCAACAATGTGAAAGAAACAATTTTTATTATATACATTTTGAAGGTAAACTCTTAGGCTATTTTTCTACATAATCGCCATTGAAATTAAGGCATTTATCATAACATGGTACAAGCTTTTCAATACCCTCTCTGCAGAAATCTGCCACCTGCGAGTTCAACCACTGGTTACACCGGCATGCAGTTCAGCGTGAGTGTCAAAGCGTTGCCTAGCGAGCCATGTCTTCATCGCTGGAAACAGATGGTAGTCGCTTGGCGCCAAATCCAGGCTGTACGGCGGATGTTTGAAAGCTTCCCATCCAAAACCATCCAAGAGCTCTTGGGTACGATTGGCCGTGTGTGAGCGAGCATTGTCGTGGAAAAACAAAACTTTCTTGCTGAATTTTCCCCGGCGCTTGTTTTGTATCGCGCGTCTTAATTTTCAATTGGTTTGTGATTTTCGCCTTATCACAGCCCGCACTTCACAACTGGCGGGATTTTCAACTGCAGCGCTCATTTCAACACTCCACTGTAAACAAAGTACGATAGGCACGATGTGCAGGCTATCACGCCAAGATGGCGCGCTAGCCGGCCCACCGCCGCGCAAGCGCTATTTTCTGGATAGCTCTCGTAATAAATCGAATTACTTTATTGTGAATACTAAGGATGTGTACATTTTTTTTTTGTTCCTGCAGTCAACACTGTCAAATAGTGGAGTAAATCACTCTTCTAACTCGCTGTTTTCTGAGGGTGCGTGACACCGAAGGTATAACCAATGAAACCTACACCATCTTGTAGATGACACTTTGGGGCATAGAAAATGGAAATGTACAACTTTTTTTCAGTAGGACCGAACTTTGATGCTTAAACGCGACTGAGGTCGAGTTAGAAAAACTAGTTGTAACAATTTAAGCTTTTAAGTCAACATTCCGATTTTTTGCACACATACCTGAAATATGAGCGCTTCTAATAGTAATTCAGGAATTTTGAAAATGTTTGCAATGTTTTTAAAATAAAGTTGAAGAAATAAAATTATCAAAATCGTGCATCCAAAACTTCACCCTGCGCTCGGTATACATTTCCATTTCCTATGCCCCAAAGTGTCCTCTACAAGATGGTATAGGTTTCATTTGGTTATACCTTCGGTGTCACGCATGCTTAGAAAACAGCGAGTTAGTAGAGCGATTTTACTCCACTATAATGCACTCACGCAAAATACCGACTCCGTCGCGCGGCGATTCGTGATAAAGCTTACGCGCATTCCAAAGCTCTTGAATAAAAATTCATATTTCTGTAACTATTGAAGTTACGGCTTAATTTTTTTGTTTAAACTTTCGCTTTGTGGCTACATTTGACTCGATATACGTGTTGAAATTTTCAATAGTGCACATAGCTCGCTGCACGGTCACGTTTTAGATGCACGATTTTGATAATTTTATTTAAAGAAAAAAACTATAACAGTTTTCAGAATTCCTGAATTGCTGTTAGAACCGCTCATGTTTCAGGTATCGGTATGCAAAAAATCAGAATTTTAGCATAAACGCTTAAATTGTTACAACAGTGCAAAGTTCGGTCCTACTAAAACAGTCTTGCACATGTGCAAGGCTAAGTCATCCTCTGTATTTGGTAGTTTGTAATTGTAAGGTAGTATTGTAATGACTGTGTTGTTCAAAATAAGTAACAAATAATGTTAAATTAAATAAAGTTACTAAATTAAATATACAGTCCATTATTAAGTGCGAGTACAAGGTTAATAAGTACCTTTATGAAGCTGTAAACTCCTGCATAATTTAATTCTTTCATGTGCAATAAATAGGCGAAAATTACGCGCAGTTTTAACTAAGTTTTGCGTCCTAATAGAAATAAGTTTTTGTAAACATTCGATGAACTGTGTAACTAGAATTTTATTTGTACAGTAATTATGCGCCAAATATGCGTCGTTGAATCGAAATTATTGTAAAATTTCAATCGACACAAATAACATTGTAGAGATGAGAACTTCTCCATATATTAAAATTTGGATGTGTAATTAAGCGCCAATATGCCAAAATTAAGTTTTGGCTTTCAACAAGAAATTGCAAAAAATTGTTAAACCACAAACTTTTGTGTAAATAGAATTTATAAATTTAATGGGGCTGCAAACTTTTACATGAATTATACTTATTTAATTAGGCTCCTTTAAAACTAACCCACGGATTTCAGTGTAAATAGCGTTCGACTTGTAGAGTAGGCGTCAATTATGTGTCGATACGTAATCTATCGCCTGAGTAAGAAGCATGTTATGGCAAAAAATCGATTACTATAAATAACTTTACAAAGATACAAACTTCTATATAATTTTTTGATTGTGAAGTAATTAGGCGACAATTATCCGCCATTAAAATAAAATTTTGGGCACTAATAAAAATTAATTGTAAACTCTATCAACATAGTTATTTTCACAAACACACCTTTGAAAATTTTGAATTATTTTACAGTTGCGCGATAACTAGGCGATAGTGGATGTGCATTCAATTTTGCGCCACAATTAATATACCATAAATTCAATAAAATGTGAATGAAGAAATAGAGAAACTTTGATTTATTTAAGCGATACAAAGTTCAATTTTGAAGCTTTCGTGCTTCGATTTCTACATACTGACCTATGAGGAATATTATGATACATCCTGTTAGGCGGATTTTGTCGATACAGTTCAGTGACCTTAGTGCTTGGTGGTTCTGCAATTTTTTCCAAAACATACTTTGTGCGCGGAGAAAGTGCGTCATTTTCGGATTCACTATTTTGTTTACGGTATAGATCTTTCAGTTTAGTTATTTCCTGTCTTAGTAGTTTATTTGTATCCTTCTCTTGTAATAGCATACTTTCTAAATCTTTATAATTTGAAGGTATCGGAGTAGGTGGTTGATTTTCCTTTTTAGAGTTTCCAAACAGTTTGTCGGATAAAGTTTTCTTTTTTTTATTGTCCTCAACCTACAACAACAAAATGAGTACAAATAGCTAAGAGTGACGAGGAGAAACCTTAGATTGCAGAAAGTCTATAAGTTTAATCTGCTGTTGAATGGTACCATCAGCTTTTAACTCCCTTTCTTTGAGATAATTATTCTTTTGCCTTAAAACTTCCTCAAGTTCTGTTACACTCTCAATCAAGTTACAATTATTTTTCTATAATAAAACAATTTTATAAAAAATATATTAAAAAAGTTATTACCTTTGTGTCACTCAGCTCTTGTCCAAGTTTGTAATTAGAATCCTTAACTCCGTTTAAATTCGTTAAGAGCTCAGAGGTTTCTTCCTTCAGTTGTTTATTTTCTAAAACTAAATTGGAAATTTGTCGCTCGTACGATTTAATAGTAACTTCGTAATCGGTAACTTTCTCTTCCATAGAAGATATTTCTTCTGTTAAATTACACGAATATTGCCTAAAGTCGATACACTGTTGTTTGTATGATGAGCATTCTTTCTGCAAACACTCAACGTCTTCCATTAATCGCTTACAATGAGCCTCGGCCATCAATTTTTGGGAACGTTCCTCATTCACTGCACGTCTGGCTTCCTGTATCTCCTCCTTAGCTTGTGCAAGATCGTTAATCAACTTTTCAGTATTGCTATTAAACGACTTCTGCCTATTTTCGTACGATGTTTGGATATTCTCGTACTCAATCAACTGGTTCTCGAGCAATGAGCAAGCTTCGCGTAACGCTTTCAAATTCTGAAATGCATTTTTAGATCAATTAGTCAGCATTTGATTTAACTTACCAATTGTGTATTATGCAACTCCCGTCGACAACTCTCCAATTCAGAATTCATCAAATTCTTCTCTTTTGTACTACTCTCGCCAAGACGAGCTAAATTAATTTTCTCAGTTTTAAGAACGTCGATCATCCTACACAGTTCGTTCTTCTCGTGCTTGCATATCTCCAACTCTTTCATCTTCGCAGCAAGCATCACCTCCTTATTACCAACTTCAAGCTTAAATTGATTAATAACAGTCTTCTCATTATCACATTTATCTTTCTCAATCTGCAACTTCCCTTCCATATGCAACATTAAATCCTTCAGCTTGACTATCTCATTGGCAAGATCATCATTTAAGCTACCAAGTTCAGTTAGAGCACTCTCGTGCATATTTATATTATTCGACATTTGGGTTTTTAAATTTTCAATCTCAACAGCTAATTCTTTATTTTTATCTTCAGCCTCCTTCAATTCCCTTTTAAAGATTCTTTTATCAATCTCTGCGTTACCGAAATCCTTCTCGATACGCCAAAATTTTGTCTTAAGTTGACTTAGTTCCTGTTTTTCAACAGCGAAATTTTCATGCACTTCAATTAATTGCTGTTCAAGACGCGCAACTTGTTCTTTCAGTACATTTTCTTTCTCTGAATCGTTTTCAAGTTTCGATACTCCTGATTCTAATCGTTGTAAAAGATCTTCTAATGTTTGTACTTTAAGTTTAGTGTTTAGCTCAATTTTTTTAGCTTCTTGTAGTCTTATTTCAAGTTGGTTCGCTTCTTCTAAGGTTCGTGATAGCTGATCTTGTACTTCTAGTAAATGTTCTGTGTAATTGATTTTTTGTTGCTCGATGAATGAGTTACGAGAGGCAATTGTAGTGTTCAGTTCCTCTTTTAATTCCTGTGTACAAAATAATAATGATTAGTATTTTTAGTGAAAAAAAATTACCTTAGAATCAGATTCTGCTAAAAGTTGGTATAGCATTTAAGTACAAATGTGACACTGACAGATGTCATAATAGCATAGAGCTTACAAAATTGTCACGTTGATGCGGAATATTAAAAAAAATAATAATCAAGTTTCCTGAATTATAGCACAGTAAAACAAACAGAAGAGACACTTAGGTTTCGCTGCAAAACGACTTCTGTTCGTAACAAACCAGCCAAACGGTCCGATTATATTGTAAAATTAAAAACAAAGTTCTTTTAAATATTTCTTTAAATATTTTAAAAGTTTTAGTAGAGATTTTGAAACAATATTTATATAACTTCTTCTATCTTCTTAAATGAGGATGTTATATAATAATTTGTTAATCTTATAGTGTTTTTAAAGTTTATTTGACATGTATTCTTTTTAATTGTTATATATATCCAAGCATATAGATATTTCATCATAAAAGGTAGAAAAAAAGTTTAAGAAGCAAAAATCCTTTACATTCAATTATTAATAATGCTACATATTCAGAAAAACAAATTACATAAAAACAAAAGAGCATCGCAAGACATGTTTTTTTTTTTTAAATGGAACGGGCACTTCACTTTAATATTTTGAATGAGCTTTAAATTCTCTTTACAATAGTACCAAATAAGTTATTATTATTTTGGCAATTATAGTCACAATATTTTTTTAAAGTTTGTTTTCTGTATTCCTATAAATACGAACAAAAACAACAAAATTGGAACAGTAGTCTTGGGAAACAAATGAAAAACAATTGTCAATATTAGAGCATTGTTTGTGACAGTTAAATTATTGTTCAGTGCTCATAATATTACCTGTCGCAATGCAAGCAAATAATTACAAAATGATGAAAAATGGACGTGTTAAGAGTTTTTATTCGGTGCAATGATAATACGCTGGAGGCAAGTGCAATGTATTTAAATTTGTATCCCGAGCGATGACAACCACATCCTCGAATTTTTACTAGACTGGAAGCAAATTTACGCAGAACTGGCGGTTTTAGTGCAAAACCAGTGCAGCAAAGACATCGGCGAGGTGTTATGGAAAATGATGAAATTGTTGCTTTGGCGTATTTTCGAGCGCATCCTCGGAATTCCATACGCGAAACAGTGGTTGATTTAGGATTTACGTACTACACGATATTTCAATACTTAAAAGGAACAAAATGAAGCCTTACAAAATTAAATTTGTACAAGGACTAAATGACGTAGACCAGCAACGGCAAATAACATTTTGTGAATGGCTGATTAATCACAGTCATTTAATTAATGTCATAGTTTGCAGCGATGAGTCATGCTTTACAAAATGGTATATCCAATAGGAAAAACGACTACTACTGGGATGACATAAATCCTAGACAATTACGACCATGCAGATATCAAAATAAATTTTCTGGCTCGGCATGATTTTGTAATGGGTCCTTATTTTTATGAAGGAACTCTTACAGGTGATAGGTACAGGAACTTTCTTATAAATGAATTTCGTGACTTGCTGGGTGACGTACCAGTAGCTATTCGGCGTGATATGTGGTTTCAGCAAGATGGGGTACCTCCACATAATTCAAGAGTTGTTAAAGATGTTTTACGTCAAATGTTTAGAAATAATTGGATAGCGAATGGTGGCCCAGTACCTTGGTCGGCCAGGTCGCCCGATCTTTCGATTTTGGATTTTTTCGTTTGAGGATACGTTAAACAAAAAGTTTATGTCACAGCTCCCGAAAACCTTGAGAATCTCAGAAATCGAATTACTGAAGTCTGCCGTCAAATAACTCCTTGCATGTTACAAAAGGCACGCAGAAATTTACTAAGAAGAGCCCGACTATGTGTTCAAAATAATGGGGGACACTTCGAACATCTCATCTAATTCATGTTTTTGTCTTTTTTCACGTGATTCTAAGTTATAATGTAGTTTTTACCTGTTACAGCTTTTTATTTGTTTTCCAAGACTACTGTTCCAATTTTGTTGTTTTTGTGCGTATTTATAGGAATACAGAAAACAAACTTTAAAAAAATATTGTGACTATAATTGCCAAAATAATAATAACTTATTCGGTACTATTGTAAAGAGAATTTATACCTCTTTCAGAATATTAAAAAAAGTACTCGTTCCATTTAAAAAAAATCACTTGTCTTGCGATGCTCTTTTGTTTTTGTGTAATTTGTTTTTCTGAATATTATTAATAATTGAATGTAGAGTATTTTTGCTTCTTAAACTTTTTTTCTATCTTTTATGATAAAATATCTATATGCTTGGACACGTAAAATCAATCAGACTATATATATTTATATATATATATATATATATATATATATATATATATATATATATATAGGTGTAAATAATAAAAATAATTTATAAAAATAAAAAAATAATAAAAATGCAACTTTTAAACGGGTCGTTAGATTTTGTTCGAGTCTTGATGGGTTATATTAGAGCCAGTTTGGGATTTTTTACATAAAAAAACAATATGATATGACTTCCGGTTTCGTCGGAAATGACACAAAAGCTGAAAATTTAAATGGAACAACCTGTATATTTTTACATGTTTGGATTCTACGGCTTCAAATACATACAGTTCATCTGCCAAATGTCAACTCAAACACCATTTTACGTTGACAGAGTCGGCTTCAGGAGCATGTTGTTTTAATAAAAATTAGAAAATTAAACATTACTGCGTTATTTAGGAACTAAGAAAATGACTATGCATATCGTTTTACTAATGCTTGAAAGAGCTATTTAATATACTGGGTGGCCCATGTATGTTTCTATTGGGAACAGTGAGTTTTAGTTAAAAAACCGAATTTTTAAATTTTATCGTTAACAAACACAAAAATTCAGTCTTAGGACAAATAATATTGTGGGGGTAATTGTACGTCAATTATCTATAATCTAGATGACGTCATAATGATTTAAAATTAAAAATAAAAAAAATACAATTAAAATGGCGCCTGAGTTGACAGTTGACAGATGAACTGTACGTATTTGAAGCCCTAGAATCCAAATATGTAAAAATATACAGGGTGTTCCATTTAAATTTTCAGCTTTTGCGTCATTTCCGGTGAAACCGGAAGTCGGTCATATTGTTTTTTATGCAAAAATCCCAAACTAGCACTAATATAACATCAAAATTTGAACAAAATCTAACGACCCGTTCAAAAGTCACAGGGTGGCCTCTTATTTGATTTACACCGCTATATTTATATATATATATATACACACATAGTGTGTCCTATGTATATATATATATATATATATATATATATATATATATATATATATACATAGTGTGTCCGCGGATGGAGTCCCCAAGAGAGAAAATATTTTTATTATTCATTTTACGACCAAAAGTCATTTTTTACAAAAAGTTCTGCTTGTTGAGAAAATGAATTCACGATAAAAAAATTTTAGATCAGATGTACAGGGTAGTTCATTTTCGATGTTTTCTTATGGGAAGTATCCTTTCTATTACAGACCACACATTTATTCCAAATTTCCCTTACCTGCTGCGGACAACACTGACATGAGCGTTAGTATCTGTCCGGTAAGGTAAATTGTGATTATTAAAAATACCATCACTACTGGTATGCGCATCGTCTGACCATGCACTAGAGTTTGAAAAATTATGTATATTTTGACTTATATACCAGTTACGGAACTCAGTATGCCGCCTTCTGTCGTCTATAGTCAAAAAATGTTCTTTCAGAAATCTATGGCAATGGTATTTGTGTTTCTTTAAAATTCGAAGGGCTTTGCTTCGAGACACGCCTAGATTAACCATTTGTATAATTAGGCATGTCAATAACTAAATTCCAAGATCACTTTGTTGTACACTTCTAATTTTTAATTTATTACAGGTATCATTTGTTTTTACTTAAATAAATCTCAGCCTCCTATAGGATTCTACTTAAAAAAGCTACCTAAAAAAGCGTTAAGAATGTATTTTACAGTTTGTCGATACGCTAAGAAATAAAAAAGTTATTTAAGTTTTTCAAAATCGCCATTTTTTCAATTTTGGCTAATTGCGAATA
The DNA here is from genome assembly GCA_036346205.1 of Vesta saturnalis. Lineage (NCBI taxonomy): Eukaryota > Metazoa > Arthropoda > Insecta > Coleoptera > Lampyridae > Vesta > Vesta saturnalis. Next base: position 346,435 of record JARFJB010002308.1, on the reverse strand, counting down.
ACGGTCAGAGATATCATTGGATCTTAATTAACACCAAAATCGAGCACAAGGGCTCCATATTACTTTTGTCTATCTGTAATAGAAAGGGTACTTCCCATAAGAAAACATCGAAAATGAACCATCCTGTACAGGGTATTAATGAATAAAAAAAACATGAAAATGCTTCAAGAGAGAAGTACCATTATTTATTATTTTGAACAAAAATTTTATAAAACAAAGGCTCACATAAAGACTAAATACAAATTTCGAAACAAAAATTCGAATATTTAAAATAGAATAATGGTTTTATGTAATTATTTGCATTTTACAAAAAAATCAAGATAGCCGATTTTGTATACATTCATGATACGTCAGCATCTTATTTACATCTGTCAGTATTCTGACTTCGCGAAGGCATTTTCGAAATGTTAACCAAAGCAAAGCGTATTTATTTAGTACAATGTTACGGTATTGGAAATGTGTCTTATCAATACGCTATTGATGTTTTTCATGAAAAATTTCCTAATACGGCGGTGAGAAAAAAAAGCATTGCGAATGTTGTTAAAAAAATTCAATGAAACTGGGTGGGTGATGAATGTGAAGAAATCAAAGAAAAGATACGTTAAAAATGACGCAGCTACATTAGCGATAGGATCAGTTTTAGATAACCCGAAACTATCTTTAAGGAAGCGTGCATAAACAGTGGATTTAGGCAAAAGTTAATTACACACAATTTTTAAGGAAAACAAAATTATATCGTTTAAGCCAAAGCTGCGGCATACAATTGAACTTGGAGATGAAGACAGATGTTTAGATTTTTGTTTATGGATAGGTGAAAAAAACCTTGAAAGCCAAAGATTTCCCAGATTTATTTTTTTACCGATGAATCTACATTTTGCACAAACGGGCATGTATCTTTCAAAAATAATCGTGTTTGGGCTTACGAGAATCCGAATTATGTAATAAACCAACGAAGTCAACATTACCAAAAAGTGAATGTATCGTGTGGAATTTTTTTTTGATCGGATTATTGGCCCATATCTTATAGAGGAAAATTTAAACAAACACGTGTATGTGAACATTTTGTCTTACTATTTCTTAATATTTTAGAGCCAGAAGTACGTAATAACATGTTTTGGGAACAAGACGACTGTCCTGCTCATTGCACAGGCTTGGCCAGACAATAGTTGCATGTTCATTTTGGCGCAAGGTAGATAGGGAGGTTTGGTACAATCCGTTATCCAGCTAGGTCGCCTGACCTTTCATTACTAGATTTCTTTTTGTGGGGTACATTAAAACAAACGGTTTATACACATAATCTTTCACATAATCTTTCACATAATAGGGAAATGTTAAAAGAGCGCATACAAGATGCAAAACATGAACTGAATGTGCCGTGAATCATTCGTAAGGTGTACGGTAAAGTTATTAATTAGCTATATTGAATAACTTTTAAATATTCGAATTTTTATTTCGAAATTTGTATTTAGTCTTTATGTTAGTTTATAAACAACTTTGTTTTATAAATTTTTTGTTAAAAATAATAAATAATGGTACTTGAAGCATTTTCATATTTTCCTAATTTATTAATACCCTGTACATCTTATCTAAAATTTTTTTTCGTGAATTCATTTTCGCAACAAAAAGAACTTTTTATAAAGAATGACTAGGTCGTAAAATGAACCATAAAAATTTTTTCCATCTTGAGCACTCCATACTCGGACACAGTGTATATACAGAATGCAGGCTGGTCAAGTTTATAACGACAGGACTTTACCAAAGGATATTTAACGTAAAAATAATGTTAGTTTTTCATATAAACATATATGCTGGAGAGCTTCGTTTTCGAGATATAGGGTGTTAAAATTTTGTAAAATAAATAGAGTATTTATAAAAGGCAGATTTGAATAATTTTAAATTTGGTACACAGTGTGAACTAATTGTCCATTATTTAGAGCCTATGATGATAAAATACGAAAATCAGTGGCGGAGATATGGGTGTACTATCGTCCCTTTTCAAAAAAATCTCCTACGCCACTGACTATTGCAAATCCAATAATGTCACCCGATTGCTTATGCTTTTTGGAACAAAAAAGTATGGTTCTATAGTACACGTACGGCGCACCGTTTTCGAGATATTTCAGGTTTTGTCAGGTAATGTCATTAACTAGTACGAATAACATTTAGGAATGAATACAAATTCTCACTAAATAACTTTTAATAAAACCAGTAAATACAACTCGTAAACCGATAAATAATTAATGTAACTAACAAACAAAATATACCCACGTACCACACAAAATTAAAAACACCGAACGAGTTTCGATAGCTACGCTATCATCATCAGAGGTCGACCGCTGATGATGAGAGCGAAGCTATCGAAACACCTTCGGTGTTTTTAATTTGTACTGTATTTGTTGTTACAGATCCTGCCACAGTTCCAGTGTAACTATTTATTCATTATGTTCTTGGGTTATCGGTTCGTAAAAATTAATGAAATAACCACTTTGCTTCAAATTAGGTACTGGAAAAATGTTTTTTAATTCATGTTTACGAACTGAAAATCGATACAAATAAATATTAAATAAAATGTTTCAATGAGAAAATAAAAAATTAATGAGTAATGTAATAATTGTTCGAAATAGAAAACCATTTTGTTGAATGCACAACTTGCAGCGTTTTCTAATGGAATGGTTTAGGCTAACTAGCACATCATGATTAATTTCTGCACACGCATTTTGAATTCTGTGCAAAAGTTCTTCTCTAGTTGGCACTGGCGTTGTATAAACAATTTCTTTCAGATGACTCCATAGGTAGAAATCCATGGGGTTAGGTCTGGTGATCGGGGAGGCCGTGCAACTGGATCACCACGACCAATCCACCGACTTTCCAAATTTGTATTCAGCCAATTACGAACGTTTATGCCATAACACCCATCGAGATGCAACCAGACTTGTCTTCGCATATTAAGAGATGCTTCTGCTGTATTCCCATCACAAAAACCATAAACAAAATGCATGTCAGTATATTCTTGATTAAAAAATTTAAAAGACATTTTATTTAACGTTTGGAACTATCACCAAATTAAAAATAGTTTACGACATTACTTCTGAATTAAAATATTGTTCGTATAAATGTCAAAATTTAGTCATAGTTTACTTCGTGAAATTTAAATTCCATACTAAATTTTGCATCACTGGCCTGACATTACCTGACAAAATCTGAAACATCTCAAAAACGGTGCGCCGTACGTGTACCATGGAGCATACTTTTTTGTTCCAAAATGCATAATCAATCGGAACACATAATTGGATTTACAATCAAGTCAGTGGCGTACGAGATTTTTTGGAAAAGGGGCGATGGTAAGTCCAAATCTCCGCCACTGATTTTCGTATTTTATCATCTAAGCCCTAAATAATTAGGGAGAATTAGTTCACACTGTGTACCAATTTAAAATTATTCAAAGCTGTCGTTTTAGAAATATTCAGAATATTCTATTTATTTTACAAAATTTCAACACTGTATCTCGAAAACGAAGCTCTCCAGCATAAATGTTTATATGAAAAACTGAAATTATTTTTACGTTAACTATCCCTTGGTAAAGTCCTGCCGTTATAAACTGGACCACCCTGTATATGTCATATCGAAAATATCGATTTTTGAAAATTGTTAACTTCAGTTTTTTTATTCTGCCATCCCAGAATGCCTTGATTGAAGCACAAATTGCACCATTTGTTTTAGTCGTAGCGCACTTCGTTTTTTTTTTAAAATTCAAATAGATGTCAAATAGGTTAAACTTTAGAGCTCCATAAGTAAAAATCTATTAAGTTTAGGTATAGGACATGCTACATAAAAAATGTTTAGAATTTCTCGTAGAATTCAAATATGCAAAAATATACTAGCTTTGCCATTCAAAATAGCAAACGTTTCCGGAAAAACCGGAAGTGACTCATTTGCTTTTTTGTGCTTAATATATACATATTACTCAACCCAATCGTCGACAAAAATTTCAAATGTTTATCTAAAGCCGTTTTAAAATGCGAGTCTGGATAGTAGTTCCGTTGTCATCCGGTATATACACATATACAGGCTGTTTTTCATCATTTTAAACATTGGCATCTCGGAACCTACAAGAGATAGACACACTTTCAGTTGTTGGAAAAAGTTCATGGCTTGCTAGATATTTCAAAAAAACTAAAATTTTGCATTTTATTTAATTCTAAATAACTCTGTTACAATCGATTTGAGAAAAAAAAAATGTAGAGGAAAAGTGGTAGTTAGTGGAGTTGATCGGCCTATTTCCACAGTTTATGGCGATCAACTCCACTAATAGGAAACCACAGTTACAAAGCACTTATAATACAGAAAAAGTGGTAGTGTTTTTTACGCTTTATCAACTGGTGTCGCCAATTTTGTTCTATCTCTTGTTATTCCAAAGTTATGATATAAACTTTTGTTTTTTTAAATGGAAGGTATAGTAGGTTGTGCCTTTATCAGATGCGCGCTTTTTTAAGCTTTGTAACGATATCAGACATGATGTATTTATTTTAAAAAATAACAAACAACGATTTTATTATTGATTTACAGTTGGTCATAGAAAAATGAATCAATTATTATGGTTTTCGGCAGTTTTACACCCTTGCCATAATAAATACAGTTTTTTTTTCATTTCAAAGTTTGATGAGCGTAAACAAGTTTAGTGATTTTTCTTTTAAATGTTGTAGTGTTGTTATTATTAGGAATACAACAAAATGACACGAATAAAAACTTTAGACATTTTAATGCGTAACATGTTGTACATACTAATTTTCATGCTCGCTTGAGTTAGAACAAAGTTAGATTTTTTTTAATTAGCAGTATTAGTTGGCTTTGACATTTTTAAAAAGAACACATTTTTCTCTTTATAACGATACAGGACTATTGTATTATAGAGAGTAGCAAAAACAGAATGTACCGTGGAAAAACATTTTTATGTGGTTACGTTAATTACTCAGTTTATTATAACATTTCACCTAAAAATCAGGACCTCAAATAGAACAAAACGCAAAGAAACTAGGAATTATTGAGTTTAAATTTCAACTTTGAAGTAATTGCATATAAGAAAATTAATCTATCTCAGCAAATGTTCAAAATGTCCACCATTATTATTTACACACAAGCGGCATCTTTCAACAATGGAATTTACAGCTTTCCGTATTTTCCTACCATCTAATTGCTAAAGGCATGTATCACAGCATCAGGTATTTCTTCTTTTGTCACATAAGTTCGCTGATAAACCAAATCTTTCAGAGTACCAAAAAGAAAAAAAATCTAACAGTGAAAGATCTGGGGATCTTGGTGCCCAAGCGATCGGCTCGTTCCTACCTATCCAAGAATTTGGAAACGGTTGGTTTAGGTACTTTCTCACTTGCAGTTGGTTGTGCGGCGGAGCACCGTCGTGTTGAAACCAGCGTAAATTCTTTCCAAATCTAAGATATCCAATACATCTTGAAATTCATTTTGTAGAAACTGAAGATAACGCTGACCTGTCAAATTTTCGTCGTAAATGAAAGGTCCAAGAATTTGCGATCCAATAATTCCGCACCAAAGATTGAATCTAAATTTTCTTTGAGGCCGACTTTCACGAAGTATCCTAGGATTTTCCTGCATCCACAAATTTTGATTGCGCCTGTTGAACATACCGCAATTAGTAAATTTGGTTTCATTAGTCCACAAAATTTGATTTAGAAACTCTGGATTTTATTGAATCATATTAATGTGCCAGTTACTAAACGCAATTCTTGCAATTTCGTCTCCTGGATGCAGTATCTGTCCTACTGATAGGTGATATGCATGAAATTTGTGTTTCTTCAAAACTCTCATGTTTCTCATGGTTTGCAACACACCAACTTCAGCTGAAATTTGGCTGGTCGACGTAAAAGGATTCTGATTCACGTAGGCCCATACATTTATTTGCATATCCTCGTTAATGATGTTTTCATCCCTTTTTGGTGTCGAAAAGGAACCAAACTGCCTCAGATTTCTGTATAAATTGTTGAACGTCGGTAAAGAAGGATGCGGCGATTTTCATACAATTGTTCGCAGCAAGAACACTATTTTTATTACACACTATAAGACATTCCAACATATTAAGTTTGTCGCGATTAGAAAACATCTTAAATTTAATTTACGAAGTTACAAAACTGCCAAATTTCAACTAAAACAATGAGCACCAGTTTATTTTTTTTTCATGGCACCCTCAATAATACAAAAATTCCTGTATCGATTTATACATCAAGTAAATGTAGCAAACCTTATATCATTATAGCGCGAACTCAAGCGAGCAGGAAATTAGTATGTACGACATGTTTACGCATTAAAATGTATAACATTTTTATTCGTGTCATTTTGCTGTATTCCTAATAATAACGATTCTAAAACATTTAAAAGAAAAATCACTAAACTTGTTTTCGCTCATCAAAGTTTGAAATGAAAAAACTGTATTTATTTATGGCAAGGGTCTAAAATTGCCAAAATCCATAATAATTAATTCATTTTTTCCATGGCCAACTGGAAATCAATAAAAAAATCGTTGTAACTTTGTTATTTTAAAAATAAATACATCATGTCTGATCTTTATTACAAAGCTTAAAAAAATGCGCATCTGATAAAGGCACAGCCTACTATACCTTCCATTAAAAAAAACAGAAGTTTTATCATAACTTTGGAATAACAAGAGATAGAACAAAAGTGGCGACACCAGTAGATAAAGCATAAAAAACACTACCATTTTTCCTCTACATTTTTTTTCTCAAATCGACATTAATAAAGTTATTTAGAATTAAATAAAATGCAGTTTTAGTTTTTTTGAAATATCTAGTAAGCCATGAACTTTTTCCAACAACTGAAAATGTCGTTAATTTAGGTTCATAAAACTACAACTTTTCCCTCATTTAACCGAATGTCTATCTTTTGTAGTTTCCGAGATGTCAATGCAAAACTCCCCTGTGTGTGTGTCTATATATATATATATATATATATATATATATATATATATATATATATATAGGGTGAGTTTTACAGCGTATTTGCTTGGTAGCGCCTTTGCTACTTATCAGAGAAAAATGTGTTATCCCAGGCTATTGGTATCCTTTATTGGCGTTTTATAAAAATATCGTTGAATGTACAGGGTGTTCAATACCTCCTGGACAGCAACTAACTTTCTTATTTTAAATGGAACACCCTATGTATTTTTTGAAATTCTTTACCCCATTAGATTTTTTCCAGGTACGCCAGGGCGATTACACTAGAAACTGGGATTGCTCCTTCCATTACTTAAATTGTAATTCTCTTCCATTTTTTTGCTATCTTTCACCGTTTACCTGTTATTAAAAAAAAATGAAATGTGGTTCAGGATTGTTGTAATTTTAGAGGGTTTTTTAAATCTTGAAACAACAAAATATCTCAAAAAAAAAATCAAATTGTGGTGAAAAATGGTTGAAATAATTTTTTTTTACTTTCCAGGTGGAAAATTGGTCAGGTAAAATTAATCTCCAACCCTGACATCTGAGGAGACATTTTAAATTGAGACCCTTACTTTTTATTGTAGCTAGATTATTCATCTGCAAAGGGTGCAAGATTTAAATACTCCAGATTTTATCTCGAGAATTAATTTTTGTCGGTGGTTAGTTAATTAGAAAAACTAATTTATATGAAAACACGTTTTGGCCACTGATGAAGCTGGGCCCAACAGAAGAGGACATCATGTAATTTTTAATTTAATCATATGGATAGATATTTTGGGTGATAATCTCTTGGGACCAGTGTTTCTGCTGAATTTATTATATCGTTCTCTAATTTTTGAAATATTTCAAAATCATTTTAGATTAATTGCAGAACGTTATTTAAGCTTTTTAACTGAAGAGTTACCCGATTTATTACATGATATTCCATTGGAAGATCGGAATAGAATGTGGTTTCTACACGATGGTGCACCCCCGCATTTGTCACTTAATGTTCAATAGTGCTTAATAGACCATTTGAAAGAAAATGGATAGGGCGAGATAGTCCAGTTGCCTGGCCATCCCGTTTAAAAATTAAAAGTTCAACGACCTGCATCTCACCAACTTCTTGGTACGAACGGCACAATACATTTTTTTAAACCCAGGCGACCTAACCTCATAACGCGTCCCTGATTGCATGACAATGCATTAAGATTTCATTTTATTCAAAAAAAGATGGTTGGTTAAAAACAGACAATGTGAAATATTATTTTTAGAATCTACTAATAAGATCCTAATATATATTTTATGCAATTAGTACATAATTTTATAAATTACCATAGTTTCTATTTTCATTGTAAACATAATAGATTTTTAATTATTACTTCAGACAATGTTTTGAAACGAATTTCAAATTTTTATTATTATATAATTTGTAAAATTAAAAACAATAATTATTTTTCACTATTTAAAACATGCAATGTATTTTGAAAAAAAAAGTAATGGGGTAGTAATGTAATTTCTCCTATATGAATAAGTTCTGAATGAATTATCATATCTTATGGACGAGAAGTCCACGTCGTAACACATACTAATCAACCATTTTAACCATGTATTGGTTATTAAAAATAAATAAAAACTGTTTACTTACTACCCTATGTTTAAAAAATTGGGTCCAGCATTTATTAGTAGAGTCAAAAAAAAAATCCTTCACCGATATTTCTCTCTTATCAATTTATGCCAAATTTAATTAAAAAAAAAAGGTCTTTAACTACTAAAATCACTATTTAACAAATATACTTACCAATTTCACCCACTAAATGTTAACACGAAAATAAACCAAACTCAAACTAAAATTAAAAACACAAAAATTTGACTATCCCCTCTTAATATAAATGGTTTATCAACATAACTATCTAAAAAATAAAAAAAAAACACGTTCTTACATAAAAGAGTACATGTGCAAAAATTTCTAAATCTATTTAATGGATTGTTGTTATCAGCTGAAAATATGTTAAACTTTCACATAAATGGGTCCTTCATTTAAAATAGTATATGAATACATTATGTAAGTGATTTCTATAAATTCCATAGTAGTTCTAGACTGATTTTTATTTATTATGTATTTTTGAAGACAAAGGGTGTTCTAAAACTTTGAAAAAATTAAAAAATTTTTAAAAGTATTTTAAAAATTAGTGAAAATGCCAAGTTTTATCGGGAAAATCCAGAGAAATAAAAGTTAAGAGATAATCATTTTCACATTGTGTATTACAAAAATATCTAGATACACAGTTAACAAGCATAATTAAGTTAGTAAAAAGTCGTTATTTTCAAATATTTACACTTCTGACCGGAAGTACATTTTGTTTTATGGGACACCTCGCATACATTATTTTAATTTTTGGACGCAAAATATAAAAATTCAAAAATACATCAATGTTTTAATAGGAAAAAATATACTAATAGTATTTGAAAGAATTCAAAAAGCTAGTAACATAGAAAAACGCAGCTTTGCCATTAGTAATATTATTAATTATTTAAATGCATTGAAAAATATCTGGTGTGGAACAACACACGACCTTCCAACCTACAAAGTGGAAATTAAAAGAAATAAAATTGATTTTATTTTTTTTTTATGTTAAGCATGTATCCCCTTTTTTAATACGTCCGTAACGAAAACTGGCAACATTGTAAAATCAAAAACAATAATGTATGTCTGATGCGCGTTTAAAACATTTTCAATAGAGTGGAGTAAAGTTAGATTTATATTTTTATTTATGAATATATTAGGACTAACATATAAAAAGTGTACGCTAAATTATTTATTAAACAAATTAGTTGCAACATTCCATTTTTTATAAAATATCTCAATTTTTTTTTTTGAAAAACTAACCGTGCCATTCGAAAGAACAGGCGATTTTACGTAATAATAGTTATTCTCTAAAATGAAAACTGTAAGCTCTAGAATTTTTTTTCTAATGCCCGAAAATCTGTCACGGCGGCACTCAAGTGCAACGCTCGCGGAGCGCGAGGCCGTAGGTACGCTGCACTGTATTGGTCATATCTTTTGATTTAGTAGACCAATGTGAGCTTGCCAAAATTTAAATTAAACATTGCCATTTGTTTAATTTTCAAGATAAATTACTCAAACATTCATAGTTTGCTTCTGAGACGTAATCTAAAAAGGTGAGAGATCTTAAAAATGTATTTCCAACAATACAGAACTCCAAACATTCAGTAATTTCAAAAAATCGTAAATTTAACTTTATGTCATGATTCAGAGAACAATAACACTAATTTTTGAAACTTTACAGGTGTATTTTTGAAGCTTGAATTTTTATTTAAAAAATTGAGTAGTCAAATTCTGTAAAAAAAAAAAAAGGTATCCAAAATCCATAAAATTTAATGTTTAATAAACCATACTAACATTGAAAAAATATTTATTTTACTTACCTAACTAGCATAGATTTATTGTATACCTTAATAAAAGTATATTCAGCCAAAAAAATTCTTTTTTCATTAATATTAGTGTAATTTTTAGAAAGTTTTCAGAAAATCGAACTAAGATTCAGGCAGAAATAATAAATTTCAGTTTGAAAATATTATGTAACGTCGAAAGTAAAATATTAAAGGGGCAGAGAGAGAGGGGGATAGAGGGAGAGGGTGAGGGAGTGAGGGAGAGAGCGAGATATTTAGATTTATTTAATAGTCTCTTTTGGTTTAGGTCTAAATAGACCTCTCTTACAACTTTACGAGAAACACTAACAAAAATAACTAAAAAAAAAATATTATACAATTCCTAACTTCTACAATAACAATATAAGTATGTATATGTCGCAGGCAAATAGTCATTTTAGGAAAATAGCTTTTGCCTAGGCCAATACAAACTACCTGGGTAAATAGCTTCATGACGCATATTTTCTTAGGTTAATAGTATATGCCGGAACCGTTGTTGGGCAAATAATATCCAGTCTATTTCAGTTCAATAAATGTGTGGTTATGTACGTGTCGTAAGGTGCTCTTCAGATAAATTTCAGATTTAAGAGTTCTACCGTCACTTAAGTATAATTATGTAGCTGTCATATTGTCTTAGGTTGTTATGATGGACTAGCTTTTACACGAAAGAAATAATAGATTGTAAGAAAACATTGTCATTTTGAGGTTAAGTTTTTGTGTGATCATTGTGAATGACTGTTTGTTCATATTATCCAGTACTAAATATCGAATCAAACTTTTCTCTTATTTGGAAAAGGTTGAACCCCATCGACATGGTAGATAAAGCAGAATACTATTTGCGGTTAAATGCAAGGTATGACCAAAATACAATCAAGAAATCATGGAATTTGCAAAGAACTATGAAATCATTGATATTTTAAAAAGTTTTCTCAAGCGAAAAAGACTCAGAACAATACTCAAACTCTGTCGTCGACAGAAATATATTATGGTGGAAAATATAATCTCTTGAGGACGATAATCTTATTTATGTTACACCGAATTTTTCGATAAAATTGATGAGCAACACAAAGCTACTGCCCATGGAGGACTAGATAACATGCTTCATAATTTAAAGAAAAAATGTAACATTTCAAGATTAGCCATTGAAATATACGCACAGTTGTGCAAAACTTGCAATTTGAAAAAAACACAAAAACATGCTGGTTTAGTAGTGAAGCCAATTATATCAAAAGATTTCAATGTCAGGGAACAAGTTGATCTGATAGATTTTCAATCTTGCGCTAATGGGAAATACAAATGGCTCCTAAATTACCAAGATCATTCCACCAAATTTTTATATTTGAGACCTTTAACAACCAAAAGAGCGGAAGAAGTGGCCATTTAATTGCTTAAGATTTTCCTAGAACAAGGTGATAATGTACGGGAATTCACTGCCGCGGTGATTAAAGAATTGTGCATGGACGACCCAAACACCCCAAAAGCCAGGGTTCAGTGGAAAGGTATAACCAAGATGAGAATTTGGATGGAGGAAAATCAAACCTCTCGTTGGCCGACCGGGTGCTATTTTGTGCAGTGGCAGAAGAATGCATCATTCCATTGTATCATCGGAAGAATACCGTACAAGAGTCTTTATGGAGCTGATCCAAAAATAGGTTTACGATCTACAAATATACCGTCCGAACTTATTGATAAAATACTAACTGAACAAGACTTAGAACACCTGACCAACAACGTGAGTGATAATAACATTGATCGTTCATCGGATAATTACAACAACACGGTTGTAGAAGAAAGTCTTAATACTACAGAAGTAGTAAGAACTACAGATGACTCCAATCAGAGCGTAAGTTGCGATGAATCACTACAGATTGTTAATTCTCAAATTGAAACAAATATTGAAGGAACAGTAAATGAAATACCTACAGTGTTACAGCAAATGTGTAATACTGTTGACCCCATTGTCCTATACTGCTGTTTGCGGTAACGAAAGCACTGGTGCACATTCTTGTCTGAAATGCAACAAAATAGTGCATGTAATTTGTGGTGTTACTAAAGAAGCTGACGAGGGCTTCGGCGGCTTGATTACGGCAAACGTTGTATGAATGAGGAACCATTTTTAACGATTTAGAAGTTGGAAAATCTGTGACTGTTGCTGTACCCAAATTCGATAAGGTACGGTTGGACAAAAAGAATGCAGAAGGTATAATCATTGATTTAAAAAACAATGTGTAACAAATTGGCGCAAAATCCAGTATTTTGAAAAATTGGTTTACCAGAAGTGATTTGACCCCCGGATCATCTATTAGATTTAATTTTATTGATATTCCTCAAGAAAAATCTATTTCAGTCGCAGTCAATGTTTTCAGGTCAAGGGTTTTCAAAATGCCAATACTAGCCTTCAAAAAGTCAATGTAATACCAAAAGATGTGCTTGTTTCAAAGCGAAACATTTGTGCAACACCAGATGCCATTCCAGCAATCCTTGCCAGAATAAGTAGCATTATGTTACTTACTCCAATAACCAGTTTCAGTTTTTGTACTGTTCCTGTTTTAGAGTATTTGTTTATTTCTGTCAGTGATTTTGGTCTTAAATGGACGCTGACTGTGTTGCCATTACTACCATTTTATTTATTATTCTGGTATTTTTTAGTGCCATGTATTTCGCATAAGAAGTATAGGTACGTATAAGTAGTAATATTAAAAAGTTTCAATAAAAATGTTTCTACAAACAATTTATTTCCATATGCCCAAAAAACGTTTAGGCAGATACTATTTGACTAGTCAAATAGGATTTGCTCGGTCATTTAGCAATTCATTATAAAAAAAAGCTATTTACCCAGGCAGTTGGTATTTGCCTAGGCAAAAGCTATTTTCCTAAAATGACTATTTGCTTGCGAATAGTGGTACAAATTAAAGATGTTTGGAAATGCCCAAACGAAAATATTATTTTCTTAAACGTTATTGTGCTGACTAAAATGAGATTCACTCTGGCAAAACAAGGGAAAAAAAAACTTAAAACAAATTCAGTCTATCGTATTCATTATACAACTTCATTGGTTTTTTTTTTAAATATATTCACTGATGATGAATTTTTAACTTCTTCACTCCGATTATTATAAAGTTTTATGGCCTTGACAATAAACGATTGCGCGTACAGTTCAGTTTTATATTTGGTAATATAGTTTTATTGTGTTGACGAGTCGCACCTTTGAAGAAAGTTACACATTCGTATAGATAACTTGGGCTTTTGTTTTTAATTGCTGTAAACAACATCACTATTCTGAAGTCTGGGAGGTCTTTAATTTTCAGAATTGACAGTTTATTGTATTTGACGTAAATTTTGTCATCTATTTTTAGACTTAAGATGTATTTTACACAAATATTTTGAGCTCTTTGTAATCTTAACAGTTGTGTATAATTAAGATTTGACATAGCGGTTATTGCCTATTGCTCCGAAATATAATGGAATTTAAAATTGTTGTTTTAATATTAATTGGTAGGTAATTAAACATACTACTCAATCTACAGGGTGTATTTTAAAATCACCGACAAACGAAAACTAGAGATTCTATGATTCAAAATAAAACAAAAATTATCATACACGCTTTTCCGAAAATGCTTCCTAACCGAGATACAGGTTGATTAAAAAATAATTTTTTTAAGATTTTTTTAAGATTCCTCAAAAACTACAAAAGATATTACACTGAGATTTGGTACCTAAATGTCTAATTAAGTACAATTAATTAGGTGAGTTTGAGTCAACTGGCTCCATCCAGTGGCGTAGAATATGTTAAGTTAATCACTTTAAGTAAAAAAACGCACGTCCCTGCTTTTTGAAGAAATATTTTTGTTAAATTCAACATTTAGTTCTGCAAATAAAATCATACTTAGTATTTTTTCCATTCGTCACCTGTTTTTGAAATATTTTGCATTAACATAAATGACTACATTATTCAGTAATAACCAAATTAAATAAATCAGAGATTGCTTTGCATTTGACAGTTACGTATCTTATGTTTGCTAAAATAGTTGCATTTACGCGTGTTTTGTAATTCATTGTTTGTGTCTAATTACTGTGAAAAAATGAATTATTCCAAACGAGAACTGGTCGATATGCATTTATGTTATGGTAATACTAATTGCAATGCTCGTGCAGCTGCTCGACTATATGAACAAATATTTCAAAATAGAAGACATCCACATCATGCTAAGGTTAGAACCGTTTATCGTAACTTGTTAGAGTATGGAAGTTTAAAAGGAAAGAAAAATTCCGGACGAAATGCTCGTGTACCAGCTGAAATTGAGGAACAAATTTTAGATAGAGTTTATGAAAATTCATCAATAACTACACGTGAGTTAGGTTTAGAATTTGGTGTGTCGCATAGCAAGTCTTGGAAAGTTTTACCAGAACAAAATTTACATCCCTTTCACCTACAAAAAGTGTATGCATTATTGCCTGCTGACCATCCTCGTCGAATGAATTTTTGCGAATGGTTTTTAAATAAAAATGCTGAAGATGCACAATTTGTTAGAAACTTATTGACCACTGATGAGTGTATTTTTTTCCCGAAATGGAATAATAAACTTGCATAATTCCGACAAATGGTTAGATGAAAATCAGCATCCAACTGTAGTTACAGCTCACCAACATAGATTTAGCGAAAATATTTGGATAGGTATACTAGACTATCACCTAATCGGACCTATCCGTTTTCCTCAAAGACTTACTGGCGAATTCTATTTAAATTTTTTGAGAGTAGATTTGCCAGAATTGTTTGACGACGTACCCTTAGATGTTAGAATGAACATGTATTTCATGCATGATGGTGCACCACCACATTCTACACGAAACGTCAGAGAATTTTTAAATGCGTGGTTCCCTGGATGCTGGATTGGACGAGGAAGTGAAGTACCGTGGCCGGCACGATCGTCAGATTTAAACCCATTGGATTTTTTGTGTGGGGTATCTGAAAACTCGTGTCTATTCTGTTCAAATTGATAATCGAGACCAACTTTGGAATCGCATACAGATGGCATGCGATGAGATTAGGGCTATGCCACAAATTTTTCAGCGTTTTAGGTTTCATTTGCTAAGAAGAATACAAGCTTGCATTCAAAAGGAAGGAGGACATTTTAAACAATATGTACAAAAATAATTATTATTTTGTTTTTGATTCCTTTAATATCTCTTTAATTATGTACCTAATAGTTAACTGATTTTTATGTTGATGCAAAATATTTCAAAAACGGGGTGCCGAATCGAAAAAATACTAAGTACGATTTTATTTGCAGAATTAAATGTTGAATCCATCAAAAAATATTTTTTCAAAAAAACCAGGACCGTGCGTGTTTTTTTTACTTAAACTGATTAACTTAAAATATTCTACGCCACTGGATGGAGTCAGTTGACTCAAACTCACCTGATTAATTGTATTTAATTAGACATTTAGGCGTACCAAATCTCAGTGTAATACCTTTTGTAGTTTTTGAGGAATCTTAAAAAAATCTTAAAAAAAGTATGTTTTAATCAACCTGTATCTCGGTTAGGAAGCATTTTCGGAAAAGCGTTCATGATCATTTTTCTCTTATTTTGAATCATAGAATCTCCAGTTTTCGTTTGTCGGTGATTTTAAAATACACCCTGTATAAATCTTGTTGCGTATCCGTTTTCATACCAATGCAGTTTGCTCAGTCCATGATAAATTATTTTGAATTTTTTACCTAGTAAGATATTATATATTTGCATTTACCGGGGTTTAGTTTCAGTCCATGGTTATGTTCCAATTCTCTATTTTTTTTGTCTTCTTTTAGTCTCATAATTGCTGGATGTTACTTGTATCAGCACTGTTGTATATATAATAAATAAATTGACTTTATTGAACATAGTGCAAATACAGAGAATATTTTTTTCCATTAGCATGTCCAAACGGCGTAGTTCAGGCATGGATAAGATCCGTACCTGCTCTTGCACTCAACCTTACAATATTTAGTAGGATCGCAATTTTAACAGGCCATGCTTATAAATAAATAAGATGAAGTAGTTAAGTAAGACATTAATATACAAGGGTACAAATGACAAGTGGCAGTTTAAGGGTTACAGGTTATTTTCTAAAAGAAGGCGACGGTCACAATGTTTGAATTTCTGTGGTGCACAACATTTAACATCAGCTGGCAAGGAGTTATATAATTTTGCAATATCATATGAATAAGATCATTGAAATATTATTTTTTTATGTTGTGGGATACTAATTTGATCCTTACGCCGAATGTTAATGTTGTGTACGTCAGTACGAAACGTTATTTTATTATACAAATAAGGAGGGCACTAAAAAGTGATAACCTTGTGATGCACGAAGAAATCGTATTCCACATTGTTTTCTTCAAACACGTAGTATAATTGCGTGTCATCGGCATATGCATGATAGTTTAGATGTTGTATACTGTTAAAAATATTAAGAGTGTAAATAGAGAATAAAAGGGGCTCAAGAATAGAGCCCTGTAGAACCAAACGGGACAAGTTTACTATCTGAACTTGCATCTTCGCTAATAACAATTTGAGCCCTACCGCTCAAATAATTTGACAGTAGAGATATTGCTTTCTGCTCCAGCCCTACGTAGTGCAATATCGATACCAAGACACCGTGGTTTAGAGTATCGAATGCTTTCGAGAAGTCTAACAGTATTAAAATTAAAAGCATGTTTTTTTTTAATTAGTTGATGTGTTGTTTCGGTACTTTGCCCGCTTCTATACGCAGATTGAAATTTATTAAGGATATTGCTGCCATTTATATAATTAGATACTTGGTTAAAAATTATTTTCTTAAGTTTTTTAAGTAGGGGTCGTATATAAGATTTTTTGCATAAATCCGGGTAAGAACAGGTATTCACTGATATATTAAAAATGTGACATAACACTCGAATAATTTCATTTTTGCACCATTTTAGAAAGTCAATATGAATGCCGTCAGGACCCACTGATTTTGACCGAATACTATTCATGTTTTTATCAACGTCACTGATGGTGATATTCACATATTTGAAAGTATGCACATTTGTATTAAAGTATTTGCTGCTTGATAATTAACGTTAAGACGAGCATTTGGATACGTCGTGCTGGAGCAAAAATGCGAATTTAGATCGTTCAGCGGCACAATCGGATTATTTTCTTATTGTCTTTGCTTGTAATTCCTTGAGATTTTATTTTCCAAAATTCTTGATTATTTTTAATATTTTTTAATTTATTCCTAAGAAATTTATGTTTTTCGTTTCTGACCCAATTTTAACGTTCATTCATCGATTTTTTTATTTCTTGATTAGACCACGGTGATGGTTATCGTCTGGTTTTAAACTATTTGATAGGAAAATATTTATTCAAAACCACGTCAGCTTATTGACTTTTTCATTTACCGTAGGAAGATTTTTGACGGAATTAAAATTTAATTTTATTACTTCCGTCAAAACTGCGTCCTTGTTTACCTTCTTACAATTACGATACTTTACAGACTTACGTACTGTGGGAGGCGGATTTATATTGATACAACACATAATTATATCGTGGAGTGATATTTTAGAAGCTCCACACTGTGCAGAAACATGAGTTTTGGATGAATTCTTTGTGATTGTTAAATCTAGAGTGGAGCGTCCACCGTTAAAATGGAATGTTGGATTTAGACGAATACATGAGCAGTCTACATCATTTAATATATTAAATTGTTCATTTTTATATGCGTTGTCAGAATTTACATTCATATTGTTATTGAAATCACCCACAATCAAAACGTTATCAAAAAGTAATGTCGAATTTTCAATTAGTTCAAAAAATTCTTTTAAATTTTGAGAAATTCCGGTTTATTTGAATAATTGTTGGGCGAAGTATGGAGAATATCACATTGTGAGTTGTTGTTAAAATACACTGAGACTCTTGCTCCTTGTTTGCCATGACGATCGTTTATTTATTTATTTAATTCGTCTTTCAGTTTATAAATGTCAACCGCCGATTTTATAATTTTTATGTTGCTGTCAGATGTCTTTCTTACACATAACTCATAGTTTCGATTAAACCATATGCATTTTAAGTCTATTGTTTTTGAATTAATTTCGCATCCCTGAGTAATTTCTTATTATTCAACGTTTTATTGCCTATTGTTTATATAAATTCGTGATAATTCGCCATTCATAAACCCAAGATCTCGATTTGTAATATTTTTCCGTTCCCGCTTGTATTGATCTAAAATCATGTTTCCATCTATTTTTCTTACAAAATTAGCTACAATTACACCTGGTGTCTGTGTTAAAGTATTACCTTTCATTTGATAGGCGTCATTGAATAAATTGGTATGAACAGCATGTCCCACAACTTCAAATAGATTTTTGGTCAATTCGATGACATTCTCGTTTTGTTCATCTGGAATACCATGGAACATAGGTAGAGATAGAGTGAGAGAGGGGGCGAGAGCGAGAGAGGGGGGGGGAGGGGGAGAGAGAGAAAGACAGAAAGAGAACATGAGAGAACACCTGCTCGGTGAGTAGCGCTCACCTGGTTCATGCTGCTATAGGGTGTCCCGGACCTACGCTCTCAAAATTAAATTTAAAATGTAGAAAAATCACTTTATCTCCGTAAATTATGAAAGTTTTTTTATTGATTTTTATACAGTCGACTTATACAAGTCAAAATTTGATAGAAATAGAAAAATCGCATCACTAGAACTACGCGTTCTGCAGTGGCGGCAACCTTCAACCCAAAAAAAAAAAAATTTTTGCAAAATAAATTAAAATTTTTATGCTTTATTTTGGTAACATTTTTTAAAATAAACCAATTTTGTCTCTTATTTTTTTTTGAAGACGCAGCCTACTACTAAATGAATGCTCAAATAAGCACGGGTCAGTTGTTGCAGAATACAAACTATTTTTCAAATTTTCTGAAGAACTGTGCATCTTACAAGAAAAATTTAAGAGACAAAATTCCTTTACTTTAAAATGTATTACCAAAATTAAGCAGAAAAAATTTAATTTATTTTGCAAAAATAAATGCTGAACGCACCCACACACACACACGCGCGCGCGCACGTACCCACCCGCCCGCACCCACACGCACGCTCCAACCCACCCACACAATCACACACACACACACACACACACACATATACACATACGAGGCAGGTTCAATACATACACGTTCGAACGCTGTAACGCGAATGTTACTTTTGCTATAACCGCATAAAGTTGCATAGACGGCCACCGGTAATGTAGGTGTCTACTGTGACAGTTGACTCGTGATATTCGTAGAATGCGCAGTCGTTGTGCGCGTTTCAGTATGGCAGGTCATATCGTTGGAGCGTCCAATACCGAGCAGTAATACAGTTTTTAAACGCTGAGGGCAACACCCCTGTTCAAATTTATCGGAGAATGCAAGATGTTTATGGTGAACAGTGTCCTTCGAAAACCACAGTCCTGGAATGGCGCCGGAAGTTCCGTAATGGACGACGATCGACAGCGGATTTGCCAAGGTCAGGCGCACCTCGACGTGCGAAGAGGGACGCCAATGTCGCTGCTGTGCGAGCAGCCCGGATCTATCACCCTGTGACTTCCATGTCTTTGGACCACTGAAGAAGGCACTCAAGGGACAGCGATTCCAGTCGGACGCTGAAGTACAGTAGACAGTTTTGACATGGTTCCGCCAACAGCCAGAGGAATGGTACGACCACCGGTATACAGCGTCTTGTGAAGTAGTGGGGTGCCTGTCTGTAGTAACGGCAATGTTGTTTAGTTTAAATAACCGCGTATATGTACCACCGCTCGAACGTGCATTTATTGAACCCGTCTCGTACATACACACACACATACGTACGTGCATGCCCACCCACACACACACACCCACGCACGCACGCACTCACTCACTCACTCACTCACTCACTCACTCACTCACTCACTCACTCACTCACTCACTCACTCACTCACTCACTCACTCACCCACTCACTCACTCACTCACTCACTCACTCACTCACTCACTCACTCACTCCACGCTCACGCTCACGCTCATGCGCACGCACACACACACACACACACACACACACACACCCACACCCACTCACCCACCCGTCCACCCGTTGTTTTTAAACAACTATACTACACAATACACAAACGAACGTGAGTAAGTCTAGTTTACAGAAAACACACACGGAGTAGCTAGGAGGACGAAATATTTGCTCTTGTCCGATAGTGACTTGATTTACACGCGCTTATAAGGTAGAATAAACGTGCATGGCGAAATCGTGTAAAAAATTGTCTCGGGTCCAGAAACTGCTAAACATTTTTTGTAATTAATCCACATTCAAAATAATTATCTCTAAGTCGCGTTCATAAAACCCCGATATCCCAGAAGTAAAACCGAGAGGACTTAATAACTAAAAGTTTTTATTATTATTCAAACTAAAAATTTAAACAAAATTGTTTATTATTCAATCAAAATAATACAGAACTAAAAATTATACATTTAAAACACCGCACCACCGCAGTTACTTATACTCCGTATTTAACTTTTTATTTAAATTCTAAACAAAAACGGATTGTTTGGAACAAACATATCCTGTAAATAGCAATTAGATCATTTATAGTTCCACTACGTCCACTTCTTTAGTGAAACTGTAGTCATTTTCCCCATCCAAAACAAAAGTATTTATTTTTCAAAATTATTTAAATACTTTTGGTATCTTTATTCAAATACTTTTCGCTCAAAAAGTATTTTATATTTAAATACTTTTTTGATAGTAAAAGTATGTTGTATTTAATATTTAAATACTTTTTAAAAGTATTTTTCCCAGCTCTGCAAGATACTTAAAAAAAAATGTAACTGTTAAAACATTTCCTGTAACTAACGATAAATTGTAGGTACCATCATTTAAATTTCACAAACAATTGGAAATCTATTATCACTGTGATTCATTAACATGTTATATCAAATTAGTGAAAATACTAAAAATAACCACATTTTGGTTGTATCGAGAGTGTGTTTAGGGCAAAAGTGGGTCTGGAGAACGAAAGCAAACGTAGTGCGAACATCCAGAATTAGGGTTGACAAACTAGTGGATAGTGGTGAGAGAATGAAATACGCAGATGCTGTGAGTAAAGAGTTGAATGTGAATGAAACAGTGTGGAACGAACAAATAAAAGACACTGACGTTGAAAGTACAATTGTGCCGTGCGGATATGTGGAAGAGGGACTGTAGGTAGACAGAAGAAATGTGCTTGGTGGAATGAATCGGTAAAAAGGCAGTATGTCAGAAAAAGATGAGTACATCGCAATGATTGCTGCAAAAAATGATACTGAGGAAAAGCGATTGTATGAGGTGTACAGATTAAGAAACAAAGAAGAGAAGGAGACAGTGAGAGTAAGTAAAGGGGAAGTGATGGCTGTGGAAGGAGGAAAATGCAGAATGATTTTGAGGAAAACAAAAACTCTTCTGGAAATAGGTCAAAATACAAAACGTGGTCCAAAACAGAACGCTGCAGGAGTGCTGAATACTAGAAACGAAATAGTATGGGACGATTGTGAAGTGAGGAAATGCTGGCAAGAATATTTCGGAAAGCTAGTTGTACAGTAGTGAGGAAAGTAAGATCTATAATGGCGTATTCGTCCCGTCAGTACTGTATGGAAGTGAGACATGGGTATGTCAAAAAAGCACGAAAGAAAATGAATGCCGTGGGTATGAGATTTCTGAGGAGCGTATGTGGTAAAACGAGAAGGGACAAGATAAAAAATGAATGCATAATGACGGAGTGTGGTGAGGAAAAGACGATGATGGATAGATATAAAAGTTGCACATTACGTTGGTTTGGTCACATTGAGAGAATGAACAACGCAAGATTAACGAAACAAATATAAGTGGGTGAGGTTAGGGTAAAGACTGGGCCCGGTAAGCCGCGTAAAACTTGACTAAATGTAGCAGAATCTATGATAAATGAAAGAAAGATAAGGAGTTTTAAAAATAAAAGGGCATGTCAGAGACTATGTATGAATCTTGCGGAAGCTAGGGAGGTATGCCGAGATAGGAAAGCATGGAGAAAGATTGTGAATGAAAAATAAATAAGAGGCAAGGATTGTTTTGCCTACCCCGCAAGGGAATGGCGTGAAGGTTAAGTTAAGTGAAAATACTTTTGCGTTACCTAATTTATTATCAGTTAGTTAATTATCATTGTCTTCAGAATGGTATAAACATTACTGAAATTCGGTCAACTTTCCTATTTCGTTTTCAAGGACAACCTTGTTTGGTAGTTCCAACTTTTTGTAATTGTGATTAGTAACTTATTGGCACAGAAAATTATAAAATCAGAGATACATGCATACACCTGTGCCTAGAGCGTGAAGAGTAACATTCTAATGGACTAAGCCTCGCAGTTCGTTGCCGAAGCAGTGATGTAAAAATTGCAATTAAAAATTGTTTTTCAAAAACATGACAAAATTTTGTTTTTTAAATGAGTCTCGCTTTATTATTGATATTACAATGAAGGCTTCGTATAAGCCTAGTGCTCCTGTGACCTACCTTTCCCGAAAACGCTACAAAATACTAAAAGTTTCATACCATTCGAGCCAGTAGTTTTGTTTTTATGTACTTATAAACTTACCTATGGCGTTACAACCCCAAAAAACTGGCAGTTTGCAACGTTCCGCCTTAAAGTGCATAAAAAAAAAGTTGTTACACTTAAATAACATAGAAATAAACTGGCTTTAATTTGACATCAAACCCATTCGAATCGGCCCAATGATGATTTTTTTATTCAGCTTCAAACTCGAGTATATACAAGGTGTTTCAAAAAAGGTGGCCTTGTTGCTAGGATAGGTAGAACACTGAGAAATAAGTTCGGTTTGCATAGTACAAAATTTTCGAAACGGCATCCATATTCAAGATATACAACATAACTTTTTTGTAGTAATAACCGATGCTGGTATAAAGTAAGTATTCTTATTAAAAACCAAAAACAATAATATTATTCTAAGGCTAAAGTTATTAACTAAACAAAGAATCACAATAAGAAAATTAAAATAAATTTGACTAAAAACATGAAATATTCAATCAGTTAGAATAAGAGTTCAAAATGTCATCAGTTAACCATGGAAAACTGACAAATATTGATAGTTAAGACGGTAATGTCAATAACATTTAATATTGTTGATAAATACGTTAATTAATTATCAAAATGTATTCAGATGTTGAATACACCGACATGTTATTAACCTTAGGCGAGTGTTTAGGAAACGCTAGTGAAGCGGTTACGCGTTATGCCTACCAAACAAAAAAAAGTTTAGAGCCGTGGAACGACGTTGTCGAGAAACTAGGAATGTGAGACCAAAAAAATGAATTCTGGTAGGCCCAGAACAGCAAAAACCATTCGAAAGAGAATATCACTTCAGATTTAATTGATCAAGATTCAACAATTAGCGTAAGGAATATGGCACGACATACAAATACGTCTTCTGCAAGTACTTGGAGGATACTTAAGGAGCAGCAGCTACATCCTTATCACTACAGACAAGTCCAAGAGCTCTTGCCAGACGATCTACCGGTTAGAGTGGATTTTTGTGAAACGTTACAAGTAATGACAGCCCTCAAACCCAATTTGTACCTATCCTTTTTACCGACGAGGCCACCTTTACGCGACAAGGAATGTTTAACTCTCATAATGCACACTACTGGTGTGATGAGAATCTACATGTTAAAAGGGTATCACATTACCAACATTTGTTCAAAGTTAATGTTTGGGGAGCTACTTTAGGTAACAAATTAATTGGTTATCACATTCTACCTGGAAATTTAAATGGTAATGTGTACCTCGTCTTTGTTAAAAATCATTTATTCGAGATATTAGAAGATTTGACGCTAAACGAGCGAAGATCTCTTTTTTATGCATGATGGAGCTCCTCCGTACTTTGATAGGTGTCATAATTGGTTGAGTAACATTATCCGAATTGATGGATTGGTAGAGGTGCAAAAGCTTCGATTAATTGGGATCCACGGTCATGCGATTTCAATCCTTTGTACTACACAGTTCGGTCGTATCTTAAGGAAAAAGTCTATGCTACAGAGGTAAATTCACGTCAAGAGTTGCAAGACAGAATTGAACATCACTTTAATGACTTCACAGCTGATTAATGCATTCTTTAGAAAAATGGATAGAATTGTGTATTCGCGAAAACGGAGGATATCTTGAACATTTACTCTTAACTGACTGAATATTTCATGTTTTTAGACAGATTTATTTTAATTTTCTTCTTGTGATTCTTTGTTTAATTAATAATTTTAGCCTTAGAATAATGTTATTATTTTTGGTTTTTAATAAGAATACTTACTTTATACTAGCATTAGTTATAACTTCATCATATTCAAATCAAAATTTTACCAATAGTACCTTTTTGGTGTAAAATTGAATGATGTTTAAGTTCATTTAAAATTAGGACTACAAAATCTAATCTCAAAAAAGGTTTTAAAACTACTCGGTACGAACCGTGTAACTAGCGCCTTCTATGAGAGCCAGATATAAAAACAAATTCATGATATGTGTTAGATTCCAGAACATATTCATATAAAACTTCATTACAATGTTGCCAGTAGTTGCGGCATAATCGTAAAAAATGTGTATACATTTTTTGAATCTTGAATACGGATGCCGTTTCAAAAATTTTTTAATAAGCAAACCTTACTTATTTTAAAGTGCAACAGGGCCGTCTTTTTTGGAAACACCCTGTATACGTTTACGCCGCTAGTAGTTCAACCAAACCGTCTTTTTATATGGATTTTGTAATTGGTATCACTGTAATTATGAGTTCATCTAACTTAAACGTCCGTTTAACTTACAATTAATTTATCACTAGGCACAACACCGCTGCTCATTTGAACTGCTTAATTATTTTGTCTAGACAATATAGTCTACAGATGAGTTTCGCAGTTTACCTACATCCATTACACGTTAAGTATTCTCGTACTTATTATTATTAATAGGTGCTTTCAATTGGAATAAGCCGGCGCGACACTATTTAATTGTATGTGTACTATGAGTAGGTTAATTAAACTATATAGGATAGTATAAATTTAAAAAGTTTAAACGGATAATTTTAGTTTACTATTTTTTTGGTTATATGCCTGTTAGGTACAACATTTTTGGGTGTTGCAGTTTCTTTGGTATGTTTTCTTGCTGGTTTAGGGTGCTTGGATGTTAGCAAGGGATTATTTTATAGTTAATTTTATTTAACGTTTTGATTAAGTTGCAATATGGCTATCTGTCAAATTATACTGAGAACTTTATTTTTTTTTTGTAATTAGTAGCTGACCAATGTTGTCTAAAAGTGAATTTATAATTTTGCAATCACTGTATTTAGGGAAATTAAAGAATGCCATAGTAATTAGTAGTAGTAATTAAACAGTGAAAGTGGTCCTAGTGAAAGTTGCGTATTGAATAATCCAAAATGTGAAAGTTGTAGTTAAACTGAATCTTGACGTTACGAGTATGGGATACAATTAAAAATATTTACGTAATCTAAGTAAAAGGCTTAACTTCGGTGTGCTCAGTATTTGTCAAAAATCCCAAACAAGTTAGTTAAAAAGGATATGTGGTTAGGAGACTTACTGGTTCAATTTCAAGGTGTTAAGTCAAGATAAAACATGTTTCAAGAAGCGGGACGAATATGTTGAATTCTACCAAAAGGACTTCATTTCAAGAAGTAGGAACACAAATTTAGGACCACTTCTGATAAAGGGACTTGGCCCCGTTCCAAGATGTTGAAACCAGATTCAAGATGTTAAAACCAATTTGAAGATACTGTGCAAAGATGTTTAAACGTGGTTCAAGATGCAGAACCAAGATGTTGAATTCTGCCAAACGGCCTAAGACAATTATAGATACTTAAACCAGAAGCAAATTCCAAGATGTAGATCCATCAGTCAAGAGTCAAGATTTAAGACCACAGATACTGTACATATTCCAGATTCAGAACCCTTTAAAGATATAAAAGTCGGCAAGGGACAAACCGAAAATAAGAGATGAATACTGTTCCAAGAAGATGACAAAAAATAATAGATGAAAATTTGAAAATAGGTAGTGAAAACTGGTTCAAAATGATGAAAAGTGGGAGAGGAAAGAAGATAACAGAAAATAAAGAATGAAAAATTGATGGACAAACTAAAGGTTGAAAAGGGGAATCAGGATCACGCGGGCGGGGTTTTCCCCACACATTTTCAAGATGGCGCACAGAAAAAGCCATACTACTGTTAAGTACAAATTGAAATTAAATTAAACAAAACAAGGAAATAACTAATTTTGGTTCCCTCTGGTAGGCCCAACGGCCATTTGATTAAATTACTGTTTTACATTTAGCGTGTGATACCAACTTTCTGCTTTATTATCACCTTTAATTTAGAACAAAAGTATTATTGTATGTTACTATTGTCGAAAATCGGCCTCACACCGCATTAACGTTCGTTATGTTATACGTTACTTTTGACACTTGTAACATAAAAATAGTAATAAAGTTTTGTTTAGTTCAGTTAAAAAAAATATTTTTAATTAGAATTTAGTTTGTTTCATAATTTTAAAAACCCAATTATTGATTTTCAAGTGCTATTCATAGATCAGTTTAATATATTAGAGGAAACATTTCCCTTGAAACATTAACACTAATTCAATACTTACCTTTTCAGACATTACATAAATGTATTTACAAATACCAACAAACACGCTTTCTTACGATACAAATTAAGATATATAAAAAATCATTTCAATAATATTGAGGGCTAACAATTACCTTAATTTGTTTATGTAAATTCGCATTAACTTCTTTTTCCAGTTTCAATTTCTGCTCCCATTCGGTCACAATTTGATGATTCCTCAGTTTAACAATTTCGTCCTCCAAAATTTTCGTTTTACTCTTCTGTTCCTCACAATTTCTAGAATTTTCCTCCAACATATTAATTTTATATTCCAATTCCCTTATAATCTTCTGATTACTCTCCAGTTTAATCATTAAATTAGCACAATTATCTTCACTTAACTTCAACTTTTCCTTCAGAGCATCTTGATCACTTTTAGAATTTAGAAGCTCATTTTGTATTAAATTCTTGTCATAAATTTCATCAGTGAGTTTATTCTGCAATTCCGTTACTTGGTTTTGGGTTTCTAAAGTAACTTTTTCGAGACGTGTCTCAAGACTAATTATGCTTTTTCGGTTTAAGTGCTCCACAATTTCAACTGAATCCTAAAAATTAATGTCAGTGAAACATTTTTAATTGAATTTTTTACCTTATGTTTATGCTGTATTTGTAAAGCATGTTGTAATTGCTCATTAAGCAATGTGTTTGTCGATGTTAATTGTTGTATTTTCTCTTTCTGTTGAGCTATTTCTAGATTAAGACTGTCGGTTTTGTTCTTTTCTGAATTTTCCCATTTTAATTTTGCTGATTTGATTAATTCTAGGGCTTTGTGTTCTAAATTTAAGCGATCTTTCCGTTCAAGTTCTAGCGTTCTTTTCAATGCCTAAAAAATTATACATCAAAAAATTATCAAGAAATATATTAGTTTAAACATTTTATAATAATGCCATTTATAACTAGAATTGAAAATGTAATTGTGAAAATTTACAGATCTATTATATTTTTTATTGTCGTAATTTAGATTTTGTGTTTATAACCTAACAGCGGAATAATCTTCACACTGTTACACCACTAGCAAAATTCTATACTTATCGTACACGTTTTATTTAATTTTGTGGAAGAGGAGGGACCTATTTAAATTTCTTTTGTGGAATTACAAAAAGTTTAGTTCACTTAATGTTTTAAGTAGGTTTTAATGCAAATTAATCTCAATCTAGCACAGCCCAGTATAGGGTAAATCAGTTGTATCATTAATCATGAGTTTCGTTCTAGTGCTTAGATATTGTTTATTATTGTTTAATTACAAAGCAAATCTTGGTTTATATATATATATATATATATATATATATATATATATATATATATATATATATATATATATAGTCGCATAACTAAAGATGATTTGGAGGTCAGATGCGCATTCGTCCGTTTTCAAATATTCTACTCGCGGCAATTCGAGAAGTTCAGTAGCGTCGCAGGTAAATTGTTTCAAGTGTATATTACGTCATTGTAAGTATACAAAGATAATTATTAACACATTTTCTTAATACTTATGGAAATTTTACATTTAAGTTAATGAAATTAGAATATTTTAAACAGATTAGGAAATTATCTTTCATTATACAAACATCATTCCGCGATTACGTGAAAGTGGACCTTTCCACTAAATTTGTTTTTATTACTTATGGATTCTTAATTAGAAATTACACTAATTGTTGCAAGAAAATCATTGAAAATGAAGACAATTACTTAAAAGCGAATATTTTCTTGATATACAAACGGAACGTATAGTAATAAATTTGGGAGAAGAAAACAGTTCGGACGATGAATTTAGTGATTGTGATTGATTTTTATTACATTATGATATATAATTAGTATTTCTACATGTTCGCAATGTATATAAATTATTAAATTAATAAAATAACATAACACTTTAAATGTGATTTTGTACATGTACCAACGATTAATTACGCCGCCCTGGTAAGTGATTTTAAGCTGTTACACTTGACGATTGTTCCGCAACGCAATGACGTATCTGCGCGACCCGAATCATCTTTAATTGTGCGACCTGTATATATATATATATATATATATATATATATATATATATATATATATATATATATATATATATATATATATATATATATATATATATATATAAAACAAACTGATATTCTTTATAGTGGGCAAATTTAAATAGATTTGAGGATGTTTACACTTCATTTTTATAAGAAAATTAGTAGACGAGAGGGAAAATACGGTTTTGATTTAACAAAACAGGCTTTGTGGGATTTGCACATGTTTGTTTTATTCATAAAAGCATTAAGCTATACCAGTAGCATGTGAGGAAGGTCAGAATGATTGATATTTGTGAGTGCGATTAATTTCGTAGTACATATTTTAGTGATTTTACAGTTTATTCAAATTATTTAAGCAGTTTAGAAACTTTACAGATATTAATCACATGAAGTAGGTTAACACTAATATGTAGAACATGTATAGATTTAGGTACAATGCAGAAACTATATAAACTTTAAGAAAGGGTTATGATACGAACACTGTATATTTATATTTCACAGACAAAGTGTATAAAAAGTGCAGGAGCAGTGGTAGTGCGTTAGAAACATTGAGTAGAACATGAACAACAGTTCTACAATGTGATATTTAATATAAAATTACATTTTGTGTACAAAATTTACATAAATGTGTTAAACAATATGCATTTCTGATGTGACAAAGTTTTAGACTATAGAGTGAAAGTAAACAGTATTAATGGCAAGGACAGTTATAAGAACATCATAAATTAACATTTAAAGTGATTTAGACGTTTTAAACGCAAGTTATGAGTAAAAATTGTAATAAGTTAGGGTATTATATTTAAGAATTTTGCAAATTTATAGTTTTTTAGGATAATTTAAGCTTAAAATAAATTAGACGAGCACATATTTCCCTCGATTTCATAAAGAAATTTACAATGTACAAGTAATATGAACATAAAATTAGAAAAGTTGGGTCAACTACCTACAATTCTAATATAAAAAAGGAATTTCTGTTAAAATTAAGTTAAATGGTTTGAAATAAATGTCTTCTGATACAGTTTTTCATGTAGATTCCGAATATGTAATTAGTTTAGGTGTAAAATATAGAATTTCTTAGATATAAGTAAAATTAGATTATAAATTGTCAAAATGCAGAGCTTCGAAGCAAAATAGGGCTTTGTGAAGGACCTTTTTATGCGGAATTTTGCCCTGATTCCAAATATGTTTTCAAAAAGTAAATCCAACTTATTTTAAAAAAGTTATAGCATAATTTGTATTTTAATTAAGTTAACAATTTTGTTTAGACCAATCAGATGCTTGGATCCTTTGTGTGTAATGTACAGAAAAAGTTGAAAATTTGATATCTAAGAGAAATGTATAAAAGAAATTGCTCCTGATTTCTCGCTCTCTTGCCTTTTGAATTTTTTATGACTATCAAGTCAAAGTGTTAATAGTGTTGGTGTTAACATGTAAGTTACAAGTTTCGTTTATATTATGGGTTTTGAAACGCGATCAACGTAGAGTCGAGACCTCAGAAACAATTGTTTTAACCTATCACTAAATTTAAAAAGTTAGGTAACCAATATAATTGTCGATTATAATAAAATTGTTTCGATTTGTATTCGTGTTCAAATATCGGATGATGTGTTTTTTTTCCTGTTAATAAAATTATTCAGTTATTTGGATTTGATGTTTATTTTATTTGAAAGCGACGCACAGTGATAAATAAACTAAATTCCATAACAGGATCTAAAATAAAAGTGCAATTAGTTAAAATTTATATGAAAATAAGATATAAATTTAAATTCGAAATTTTTTGTAAACATTTAAACCAACATCTAAGCAAACAATTTAAAATAAAGTGCTTATTTAAAAATATATGACAATATTACGTTACACCACATTTACCACGAAGAACAGCCGTTCATAAATAAGTTAGATTTGGATGAAGTATGGAAATTTATGTAACAGCATTGTGAACAGCAAAGCAGTACCATTGTCCACACATGGGCAGAAGTCTATGTTCAATATTTTAATATGGAACAGCCAAATGAAAACATCCTTGTGAAAATGCCGTAACACATGTGAGTGAAATTTTATTATCATAACACATTTATTGCATTGTGTATTCGTTTGATTTCCTGTATTTATGTTTTATTGTTTATGTATAAATGTTTGTGCGACAACATGGTATAAATATCTGTAAGGTAAATGAACAGGTGTATTTATCAACATTATAAATTTATTTTAGAACAAAAACACAATTGAACTCATATTTTAGATCAGTTATTGACATTTTTGATAGGCTGCATTTAATTAATTCAGTTAGGACGCTACGCATGCATTATTGTGCAGATTCAACTAAAGTCTGTTTCATACACAAACCAATTATCATAATTTACAATTTATTTGACGAAAAACATTTCCATGTGTGAAATAAAATTTCCCATGATTTCACATTTACATTTTAACGCAATTATAATAATTTCAAAGATTATATATATATATATATATATATATATATATATATAATAATAATAATTAAGTGTTGTTCTGTTTTAACTAAGATAATGAAATATCTCAAAAGTGGTTGGATTTAGGTATAGGAATACTGATACCAAACGAATTGGCTTAAAAAATACAGCGGAAAATGTAATAAAATACAGGGTGTTCTATTTAAAGTAAGCAACTTATAAATGATTTAAATTGTGCATGTTGGCGGCTAAGTTTAAAACACCCTGTATGAAATATCAATGAGGTGGATATATTCACTCTGTCATATGCTTTCTCCAGATCTACAAACGCACAGTACAACTTCTTTTACCTGTAAACAGTTTTCGATCACCTGCTGGAGAGCAACCATCTGATCGACACATCCTCTCCCTGGCATGAAGCCACCTTGCACATCCCACATCTTAGATTGTGTAGTGTCTCGTACTTTATCAATCAGTATTCTTCCAAATACTATACCAGGTACGCTGAGCAAGCTTATTCCTCTCTAGTTCTTACAATCACTCTTGTTCCCTTACCCTTATACAATGGTACAGTGATCGCGCTCTTCCAATCACTCGGCACTTTTCCACATAAGGCATACATTGAATAATTCACGCAATCTTCGTAAAAGCTTTGCACCACCATACTAGAGCATTTCACCAGTGATTTCATCTACGCCTGCTCCCTTGCTGTTTTTCAACCTTCCTACCGTTTTCTCTACCTCATTTTTGCAGCAATCATTGCCATGTACGCATCTTTTTCTTACTTACTGCCTTTTTACCGACTCATTCCACCAAGCACATTTTTTCTGTCTACCTACAATCACTCTTCCACATATTCGTACGACACAATTGACAACAGAGTTTTTCAAGCTTATTCATGCACTTTCAACGTCAGTGTCTTTTATTTGTTCGTTCCACACTGTTTCATTCATGTTCAACTCTTTATTCACAGCATCTGCGTATTTCATTCTCGCACCATTATCCATTAGTTTGTCAACCCTAATTCTGGTTCGTACTACGTTTGCTTTCCTTCTCCACACCCACTTTTGCCCTAAACACACTCTCGATACAACCAAAAGTGGTCCGATCCACACCGCTCCGTGCATTACTTTTGTGTCTTTCACCAGGTTTCTAAGCCGTTCAACATACACTATCAAGTCTATCATACTTTTACATTCACCTCTTTGCCATGTATACATATGCACATTTTTATGTTTAAACCACGTATTGGATACAAACAGGCTTCTCTCCACACAGATGTTCAAAAGGTGTTCACTGTTCTCATTGATTCTTTGGTCTCCGAACTTTCCTAGAACACGTTCACTATGTTCTCTCTGTACACCCACCCATCCGTTCATATCCCCAATATAATCACTCTTTCGTTTGGCTTACATATGTTCTCTACTTCATTCCAGAAGAATTATCAATGCTCATTTAAAGATAGACAAAATTGTTTAAACACAATTTGTAAGTTGAATTTTTTAAATGCAACCCATAGTTGGATATGACATAGTGCATATTTTTCTGATTGTAATGATGTAAGGGTTGTATCACTTATTTTTAATAAATACAAGCACAATAGACGTTTTTCTATTATTAGGTTTAACAAAAATCATATCTTGCCATGGAAAACAAAAGTAAAGCAACTAAAATGTTGTTTATCTTCATCTTTGACAGTTCGTTCGTTAGTGTTGTAATTCTTATCAGTTTTGTCAGTGTGAAGTTGCTTTAGAAACTTAATTATGGTGTAGGCAAATTGCACAAGACGCTGCAATGTCACAACGCACAGTAGTGAGAGCTTTAGCAAAACATAAATACCATCCTTATAAATATTCAGTTGGACAAACTTTGCACCCTGGTAAGGATGAAAAGATTAAATTTTCGTAATTGGTTCATAAATGTGCCATGAAAATAACAACTTTCCGATGCAGATCTTTTGGACCGACGAAACACATTTTACAAACAGTGGTATGTTCAATCGCCATAATGAATACCTGTGGTCCCAAGCAAATCCTCACCTTTTACAAGAAAGACGACCTCAGGTTAAGTTTGGCTTCAATTTATGGTGTGGTGGTTTGTAGCTTGTTGGGCCATTTATTTTTAATGGGACTTTAACTTGTAACGTGCAAAATCGATATAGGATCGATTGTATTGTTTTATCTGGTTACTGTTTCTAAAAGCGACCTAAAATAAGTATCTGTGACTTAAACATTTAGTAATATGCTTTAAGCTTACTAGTTTCTATTTTCTGTACTAAATGATTAAAAATTTCTGTATTTACGACTTTACTAATGAGTATGATGGATTAAATGATAAACAAAATCATTCCTGTACTGTAGTTAAGTTCTACTTCACATACAATTTTCTTTTAGGACGTGTACGCGGTTACGTTATATGAAAATATTTCTCTGTGGTATCTACTTCTGTATTTTAAAAGTTTACTCTTTTTACAAAATTTAACTTCAATTAATACCTATAGCGCCATCTCTGAGATGAACGTAGGTTCTGGTTATTTTCAACATTCTTACATTTTATAGGTACCTGTCACTTTGCTAAATCATCACTAGATGGCGATACCATTACATAACTGCATCTTACTTATCATGCTTATTTTGAAAAATTAAAACATGTTTTAATTTTTCAACTTTGACAAAATTGTTTACATCTTTAACAATTTTACAAATATTACTACTGACGAGGATAACTGTAAGTGTTATCGAAACGTTTAGATTGTATAATTTAAATACACCATTAAAAACCCCAAAAAGATAAGTATTTTATCTGTTAACAATGTTTAAATGTGATAACAAATGAAGTTGTAAAATTGATTCTTGGGGCGTTGGCTTTCTTTTCAAAATCGCCATTGCTGTAGAAGAGTGGAAAGCTTCTAGGAAATTTTCTTGTTTCTATTTACCAGATGTTAAGCATCATTTTATGGAAAATTTTCACTATATAATATCGCTTTGTTGTATAAAGTGATATAATCGCCATTTAAGGCGGATGTAATAGAAATATTTCACTACACCTACACATTTTGGTAAGCCGTATTAGATCTTATTAACCTCGTTATAATTAGAACTTCTCTTTCTGGTTTCAGACACAAAAGAATTTCACATTACTTCAAAGAAATAAGTGTAACAAATTGTTTAAGACGTTTAAACTACCGGTCGTATTCGATCTTAGAGGTAACACCTTATCACTGAATAAACATCGTTTTAGCAGCTATCTTGGGTTTCCATAAACCTACGTTTCTATATATGTAAGTTCCCATCTATTGAAGTGTCCATATAACTTTACCGTTACAATTACATCCAAATTCATGTTCACATTTGGTTGTCTTGATTGATGAGACAAGATTATCCGTTCTGTATCTCTTAGCATTGTGTTGCTGATAAACTGCGATCAGCTGTGGCTCACATACTGGGGACTGCTTGCTCGTTGCTTGGCTGCTTTGAAAAACGCATAAGCATTCGCAACCACAGGTCAGCTCTTTCCTTTTTCTTGCATGTATAAATAAATTGCTTTCTACAACGAAAAGAAGTACATTTACTTTAGTTCCGTTAACAAGTATTTGACAAACATCTTACCTCTGAATAAGACTCGTACCTAAATTGCCTTCAGCAGGTTACGATTGCCTACAAGGAAATTAAATATATTTATATTAGTTATATCAACAAGTATTTGTTAAACATATTTACCTGTAGTATAAGTTCGGTGTCAGTTGGAGACCCGCCTGTAGCTAATTTTAATACCATTTCTCTCATGTAGAACTGCTATATGTTCATTAACCATTCTTTAATATTTCACGCACAATCAACAGTCAAAATTTTGAATAACTTTTATTAAAGTTGGATTTATATGCCACACCCATGAATGTATAACCTCCATTTTGATTACTTTTGTAGACTAAACGCCAAATACGAAGACACCAAGCTGCGCGAAAAAATCACGTGACCGTGTACTATTCAACCGGAAAATATTAGTTTTTAAAGAAAAGTAAAAGTTACGTTTTGTACATTTTTAGTTAATAACCTCTTAATTATGATGTTTATATTTCATAATTAGGGCACTTTAAACAAAAAAACATTTATTTAATTGTGAAAAGTGAAATATAAGGTTATGTTACTTGTTCATAACTTTACTAGGAAATGTTCTAATTCGCATTTTAATTATTAACCACAGTTCTAAGGGTAAATAATTAGTGTTTAAACAGTTTTATACTGCGATGATTATGAATAGTTGTAATAGAGGGAGTAGAGTTTTATCAAATTCAAATATTAGATAGTATGCAAGTTCAAATAAAGTTGAAGCAGTTATATAATTTGTTATAAGGAAAATATAGTATACGAATATAAACAGATGGTTTTATACAACAAAACTGGTTTTATGGGGTTTGCACAATGACGTTGTATTCATAAAAGCATTGAGCCACGGCAGTAGCATGTTAAAAGGTCAACACGATACATATTACTGTGTTAAAGATAAATAAGAAATTTCACATATAAATCAATATAATTAAGCAATTAAACACATAACAGATATTGATTACATGAAGTACAATAATCCTAATGTGTAGAACATATATAATAATTGGTACAATGCATAAAAACTCTGCGAACTATAAAAGGGTTATGGTACGAAGACGTTATGTTGGTAGATCATATACTAAGTGTTTAAAAAGTGCTTAAGAAGTTAAAGTGCCTTAGAAACATATCTAACAACATGAACAACACATGTGCAATGTGAAATTAACAATATAAGTACAATAAAATATTACACAATTACTCTACACTTATTTCTTCGTTATCATAATCTGACGAGTCTCCACTTCTATGTATAATCAATTCCTCACAAACCACATCCATAATATGCTCTTTATTAATGTAGTCCTCTTCAATTTCTTTATGACGGCACACTTCTTGCCAGTGGCTCTCCAAATCCATCGAACACTTGTCACGAGTTAGTTCTTCAACATTGGCTAATTTAAAAGTTGTTTCTCGATGCCACCCAAGCTTGTACAATAGCCCATATTTTTTCTATTGGATTTAGCTCCGGGTGGTATGGAGGTAGTCGACACACATATTGACCATGTTTCGCAAATATAGCATCAATTGAATATTCCGTGTAGCTCGGTTTATTACATTTTATTAAATCATACAGCTCCATTTTTGTTTGGGATTCATCATGTACGATCCCTCGTTCTTGTAACCAAGTTATCATTTCCATTTTTTTACTGCTAAAAGTTGGATGTTTAACTGCTAACGTGTTGTGATAACTTGCATTATCCATAACAATAACTGACTTTTCGAGCAAATTCGGTAATAACTGGTGCTCAATCCATCGTTTATAATTAACAAAGTTCATATCGTCGTGATAATCACTTGTTTTTGAGCCCGATTTAAAAACTAAGAGGGCATTATTGATAAATCCCATTTCACCACCAGCATGTAAGACATTCACCTTTATCGATTGGACATTTTAAACCTTCGTTGGAATCATCTACCCAGGAATGGGGCGTTGTACGCGATGTATGTATATATGTTTCATCTGCATACACAATGGGTCGCCCTGTTCTTCGATACTTTGTTATTGCTCGTATCTAAGCACGACGTAAAGATCGTATATTGTATCGTTCCATTAAACATTTACGATTGTCAACGGTTTTCGTCCATTTAAAACCTATTTTATATAGTAATCTTCTTAAAGACGTTTCCTTCCCAGAGAAACCAATGGATTCGTCATCTTTAATAATATTATAGACGGTTGGTCGTCGTTTCTCCGTGACATGAAAATTGTGTACAATGCGTCGAATGGCTTGTTCCCCACAATTATCGACAGATGATCTAGGTGCGGTTTTCATTCTTTTATTAGAAGTCTTGAACGATTCTATTTCACCACGTTGAATTGCACTCCCTTCTCTAATAATTCTAACGACGGTACTTTTAGATACTCCAGTTGCTTTCACAACGACATCAAGAACGTTAGCTGTAAAGAAATGTAATCATGAAAAAACTGACAGATGTTAATTGTACAATAATGACATACCTTCATTCATATTTTAATGAAACTGATAAACATTCAAATAATTTCGCGGGCATCTTGCGATAAGACACGCCGCTTCTTTGCTGGATTGTTTGATGTACTATCAGACGATGTACTCGCATCACCCATTATAAACAACGAATAAAATCAAAATATTAAATTAATACATATTACTGTGGATTACAAATACAACTTACTTGTAAATAAAAGGTGCTGAAATGGAAGGAGTTTTGAAAAAACTGTTTACAATTGATAAAAACGTGCACGAAAAATGAGGTTAGAAAACAATAAACAACACTACATTTTGTGGACGGAACATAATATATACTTCTCACTATCATTACTATCATTATTCCATTTCTTTTAATGCAATATTCGGTTTCTGTGCAGGTGTCTTCGTTTGCGTTTGCTCTAACAATGACTATTGTAATAGTCATTGCTATATATAAGCGTTGTTTTAACTGTTATTTTTGTTACATTCACTGTTATTTATAATAAATAATCCCTCCAGAAATGTACGCCTATGTTGCTGGCAGAACGGTCCCTCTCTTTGCCCCTCTGCATTAATGCTATGTTCGCCAAACAATTCCTTATAAAATGATAAGGAATGCTGGGTCTATCTTAGTTCATAGCCATTAACAAAGACTAAAATACAGTTAAACACCACTTTGCAATTGAACCAAAAAGTTATTATTGCACTTTATTAAAATACATTCTTCGGAAAAATGATCTATTCATTTTGAAATGCATTTTCCTGCACGTATGACATATAGCAGTGATATGTTCCAAGCACATGTGAACATTGCATTTGAAGCACGAAAGTCATGTTTTCTATTTTTTTCCAGTCGCAGTATGAACATCTGCGGAATAACATTTTGTTGTTGTTCCTTACTTTAGACCAACCATTTCTTGAAGCCGCAATTTCAAAATTGTGGTAAATATGTCATACTTGCGCCATTGCAAATGTGGAGCTGTTAAACCATTGGCTAATTTTCTCACGAAAACTCTACGTTATGGTAACATATAGGAATGAAAATAGCCTGTTCGACAGTTTGATACAAATGTTTCAAAGACTGTTCGAATAGGAGCAAGTTTGTCAATTAATCTTCGATCCGACCTGTATCTTTATCGTAAAACCTAAGATGTCGAGAAGGAATCTGAATCTTTACATTGTCATAGTGAATATTTCTATCCCATAGCCATCCCTGTTCCAAAGATCCACCAAATTGAATCGATTTCGTGACTCAACCCTACCAGATACAAAAGCCCAATTAATGCAGAATTTCAAATTCATCAGTTGTACTAGCATCCTTTCAAGTGAATAGTTTTTCTGAATAGACATTATATGCTTGTTGACACTGTCAACAATTATAACAATTATATTTTGGTCTATGAAATAATTCCAAATATCTATGGGTCTCGCAAATTTCTTGAATTTGGGGTAGGATCGAAACGCAATAATGTTTTCCAAAGTATTATTGCTAGAAATATCACTTTCTTCAGCATCTGATATATTTTGTTCAGACTCGTGCTGTATATCGAAGATCACGAGAGAGGAAGGTACTGAGGAGTGAACACATTTACGATACACTCTATGATATAATGAAATTATTTTCGGCCCGGTCTCATAAATTGTGCGCGATCACTGGAGGGTTAATTTCCTACTAATAAATGTTAAATGCTTTAATAAATTGCTGATCAAGAAACTTGTCTTTTGTCGTAAGTCGGTAACAGTGTGTAATTACCACCATCGTGTATAATATTTTTATAATCCGAACCGGTTTACGACTTTGCATTTAGTATTTGTTTTTTAATATCACCATCTATTAGGACTAAGAAATGTATTTCCAAATAAAGCTATCTCATTGACTAACTAGAATGTATGTAATCAAGGGTAATACCACAGTAGGCAGACTGTTATTAGCCAAATCGTGCAGGTATATTTATAAAAAAACTAATCTGTAACATTTATGTCGATAATAATACATTGTACAATATCTATTGTGAATTGTGTATGTTGACGAAGATGCAATATAACTACTATTTTTTTCTTGTTTACAAGCATCAGAACTAAGTTTGTGAAGACTTACAGATTCACAATATTTGGAGAATTAAAATAAATATGGCATTTCTCACAATATATGAAGCATTTATTA
Source organism: Vesta saturnalis (assembly GCA_036346205.1). Taxonomy (NCBI): domain Eukaryota; kingdom Metazoa; phylum Arthropoda; class Insecta; order Coleoptera; family Lampyridae; genus Vesta; species Vesta saturnalis. The sequence continues at coordinate 306,648 of JARFJB010002308.1, read as the reverse complement.
ACATTTTATAAAGTATTAGTTTATAAATATTAGTATAAATTATACAAACCTCATGCGAGTGATTATATACTTACTCCACACTCTGCAATTGAATTAGCAAGATCACGCTCGAGACTATTTCGTAAACTTTCCAAGTTCTCCAACTTCCTCGTTTTATCCAAAAGCTTACGCTCAATATTTTCCATCTCATGTAAAGAATCCTCATTTTTTAAAACTTGTTTTTGTAATGTCTTAATTTCATTTTGTAATTCCTCAACTTTCACTTGCTTTCCTACACTATTTGAATTCCCGACAGGTTTGTAATCGCATAAATCTTGTGTATACGTAAATCCAAGAAACGGTAAATTTTTACCAGAAAATTGTGTTTTTGATTTAAAATTATCTATATTTGGTTCATTCTTCTTATTAGGTATATCACAAAAATTACTTGTATCATCACATGAGTCAATCTTTGGTACAAATGGAGGTACTTGATCCCTAATTCCGTTAAAATCTAGATTTTTAAATAACGGGTGTTTTATAATTTGCTCGTAATTTAAACGGTTCGATGCCTCGCACAATAATCCTTTAATTAAAGCAATAAATGCTTGTGATAAAACAATATCGGGAGGAAATTTCAAATTTTTGCTATTCATAATTTTTGAATAAGTTTCTGTCGTGTTTAACTCAACAAACGGGGTATTACCCACAGTTAGTTGATAGCCCAATACTCCAATAGACCAATAATCACAGGAAATCTAAGAATATATTTTATTAAAATCCATTAATTTCATAATCTCATTACCCCATATCCTGTTTTTCTTGTTTTCGCTTCCATGCACAGTAATACTTCGGGTGCAATATAATCGGGTGTTCCAACAGGCATGCCTTCATCAACAAAACCGTTTGTGTTAATCCGTGCTGATGAACCAAAATCAGCCAATTTCACATGCCCACAGCGATCTAACAGAATATTTTCAGGCTTTACGTCACGATGCACATAACCCATTACATGTAAATCGTGTAATGCCAGAACCTAAAAACAGACAATAGTAAGACTTGATTACAATACAGTAACATACCAATTCGGCAATATAAAAGTTGGCAGCACTTTCAGGAATTGTACCACCCTGTCTCATGAGCAAACCAGACAAATCACCACCAGGAAAGTACTCCATAACAAAATATAAATTATTACTATCCTGAAACGCATATTGCAACTTTGTCAGCCATATCGATTTTGTACAAGCCATAATGTTCCGTTCTTCCTCGTATGAAATATGTTTTTTTTGTAAACAATCCGATTTTTTAATAATCTTCATTGCGTGTACATCACCAGTTTGTTTCTCCTTAACTACAAACACTTCACCAAAGTATCCACGTCCAATCACATTTTTTAATTCAAAATCAGATATATTTACACGTACACATTTTAATTCTGTTAATACATTTCGTTGTTTATTTACAAAATCACTGATATGTCGGTCAAATTTTTTAATGCAATCATTATTACATTCGTCGTATAACACAGTTAATGCATCTAATAAACCATCTCGACTGATTAAATTTGTTTTAATTGTTTTTGTCGAAAATAATTGTGAATTTAATTGAGATGTCCTTACACTTATTGGTTCTTTCGAAGGTTCCATTTTCTTCTTATTAATTAATTAATTATACTGCATTCAAATAATTAAAAGGTAAGTGGTATGTGTACACATGAAAAACCGTTAAAACTTTTTTAAAAGATTAAAGATAGGTTAGAATTATCTTTTAAATTTGATTGGTCCAAAAATTATAGCGCTACCAGTTTGATAAAGTTATACAGAGTTAGTATAAAGTATGGAACCCCCTGAGTATCTCCTCAACAGTTTATTATTTTTAAATAAAATTGATCTAACACCTCTCGATTTTTTTCTGTGGGGTTATTTAAAAAATAAAGCATACAGAAGTAGACCCACAAATTTAAATGAGTTAGAGTTAAGCATAAGAAACTTATTGCTACAAATTTTTGCAAGAATTTGAAGACTGTTTAGAATATTGTCAGATAGCAGAAGGGCGTAATTTTGAACATTTGTTATAATTTTTGTAATTCATGTTAGTTTTTGTTAAAATTAATAAATTGTTAAGTTGCCGAGTTTTCAAGATTTGTTTTCATTAGTAATAACCCAAAAACATCGATAATTGAAATAGTTTTACAACACTTCTCGAAAGCATGTTGCCGGGTAATAAAAATATGAATGTAGAGCTTCATTGTATCCAAAATTAAACAAGGAATTCAAAAATGTAAAAATATACAGGGTGTTCCATTTTAAATCACAAAGTTGATATTTATTTCCGGTGTAACGGGAAATGATACAGTAAATCTGATTACATTTTTGGATTCCTTGGATCTTTTTAGATGAGGATGCCCAATTTTATTCCATACTAACTCTGTACATATAGTAAGTAATCATACATTTCAATAAAACATAAAAGCCACTATTCAATTGAACGTCAGAGTTGAATAGCAATGTATTGTAATGCTAATTTATTATTGATTATTTAAACAGTTTGCTTTTTATTAGTAAAGTGACAGATACATCTTTTTGGGTATCTAAATATAGATACAAATGCTTATAGAAAATGTACGTAGATACATGCCCAAATGCATATTATTCACAGTACCTAGACAAAATTACATATACGTATCATTTTTCTATCCAGACACAATTCAGATAGGTACTTTTAAAATACAGAAGAAAGTGTAACTTTTATACATTTGTATGTGCTTATTATTTAATATTACGATATTCAACTTATGTTAAGGATTGCGAGGAAACAAATAGACCACGAAGATGTGGTTTACGTGGAGACATTATATAGAACAGTGATTTTAAACGAAAAAATGACATGTTTGCCGAATAATCTCTGCCCAGCTGATAACTGGTATACACCTTCCTGTTAGGGTTATAAACGATTTGTGAAACATCCCCGCAGCTACTGCGCCGGCGTACTGCGCAGGGCGCAGTGAAAGGTCCCGAAAAACGGTTTTTCGCAAATATCTCGGTTTCTGTTGCTTGGACGAAAAAAAGTGTCACATATAAATTGTAGAGCATAAAATTATCTACAAAAAAGGTCTCTATCTTTTTTTATTTTACGGTGAACCGTTTCCGGTTTACAGTGGGTCAAAGGTTATATTAGAAGAAAAACGCATTCTTTTCCACACCACCTCGGAGGTAGAATGCAGGGCGCATTTTTTTTTACATGTTTTCCCCTTTAGGTATAATCCATGACATACCGAGTCGTATTTTTAGTTGTTCTTCGCACCGTAGAACTGCTTACGTAGAAATTCGAGTTTTACTTGTACGGCACATTTAAAACTCGTTCTCTTCCGCGCAGTCATCTATTTTTTGATCTAATTCTGCTAAATTGTCAAGTAAAACATCGATTTCATCTGCACCTTCACTCTCAATGTCAACAGCACCATCAGCGATAGGAGTAGCGTTCAAACAAGATTGCCCATGGCAGTGGCCACAAGCGGTGGAACATTCCAATCATATTTTTGTGTTGTGACAGGCTTTTTTTTTTCAAGTGTCTAGCCCCACTGCTTAGGGTCCATCTCTGTCCCACTTCCAGTTTGTATTTGGCAATACACTCTAAACGCATGCTGTTTAGCTGCTGCAGCTGTAGGCGGTAATGGTGAAAGCTTTGCTGCTGAGCTTGATTTTATAGATTTGGCGAACATCAGGTATCTGTAATTATCGATCGATTTTTCGGATTTCGGTGCACTATATATAGCCAGTATGATGCTAATTCCAGCTTCAGAAATAATATACGGAGAGCTACTTTCCTGTAAGAACATTTCAGCTGAATGATGGAGATCACTACGTTGCTCAAACTTTTTCAGTACTTGTAGTTTTTCTTTCCGAAAAAACGCCGAAATCGTGTTACTGCCCGTCATGGCGTGCAACAGCAATATGTACTTCTTACCGTTACATTTTGCTTTCCAGGTTTTCGGACGAAAATTGGGTGTTCAAGTGCCAGTGATGATGTTCGTCCGATTAAAACCACTACTAGGTCTACGTCTTTTCCTACTATAATCTCGGGATTGTCTTGCTTCGATAATAACTCCGTTTAATTTTGTAATTAGCATTTCAATTACTTTCACTTAATCGATTTGACAGAAACTGTTCCTGGGTGAGAGGCACTTCCGTGGTTCCATCAAACAATACTTGAAAAGACCTAGAAACGGCAGAAATTCGTCTTCGCTGCTCCATTGCTTTTATATTTTTATTGTCGTCAGAGTATCCGTCGAAGACCACGATTACTCTTATACCAAAATGTTTAAGTAAATAATTCGCATTTTTCTGGAGAATGCCGTAGATTATTTCACCATGAGCCTGTGGAGAAGATAACCCCCATCAATCACATATGTAACTTCATCAGTTGGTATTTCATCATCACTAGTAGGCTAAAAGACTTTATAGAGGTTTGATTTTACAGTCTTTCTTATTCCAAGATTGTTAAACAGCGCTGTTGGATATGGACTTAGCTCATGCTGCAAGTACTCTAGCAGATTTTTTTCAAATTGTTTATTCAAGATTATCCTTTGAAACAGCAGCAAAGAGTCGATGGAGACCTTGCAGTCATGGACCATGACGGAGTTGTTCATTGATGATCATGGAAGCACAGACACAGACAAAGACACAGACACAGACACAGACACAGACACAGACACAGACACAGACACAGACACAGACACAGACACAGGCACAGACACAGACACAGACACAGACACAGACACAGATACAGACAGACTCAGACACAGGCACAGCCACAGCCACAGACACACAGACACAGACACAGACAAAGGCACAGCCACAGGCAGAGACACAGGCACAGACACGGACACGGACACGGAAACGGATACGGATACGGACACGGACACGGACACGGACACGGACACGGACACGGACACGGACACGGACACAGACAGGCACGGACACGGACACGGGCACGGACACGGACACGGACACGGACACGGACATGGACACGGACACGGACACAGACAGGCACGGACACGGACATGGAGGTTTACCAGTTCTTGGCATGTTGACACCTAAATATAATAATTCATTATATTTTAAGATTTACTGAAGGTCAGCACACACTTAATATTAGATACCTTAGTAAATTACCAAACCACCGTTCACGTCAAAGAATTGGTGTAATTAACTTTTAGTGGATCGAGCTAAACGAATTTTTGATCGTGGATTTTTGAACGATGAATATAATATTTAACAAAATCACTACAAGCTAATGGATATTCATTTAAGGAGATTAATAATGTTATTAGACCCGCTAGACACAACCGTAAAGAATGACTAGTGCTTAATGTTGGTACTGCTTTTCTTCAGAACCAATGATACAGATCCAATTAAAATCCTAATTAAGCTTGGCATTAGGATTGTTTTTAAACCTGCAAGAAACATTAAGAAATATTTAAGGTCCTCTAAAGATGTTTCACACACACTGTCATCTTCCGGAGTGTACAAGTAATCTTGTTCATGTGGAAAAGTACACATTGACATTACAAAACGTAGCTTTGATACAAGATGCAAAGAACACATGAGATTTTGTAGATTAGGTCAACCAGAGAAATCTGCGGTAGCTGAACACTCTCTAAATAATTTAAATTATGACATTTTAATAGACGAGAAATCCTCCATTTAACTAGAATTTGGCATCTCATAATAAAAGAAAAAGGCAGAATGGTACGTCTTAATTTGAATTTTAGCTTTTGGTACGTCTAGTTTTTTGCTGTGTTTTTTCCTAGACCTTGAAGTAAATGCTTTACCAATTATATGTTAAATTATCATAGCACTATAATATTTAACATATATAGTTAAAATTAAAAATCAGATTAAACGTATTTGTGTTTTAACTATAAAATAACAATTACAATTATTAACAAAAAGCTACATCTTTGTAAGATTTGACCAGATCTTTAATTGTTAGCTCAAGTTTGTATGTGTAAATGCTTTTATCAATGTCAAATTAATGTTTTTTCACAACTTTAGACTTACATCATAATTTGATTAAATTTTGTAATATTTTGACTGTTAGCTTTCGACCGTTAGGGAGTGTTCTGGTTTGTCATCTTCAAGGCAGTTTAATAATATTTAATTTATTAAGGATCTAGTTATCCTTTACTAAAATTTAAAAAACCAAAAGCTAAGTATTTTAATTATGCTTCATAATGGTGAAAGTTTACATTTTGATATGACAAGAAGTCAATTTGACGCAGTCCTGTTAAAAGTAATTGTGGTGAGTTGCGTACTCAAGTAACGCATATGATGTTCAAGTCTCATATTGAATTAATAATAATTTGTTGCGAAAATACCAAAAGTCACCACAAAGAGTATAAATTTGCAAATTTTAAGGTACTATAATCACCTTAAAAATAGTGCAACGTAGAAAAGTAATGGGGAACTTATCGTAATGTCGGGCATGTTTGAAGTACGTAAGAACTTAAATAATTTTTCGTGCGCACTTTAACTATGTATTAGGTTTCTGGATTTACAGCGAAACGCGGAAAATCTGAGTTTTGGGATTTCACCTATCGTAAAGATCTACTACTAATTTGGCAAATTTAATTCGAAAAATCAACTTTTTGTTCTTTTGACAGTGACACCACACTCTCCCTACAGTTCCATGGCCTGCGCTAATGCAAAATATAATACTGGATGACGCAATTTGTAATCTACAGTTTTCAAAATTCAAGTTACGGTTGTAACTCTTTGTTCTTTTCACAGTGCTACTACACTTTTCCTAGATTTACATGGCCTACTCTAGTGCAAAATAAGACGGAACAGAATATAACTTTAGTATTCCTTTTTGAAAACTGTTAGTGGAATATCACAAACCAAAATTCAATAACGGTTAAAGCATCACGATGTAACACAACAAAAATATGTTACAAATTGAACTCTTGTAGTAAGCAGATATTATAGATCGTTTTACATATAGATATTTCAATTTCAATTTTGTAGGAATTAACCGCCAGACCAAAAGTGCTAACAACTGAAATGTGGAAAAATGCAATTGAACATATAAAAATATTGAAGTAGTCAGAAAAGAAAGAATTATTAAACACGTAAGATATGGTGTCCTTTATTATCGTAAGTAAAAGAATTGGGGAAAGTAGTTTTTTATTTTAGCATAAATTGGATTATCCTAATGTTAGTTGATCTTTGATTTATTAGACATTTTAGTTAAGAGGAAATTGCGTCATCAAGAATTATATTTTGCATTAGAGTAGGCTATGAAATTGTAGGGAGGGTGTGGTATCACGGTCAAAAGAACAAAGAGATGTTTTGTTAACGAAATCTACATAAAAACTAATAAGAAGGCCTTGTTCCATTTCACTCTTCCAAAATAAAGATTAGGGGAGAAATACACAGGAATTACTGAGCGCAATTTCATAAGTAATCCAATGTGAAGACTTGCTTTGATGATAAAATTGACTTACTACATTTTTCTCTTCCTTTCTTACCTATTAAACAGAATGTAGAGGTATGTTATATGCAAACTTAGTTTTTCGGTCGTAAAATCAGTAGATAACCAGAATGCTAATATGAATCTATTTAAACTAACCTATCCAGGAAATCCACATCGCTTCTTCCTAGGTAATCCAATGCGAAGATTTGACTTCGTGATAAAATTGACTAAGTTATTTTTTTCTTGACTGTTACATACGCATAAAAACAGATAACCAGATTGCTGCTGTCATATCCACGGACAAGAGCGGATGAAAACCAAATATTTAAATTTATTTTTACTAAAATTTTGATGCCAAACAGTGGAGTTTTATTCCAACTGCACTATATCGCCAGAATAATCTGAATCCGTATCACTATCTGAATTTGAATCGGATTCTCCTAGTTGTATAATAATGGGTGAGATATTTGTAATCGAAAATTTTCCCATATGTTTCTCCCATTCATTGGAAATAATCTTTTACGTATGCGAACAAAAATTTTGCCACATTGTGAGAGCATTTGGATAAAGCTTCAAGTCATAATTTCTGAACTTTATTTTTTGATGGAGGTTCAGAACTGTAATTACTTTTACAAAAACTCCATCACATTTCAATAGGGTAATATTGACAATGGTAAGGAAGCAATCTCAAAGCTTTGAAATGGTTGAATTTTGTTCCATAGTTTTATTTTGTCATTTTTCTCAGTTTTGACCCTATGCACAACCAACCTCTCCTGCAGCTGATCTTTCTTACTAGAAAATTAAGGTGGCTTGTGTGACTGCACCGAATGATATGGTGAGTTATCTATAACCATCACACAATTTGCGGGTAGTTTGGGCAGCGCATGATGCAGCTGTTTAATTGCCCAATTTTGAAACCGGATCCCATTCATAGTTTTAAATAATCTCGATTCCCCTTCTCCGAATCAAGTAAATGGTCACAATTTTCCAAAAACGCTAACCTAACCCCGCGTGTAAAACGGTACACCTTTTAACTTCAATTTTAATTTTGGACGGATTACTTTTAATGTCAGAATCATGCACCCAACGATGGATATTAGAACCACTTCGATAAACCCAGGTTTCGTCTAGATGCACAAATCTGACATATTGGCATTAAATTTGAAATTACTGAAATTTCCTCAAAAACCTAATTTTGGCTACAACCACGTATTTCATTTCACATAAAATTTTCTGGTCGTTGACACGTTTGCGTTTGTAACCCATTGATTTCAAAATTCTATGTCACTCGATGCAATTTGTCCAAAGTAAAATATTCATTTTCCGAATTAAATTGCCAAATTAGTCGTAGATTTTTAAGAAAGGCGAAATTCCAAAACTTAGTTTTTCCGCAATGTCGACTTTAAATTTTAAGGTCTTGCTGTTACTGTCTTAGATAGTTCGCTGTGAAACCTAAAACCAAATACATACTTAATGTGCACACGAAAAAGTGATTTAAGTTCATACGTGCTTAAAATATATCTGACACCATTACGATAAGATCCGCATAACTTTCCTCTGTTCCACTATTAAAGTTTTTATAGCACCTTAAAATTTGTAACTTTGTACTCTTTGCGATGACTTTTGGCGTTTTCTCAACAAATTATTATTAATTACAGAACTTTGCATCAACCACAAATATGGAATTGAGAAATATGAAATAATGCGTGGGTTCAAAAACCATTGTATTATGCGGTTTATGAACCCCTTCCTAGGAAAAAGCAATTCGAAAAGGAAAATGATATCGTCGAAGAAAATGTACTGAAAAAAGTCTGTTCTTGGCAGTGCACCAACAGCCGCAAAGAAATAAATTCCAAAGCTTCACATTGCGCAAAAACATGTATGGGAAAAATATATACTTGAGAATTAATAAATCCAAATAATAGATACCTACCTAGATTATATGTAGTACATAGTGTATAATTTTATTTTTTAGTTTTAGTATGATAAATATATCGGAGCCTGCAATTTAATTCAACATCAAAATCATGTTATTGAGCTTTGCCATAAATAATTATGTGATTGATGTTGCGATCAATTTACGTGAGTTGTATAATGAAAACGTTTATTATAAGTTACAAAAAAAAAAAAAATTAGAGGAGTTTTCCGAAAGGGATTCTGGTTGGGCATTACATGAAGTTTTACATCTAAAGGTGAACATTAATAGTTATGCTCCATTGTAGCAAAAAATGGGTTTACTAAACAGGCACCGGTTTACTCTGAATAGATAGCTATTTACACTAAACAGATAGCTGTTAGTACCTAAACGGACCAGTAACTACTAAACTACTAATAGCAGAAAAATGAAAATCAAGGTAAAATTATGTTAGAATTTGTAGGGCTTCGTGCTTACACTGTTGATGAAAAAATCGTAAAAAAAATCAAAGGGTTCCACCCAAACCAGCGTCAAACAGATCACGATAAATGATTATATACATGTTCTGTTTGATGGTACCGCAATAAAGCGGACATCGACATCTGGTCAGGTCCATGCAACATGATGTATTTACAATCAAACAGGATAAAGTGATATTTAATCCTTACGATGATAAATTTTAATTTCACTGAAACTAGACCTTGGGCACTTTATTAATTCCTCTTCTGTTTCAGGAAACAATTTTATTATTATGAGTAGTATTGAAAGCAAAGTGAAGGATGGGATGGACACGTGGACCAGATTGAGGAATATGGACATCAAAATTTAAATGATTATAGAAATACTTTAGGTTTACTACATAAGATAATGAAATTTCAGTAAACCATTATTTGTGTAATATTTAGCGAACTAAAGCGAAATTCAATAATTTTTTTGTAATGTGTTTTATTTCATCTAAAAGATACATCTTTTGATACAAACTGTTCCTATGACTATATAAATAATGTATTTCACAAATAATAATTGATCCATGATCTTTCATCCAATCCCCACCACTTTACAGATAACTTATTATTCTTAGAGCGAAGCACTTTTCAACCAGGTGCACATTGGGATACTTTGTTTTCTGTAATTCGTGTTCATGAAACCCTCCCAGTACAGGTGTTTCTTTCATGTATTCCAATATGTACGTATTGTGGTTAGTAATGCGAACTTTTACTACGTTAAATAGTTCACTAGACCAATTTGGTGTCTATCCTTTAGCGAAAATGCTTTTAAATTTACTGATTCGTACTATGTATGTCACCCACACACTATCGATTTCTATCGAATGTTGTTATGTAAGTGTAAGCGTCTAGCTTTCTATGATTATCAACATCTTTAGGCTTCATTCCGGTAGTTCTATGATTACGATTGTTATAATCCATCCATATAAATCAATGAGAGTGGAACTATAAATTAATGAAGTGAAGATATTAGTTTATTAATCGTTACGGTATCATTTATATCAATCTATTTATATTTACTTTGTAGGCTAAACGTCTTATATGGAGCACACTAATGGTTCTGATAACACGTTCCGTAACTGCTGCCTTTTTTGTGCTATAGGTTGACTTTTTAGGTTTCCGACCTTGTTTGAAGATTGTTTGCATGGCCTTGGTAATTTCTTGGCCTGTTTTTGTTTTTAATCCTTTAGCCCACAAGTATTTCGAAAAGCAGTCGATAGCCACTAATATATACTTACAGCCCTTATTTTGTTTAGCATTTGTGTTAAATAGGTCATCAAAACCTTTATTGTTCGCTTTCGTTTAAAATTTTTTCTTGCAGGTTTATGCAATTGGTTGACGAGTTGTAATTTCGACATAGCGCTAATTTATTCACAATTTCATTAAGTTTACATAGTTTTTGCTCCGACGCTAGATAATTGTTTCATTTAAAAACTTTCTGAACTGCTTGTAGATAAAAATCAATGTATCTTTTACTTATAGCATCACCATCTTTTTCTGAGTCAGCCCGCTACTTCAAAAGGTTTCCATCCAAATTGAACCTTGTGATAAATAATATTGCTTAGTGATCATATTTTGAGGATCTATGGATTGGCAACATTTCTGAGTCTCTTATTCTCGATATCGAATTGATTACCACTGATCAGTTAAACTAGGGAGTTAATTTCTTGAATTGATACTGGGCATGTGAACATCCAAATTTATTAAGCGGAATTTTAGTTATGACATGTCGACATCAATGCATTCTCATTTATACTGTTTAAAAAACGACTGTATGGTTTTTCAATGGATCCATCCTCATATAGTTCTTCAACAATTGATATTATGTCATTTATGACACCTGTTTCCCGCCAATTTTTCTGCTCACAATACCTCTAGATCACGAATTAGTTCATGTACATCATTGCAATATTTACATTCAATCGGTGTGTTTGTTAAAAAGCATAGCTCCACCTCGTTTCGTTGTGGGTGATGATGATGACAGCAAGGGTTTGATTATATACTTTTCGCTGCGGCTTCCTCGAATTTGTCCACTTCCATCATAATCTCGTCTTATATATACATATATATATATATATATATATATATATATATATATATAATATGAAACCTGAATCAATTCAAATTAGTACTAGTAATATATGAATAAATGTTGCTTAGATTATCTAGATCAGTTTTGTAATTTAAAATATCTTGAGTACTAAAAATGTGAGTTTTTCAAGGAAAAGTCTGCTTCTATAATTAATTTTTGTGTCTAAAACTTTAACTTTAGGAAAATTTGGAATGTGATTAGTGTTTTTACTATGTTTTGCTAAAGCACAAGAATTTTTTCCTATTTTACAGTCACTTCTATGCTGAGTAAGTCTTCTTTTAAGCCATTGGTGTTAAGTTTAGTATGTAATGGATTCTTCTGTTAATCATGTTTGTTTGTGTCAAGTATGCATTTTGAAAATTAATTTGAGAATTGACTGGTGTACTGCATAATAAATTCTTTAATAATGTTTTTGGATAACCATTGTTACTAAAAATCAAGAATAAGTAATCTAAATTCTGTTTGTGTAATGATTAGGTACATATATATGGTGAGTCCTAAATGGTGGATAATAGACATATCGCTTAACTCTATATCAAAAACAGCAAACAATTATGTAACCGTTTCGCTCGAAAACATTTAGTTTTCAAAGAATTCTTAATTAAAGTTTGGTAAACTTAGCAGCACTGCGGTCGGTCGTACTAACCTGTACGTAAGCTGCCAGTGATTTACATAGTAATTCACTTGATTTAACTATTACCTTAAAAAGGACGTATACAGGCACACTAGCCCTCTTTCATGGCAATGTTTCATATTTTTAAATTAACAACATTACACGTAAGAAAATATCAATTAGGGTTTAAGTGTTTTTATTACTTTACAATTACTTACAATTTTAACAGCAGCATTAAAATTACCACGACGTTTCCCTAAAATTAAATACATGTCTGCATGCTTAGCATAACTGTACTCCATAACGCTAATTTGGGGAATCTAACAAAAAAATTAATATCGAAATTCAAGAACAGTACAAAAAAATAACGAAATTACAAAAAAAAAAACACGAATAAACACAAATAAACCAAAATTGAACTAAACTGAAGATGAAGAAGACGAAGGCAATTAATTCAACACGGTCCTTTGATTGGCAAATTGAGATAAAAATGTCAGTAAAAATCAAATTACTTAAAAAAATTACGTAAAAGCCTACGTTTCTTTTAAAATGTTAAAATTGTATGGCACAATGTTGCAACATTTTTGTAAAACTCAAGCATTGCAGAAATTTTAAACTTGTGATGGAAATTCTAGGTAAACCAAGGGTATAATGATTACAATTACAGACAAAACGTTCCATTCACTTGATATTTAATTACAATTATTATTTAGTTAGATACAATAAAAATGTATATCCAAGTATTTGATAGCATAAATTATAATTGGTTGCTAAACTGTTCATAATTCATTTTTTGCAGAACTTTGCTAATAAGAATATTATAGATAATTACTCTTAATCATACATATAAACGTGCTTATTTACGACAGAGTAATATTACACGATTGTTAAATAGAAACTATAAAATAAACTCTCAAATTCGGAATATGATCCGATTTTTATCACATTTTTCACACGGCCCGAGTTCGACGAGATAAGAAACGTGCCGGGTACCGTTTCAACGGAAAGACTCGCATTCGACCGCCGCGTCTCTTCCTTTCGAGATTGCCTCGGTCGCGTTTTGCGTCTTTGCGAGGGCTCGAAATAAAAATTCGCCGACGGCCCGACGTGAGGGTCGAAAGTTCGCGACCGACGGCGAAGAAGTGGGAAGGGATTAGGGCGTCGTGACGTTTAGTCGAAACTACCGTCGCACCACCCCGATAGGATGGAACATACACATATGGTGGTGGAGGGGTGGTTTTTTTTGGAACCGATTGTGAGAAAAGTCGACTTCGCGCAACTCTTAATAACTTCGTTATTTGGCACTTACATTAATATCATTTTGGTAACATTGCACCTCAAAAAGTTGATTGCTTCCAAAGATATAGTTTGGAAACATTTAAATTTTTGATTGAGAATTGCTAGTCAGACACTGAGGTTAGGAATGTTATTTAATAACATGTCTAAGTTGGCATTTACATTAATATCATTTTGGTAACATTGCAAGTCAAAAAGTTGAATGGTTCCAAAAATGTAGTTTGGCAGTATTTAAAGTTTCAAATGATAATTGAGGTTAAAAATGTTACTTAGTAAAGTGTTTAAGTTGGTACTGTCGTAACTGTTTTCTTTTACAAAATTAAACACTTCCTGCAAGTAAATTTCTTTTTTTTGCAATTTTCATATTTTTTCAATATTACATATTAACTACTTTCCAATCAAGTATATAATGAAAATAAAAACTGGTATTCATTTTAATTAAATTTTTCACATCTATACCATTTTTAACAGAATCTCCCTTATTTTCGATAAAATAAAATAACCACAATCAAATTACGTTCGGATGTATACTAAAACGTGTTGTGACTCTAGCATGATTTTAAATTGTGTAGCATTTACATGTCCACGGAACATTGAATTATTCTTCTAACTAAAAAGGCATAATTTTAGCATTTCTTAACTGAAAATTTTTTTAACAAAATTTTACCTTTAAGTAACTATTGTCAACGGTTATCAGTGTGTGTTGTGACCATGGCGCGGATCGAAGCTTCACGCTAGTTACGTGTACAATAAAATTAAATTAGAAAAGAAAATAAAACACATCGTTATCATGACCTTCTTCATAAAACGTTACATGTTCTACAGAGTTAATTATTAATTGTGAACCAACTTTCACATAAATCAATGTAATTACGTTCTTTTGGTCTTGAAACGTATGATTATTTATATCTTAATGCAAGGTTCTATTCCCGGACGATGCAATAACTTTTTTTTAATTTTTTAGATACGAGTATTTATAAATTGTAACACTTTAGGTTGAGCAGTAAGTAGTGATTAATGGTCGGTTCTGGCGAGAAATCAAAGCTCTTGGAGCTCTACAAAATCAAACGTTTGCCAGGAAATCAAAATTTTGGAGCTCTTCAAGATCAAAATTTAAACTTAAAAATAGTAATTTCAAGGTCATCATATTAAAATTCTTAGAAATCTAAAAATAAAGTTGTCGAGGTCAATGATTATTGACCTTATAATACTACATTGCCTAGACATATATAAAAATAGAATCAGTTCATGCAAACAGAAGAATGACAAGTTGTTGTTTGTGCTAAAAAGTAGACCAGGATCAAATGGTACTTAGATTGACTAAATTGGGTCAAGGTAAAACAGTTTTCTAAACTAGAAGCAAGACATGGTGGGTATTTAACGAGTTTAAACATGTTGTGATAGGTACTCAAGTAAAAGACACATTTTTCTTATATAAACCGCAGCGAGGTGTGTTGAGTTCAGTCAGTCAGTTAACAACTTGTAATTGTTAAACATGGAATTAGCAGGGTTAAACCAAAGCATCTGTTGCAACCCCTTTAAAAATGTGTGTGACGTCGAGATATCGAAAAAGTACACATTTTTCTTATATAAACCGCAGCGAGGTGTGTTGAGTTCAGTCAGTCAGTTAACAACTTGTAAATGTTAAACATGAAATTAGCAGGGTTAAAGCAAAGCATCTGTTGCAACCCCTTTCAAAATGTGTGTGACGTCGAGATATCGAAAAAGTATAAAGTGAAGAATGTGGCTGTAATCAATAGTAAGTACCGTGAACGTATAGTGATGGAAACGCATGATTTCAAATGTGTATTAACCTTATGAGCATTTTAAAGAAGAAATTCGAACTGAAGAATTTAAAACGTTACTAAACATTAAGGATGTGTTAATAAGTACTTTGGGCGTAGCCGGAACAACAACAAACAACATTTTGTTTTTAATAGTAGTAGTGCTACAACCACACCATATGTAAATTACGTATGCTTTATCTAGAATCATCTCTTAAATAGTGTTTAGTCTTAGTACAATTGTGAGCAAGTAAAGTCGTTATCTAATTTATTATAATGCAAGTAGCAATAAAATCATTCCTACAACGATCCAAACTCTGAAGTTCACCGTTATATATGGATACATCACATAGTTGCAGTAATAATATGAATAATAATTTAACATTGTGTTGTTGGTGCCGCCAAAATAGTGATGGTACTAGTAATAGTAAAAATAAAAATTAGGAGACAAGGTCAAGGTGCACTGACCGGTCATCATTTCAACATAAGGATAATTTATCAAAGGTGTATAAACATGCAGCTAATGAATACTTAATCGATTGTGTTTATTGTAAACTGTCGAATGATACTCGTCATTCAAAACATATGGAAAATGGATACAGTACACACCTCAACCTTGCACCATAGTGCGTATGGGCTGTAGCAACTGAGATCAAAGCAATAATGTGGTGTATGAAAGCAAAGAGAAAATTAGGAATGGGGTGCAAACGTCGGTCTAATCAGAAGAAGAAGAAATCGCTGAACTATATTGAATTTACGAAAACCAATAGCTAAAAATATGAAACCTAACGGAAATTTCACTGTAAAAATCGGCACTTTCACCGGCAAAACGTGTTATAAAAAGTTTAGGACGAAAGACAAACGTTAAAGTTCATAGAGTAATTCCCTTACCTAAACTAGGAGGGTTTTTACCATTTCTTATTCCGTTATTCGCAGGATTATCGGCAATCGGTGCTTTAGTTGGTGGTGCATCGATAATTGCTAAAGGAGTCAATAAAGCTAAAAATGCTAAGAAATTGCAAGAAGAGACATCGCGCCATAATCGTATGATGGAATCTACCGATATACGCTCCGTAAACAAGAAAGGTGGTGCACTTTATCTAAAAACATACAAATCTGGTGGTGGTGCGTTATACTTGAAATCGTTTCCAAAAAACCGAATAGATTACCTGAAAGACCGTTAACAGATATTGATTTAAAGAAATACACCAAAAATGTGCCCTATTTCAGGGATATTTCCATGAGAGATAGCATGCCTAAATTACCATTGAAAAATGAATCCGGAATTATTAACTTAGATAGCCAAAGCGAACATGGAACACATTAGGTTTGCTACAGAAAGCGAGGTAAAAAGGTATGATATTATGATAGCTTCGGTAATCTTCGACCACCAATCGAAGTGATTAACTACTTTCGGGGATGTAAAATATTTCTTTTCGAAGAAATTCGTTATGAGCTAGGTGGTCAAAGAGTGGATGATTGCAGAAATCCAGGCATACCATCTAAGGGATATATTTCTTATACGGTAAGCAAGAGCAAAGCACTAAGCCATTTGGGGTGGTTACCAAAGAATCAGGAACCATTACAAGTAGAATTCGATGAGCGAAATGGTGAAAATCCTTTGCAGTATGCATAGCATTAAACCACGTACTTGGAATAATGGAGAATTATCGCCAAGTAATCGTGAATATACGTTGATTTTAATTCGATCTAGATGCGATACAAACTGCTACTATGGTGACGTTGATGCAGCAATAACCTTAAATAAAATTCAATGAAAAATACCACACTTAACAGTTTGTGATGCAGCGAATCTTAACTTGTTTGAAGGAACCAATAAAAATTCTATTATTACTGTTTCATTTCGTCAATGGGAGTTATATGAATTACCTGCTTTAAAATAAGCAACCTCAGACATATGGCCAATAAAAACGTCAACGCAGCTGGAAAAAGCACGTTGGATAATTGTTTAATCCCAACAAGGTACAAGAAACCTTAAAGTACATCTGAGTTCTGAGAGTTATCCATATGAAACAATGCGTTTGAACTTCAGTCCTAACCAATATATACCTCCCTATCACAATTTTTTTAAATTCCGATGTGCTTACTATGGTGAAGATGATAAAAGTGCAACTATTCAACCATTCCGAATTCAAATCATGTCCAGTATTTATAATAGACTGCTCTAAACAAAACGCATCCTTAAAAAACTCAATAGTAGACGTCAAATGGGAAATTCAATCTCTAACACCTTTCGATAATGGAATCATTGTCTATGGCCTTATTCTCCATGATGCTATTGTGCAGTACTCCACTTACGGGAGAAGTGGAAAAATTATAATTATTGTAATATACACTCTGTATGTCTAGTACATAAATAAAAATATTGTAATTATTCGTTCAGGTTTATTTCATCCACCACCAAAGATGAAAGTAACTGTTCCGAGACAAAACTTCCAATTCAAAATCATTACCTTGATGAAAAGTCCATTACTTCATAATAATATACGTGGTGTTATATGTGGCCTCTCCAATTGTGGTAAAACAAACACAATGATTAGTCTGCTTATTGAGGAAAATGGTTTGAAATTTTAACATGTGTACGTGAATGTAAATATTGGAATGATGTACATGAACCAATTTGTGATCTAAAGGTATTGTGGGCGAAAAAATTGGCGGGAAACAGGTATCATAAATGACATAATATCAATTGTAGAAGAACTATATGAGGATGGATCCATTGAAAAACCATACAGCCGTTTTTTTAAACAGTATTGCAGTTTTTTTAACAGCATTGATTTCGGCATGTCATAACTAAAATGCCGCTTGATAAATTTGGATGCTCACATGCCCAGTATCATCTCAAGAAATTAACTCCCTAGTTTAACTGATCAACGGTAATCAATTCGATATCGAGAATAAGAGATTCAGAAATGTTGCCAATCCATAGATCCTCAAGATGTGATCACTAAGCAATACTATTTGTCAACAAGGTTCAATTTGGATGGAAAGCGTTTGAAGCAGCTGGCTGACCCGGAAAAAGATGGTGATGCTATAAGTCAAAGATACATTGATTTTTATCTACAAGCAGTTCAGAAAGTTTTTAAATGAAACACTTATCTAGCGTTGTAGCAAGAACTATGTAAACTTAAAGAAATTGTGAATAAATTTGCGCTATGTCTAAATTAGAAACTCGTCAATGAATTGCATAAACCTGCAAGGAAAATTTTTAATCGAAATCGAACAATAATTAAAGGTTTTGATGACCTTTGGTTAGCAGATTTAGCTGAATTTAACACATAAGCCAAACAAAATAAGGGCTATAAGTATATATTAGCGGTAATCGACTGTTTTTCGAAATACTTGTGGACTAAAGGATTAAAAACGAAAACAGGCCAAGAAATTACCAAGGCCATGCAAACAATCTTCAAACAAAGTCGGAAACCTAAAAAGTCAACCTATAGCATAAAAAAGGCAGAAATTGCGGAACGTGCTATCAGAACCATTAAGTGTGCTCCATATAAGACGTTTAGCCTACAAAGTAAACATAAATGGATTGATACAAATGATGCTGTAACGATGAATTGTAACAATCGTAAGCATAGAACTACCGGAATGAAGCCTGAAGATGTTGATAATCATACAAAGCTAGAGGCTTACACTTACATTACAACATTCGATAGGAATCGATATTGTGTGGGTGACACAGTACGAATCAGTAAATTTAAAAGAATTTTCGCTAAAGGATAGACACCCAATTGGTCTAATGCACTATTTGAGGTAGTGAAAGCTCGCATTAGTAACCACAATACGTACATGTTGGAAGACATGAAAGAAACACCTATACTGGGAGGGTTTCATGAACACGGATTACAGAAAACGAAGTATCCTAATATGTACCTGGTTGAAAGTGCTTCGCTCCAAGAATAATAAGTTATTTGTAAAGTGGTGGGGATTCTGAGTGTAATTTTTCATTCAAAATATGTATTCTAATACAAAATAAATTCGTCAAACTTTAATTGCCGAATATTATAAAGAAAAATTGGGATTTACAGTTAACGGAGTAATATCTTATCATGTTTATCATGAAGACAATTTTATTACAAACACGAAGATATTTGGAATTACTTTTCTTTCGGAATTCATTTCGATTTACGATTGAGTTACCCATAATACCTAATTCAAGCATCCTATCAATAGTTGACGATTAATATATTAATTAATTTGCGGACTTGATTTTGGTTTTACTGCTCCATTCAAAATGTTTACAGATTTTTCAAACAGTGGTACTAATTACTGAATCTGTGCTTAACGGAGAAAAGGAAGCAACTGACCTTCACACAACATTACATTTTAGGGATGATGTTTCTGCAACTGGATATGTATTAGTTTCAAAACATTCACTATAACATCATCCAATAAACATTAGCACTTCAGTATGAGTATTTCCAGGAGATACCCTGTACGTAACAATGCGCTGCCTAAACTCATTCCGAACTACTTCAACCCCAGTATCAATGAGTAGACACACATTTGCTTTGTGTCTATTGTTTTTCAGATGTCCCTGGAATGCATATCTAGGAACATCAATTGAACAATCCGTGCAGTGGATAATATCAAAATTTTGGTACTTTTCTTTTGCGCTGGTTCGTTGTACAGTTATGCATTATGCTTTCTTGAATCGTTCAAACCTGACGGCCCTGATTGCACGAAGGAATCAGAAGCTTGTATTCAGTTTTATTGGTGCCAGACGTACTTGGTTGCACCGCATTGCCCTTTGATGTATGACTTTGAGGAGTAGTCAGCTGTATGGTGGATGCAGCTGCATGCCTCTTTGCAGATAGGGTAGTTGATGGTGTCCTTATCCAACACACGGTTTGTTGATGGCAAACTAGACAATCTTTTCCAGAAAACGTTTACGAACATTCACATTGGAACATTTTCTTTCTATCTACAACAGAGAAAATGTATATAAGTGCAAAAGGGTAGTGTAGAGAAAATGTATGATTAGGCTAGTTAGGAAGCAGAAATAGAATTTAGTCAGAATTGTAAGGAGAACGGACAAGAGACAAAGAAGTTACAACCACGTACCACACAAAATTAAAAAATACCTAACGCGTTTCGATAGCTACGCTATCATGATCAGCGGTCGACTAGGGTTAAGTAAAGGAAATTTCTAACATATATACCATCAGCGGGTAACGTTTCGTTGCTTATCTGGTGAAAGTGAAAGTTATGAAAGTTTAATGAGTTCTGAGTAGTCTAAAGGTCCTTCATCATCATTATTCGTTAGAATTTGTTTGTTTTTGAAGATTTCTAAACTTTCATAACAATCAAGTTCGTGCTTATTACTAACATGATTATTAATGTTACCTTATCTACTACATGACTTTTATCAAACATATGTAGGGATACGGCAGACTTGTCCCAACGTTTGCATTTTATGAGGTAAATGTTCTTTAAAGCGAATTTTGATAGGTCGTTTACTTTGCCTCACATATATTTGTTCACAGTTTTTACATGTAATTTTATAAATTCTCGACTTATCCTGCTTATCCACTTTATCTTTTGGGTTGCCTAAAAGAGTTGCAAACTATTATCTGAAGTAGTCACTGTTTTACAAATTAATTTTGGAAAAGATTTTAGATAGACCTTTTGTATAAACAGGTTAGTTTGTTTCTATTTTCTCTCTAGCGTTACCTAATGTAGTTACTTTCTTAACCCTCATCTTGTGTTCGTTTCCTAACTATATTCATAACCACTTCATCTGAAAACCCATTGTATGCAGCAATTCCTTTAATAGTGCGCAATTCTTTATTATAATTTTGAACTAAAAGAGGAAAATTAAGCAATCTATGAACCAAAAAGTTAAAAGCCTATCTCATAGGTAAATTTTATTGTCGGAAATTTAGAATTTCAAGTTTCTACAAAGCTCTCAACACTACAAATTTTAGTATTAAGGATTTTTCTTTGGTTCACCCTAGTCAATCGCTGATGATGATAACATAGCTATCGAACCGCGTTCGGTGTTTTTTAATTTTGTGTGGTACGTGGGTATATTTCGTTTGTTACAGATCTTGCCACAGTTCCAGTGTTTTTCAGTATTTCTTTTGTATTTGGTGAGAGGCCCTGTAATATTTGAAACGAGAAGAAAAAAAACAGGACAAGAGAATAAACAACAATTATCCCAGTAACCGTAGTTTATTAGAAAATTTCAAACAATGAATCAAATATATTGAACGGGAAATTTTCCCCAAAAAAGACTAAACAAATTACTTCCAAACAGCGTACGCGCTATAATTTGTGGTCCTTCCAATTGTGGGAAAACAAACACCATGTTGAGTCTCCTAACTGAACCGAACGGTCTTCGTTTCAAACACGTGTATGTCTATTCAAAATCGTTGAATCAAGAAAAATATCGACTCTTGGGTGAAATTCTAGATCCCATGAAAGGTATTGGTTATTATTGCTTCAGCAATAATACTGACATTATGGAACCGAGCGTGGCAAAACCCAATTCAGTATTTATCTTTAACGATATCGCTTGCGAAAAACAAAACCATATTAGAGCGTACTTTTCAATGGGACGTCATAATAACATTGACTGCTTCTACTTGGGTCAAACCTATACTAAAATCCCCAAACAGCTGATTAGAGATAACGCCAATTTGATAGCGCTCTTCGAACAGGATGATTTGAATTTGCGTCACATATATGAAGATCATGTCGCCCCAATTGTAAGCATGCAATTGTTTCGAGACATGTGCTCAGAGAGTTGGCGAAATAGATACGGATTCCTGGTAATAAATAAAGACGCTGAAGTACAAAACGACCGTTTTAGGAAAGGCTTCGATCAGTATATAATACCATAGCGGTATCGTTAAAATATCATTTGAGAAAAAACAGCCTACAAGTAAACAGCCCCCGTTTCAACAGGATACATAACATACCAGTTTTAAACTGTTACACGTCCAAACCGCACTAGGCGTCGTGTATGCTTACTAATGTAAGCGGGTTACCAAGCCATCTAATAGGGAGATGGGCGTGGTCGAAATAATAAGTAAAATGAATGATTAATACGCTCAAACACCTTACACCTATATTCAAACAGCTCAGTCCGGGAAAATATGTCTCTAGGCGCCACCACAATCGAAACTGTGCTAACATAATTGTCTTAAGCTGGGTGTTAATTAACCCTACTTGATTGTGGAAAGTAGGATTGTGCTTACTCAGTAAACTCTTACACGAGGGTCCTAAAACAAACACTCGTCCAAAACAATTCAACTCAAACTCAAATATATTTAGTACTACCCAGGTTATTAAAAACTTTTTGAATACACCTCGTATACCAGAACTTCCGAAATAAAATTTATCACTCAAATTCAACTGCATTCACGTAACCAACAGTTATATTTTCTACGTATCCCTCGTATACATATAAAGTTAAATTTATACTTACTAATGAATAAATAGTTCTTCATTCAATGATCGATAATTAATTTTTTAAATTCCTAACCAAAAGAAAGCAATGTCATCGGCTTAATAATTGTTACTCCAATATAATAGTGATAAAGTGCTGCAAAACAGTCAAACGAGAATAATCCTTCAAGGTTTAATATTCCTAACGTGAACGATATCTTTTAAATTTAATTTAATTTTTATAATACTTCTGAATCGTATTTGACATTCGTAAATATATATGTTCCCAAAACTCATCTCTCTTAGTTATACTTAATGAAATTTTAATTAACAGCTGATCCGTCATTAGTGTACTGCGTTAATGAAACTAACATGAAAATTTTTACAATTAACCTGGCAAATATAACCTTTCAGGTTGTTCATTGATCTTAAATCCAAAATATGCAAACTCTACATTTAAGTTGTCAAAAAAAAGTAGGTCACCAATTAACGATAAATATATATTGTCTTGCACCAAAATAATAAATAAATGTTTACATACACAACCGCGTGGTTGATAAACCACCGTCAATACCAATTTGCATTTCTACAAAGATTCTTAATACTAAAACACCCAATACAACATAACTCGAGACCGATTATCTTTTTCCTTCAACAATAATTAATTAACTAAACATTACGCAAATTACAACTAAACAAAAAGATAATCGTGCTTTACTAAATTTTCAAGGTTCTTACATATAATTATTACTTAAAATTGTCCATTTATCCTACGCTTTTCTTTCTTCTTTCTTCCCGTAAATCAATTATTTGTAGTCCGTTTGTATTCCTTAAATTGCCTGACGGCACATAACAAATACTTCAGAATTCCACAAACACTTATTCCTTTCTGCACTCGCAAATAGTCTAACTATACGAAGTTATTACTCCAATAAACCGTCATAAACTATACACATTTGGTTTGCCTCTTAAAACGTTTCTCGCAACCTTTAGGGCAATTAAGCCCTTCCTTAACACAAATAAACTTTCAATGTCATATAAAATTACCTTAACATTGGCTTAATTTGCTATGAATATTTCATTTACTTAAAGGTGGTCCCATAAATAATTTTAACTAAATATCGTTACAAGAACACGCGCTGCACTCAACACTATAACGTAATAACTGTTATCTTTTATAAATCTACTTATGCATTTTTTACTTTCTTGAAAATAAACAAACTGATTTTATCTTCAATCTCAATTTTAATTGTTTTATTTATGAATGTCTTATACGATTCATCCCCTTTCGGGTTACGCAGTTGTTTAAACAATGACTGCCTTCAATATTATTCACAAATATAACTCCAACTTAACCCATTCTGATGTCACACATCACCTCGTGCGCGTGTCTCACCGACAACCAAAACTTAAGCTAACTCCCTCACGTCAATCTCTGACTTACCTATTTATACCTTCAGCCATCCATCTTTACACATGTCTTCCTTCCTCACTATATTCTCCAATGGTATTCATTCAAAATTTCTTAGTCCCGACTGATGCTACCATCTGTACAACCATGCTCATAACTACAATACATCGCCATGTTTGTTTTTACTTACAAATTTTTCAATTTCTTTATGAAGAAGCCATTTTTCGTCATCACATTCATTCCATAGCCACTCTGGACCATTACACAACTTTCAACGCTTACCTCCCGCATGCGCTCGATCTCCTTCCGCAACATTTGCAAAAATAAGTACCGTCTAAGGTCTCAAATCCCATATACATACACGTATTCTCAAACTGATTGCACAACATTACGAAAACTTTCTGAAATTAACACTTAAACATACCAAATCTTTCTCTACATATTTTCTAAAACATTCTACACTTATACACTCACATCTTCTGGCAAAGATTACTCCTCTATCTTCCCACATTCCATTCTTTATCAAGTAGCCAACAGTAGCAACAGAGTAGCAAACATTATCGTCCCATCGACAAATTTTTTTTCACATGTACATTCATCAGAATCTAATTATTCCAACACCAATGTCTCTATAATATTCAAATACACGTATCTACATACAGAATAATATTTCTCCAAAATTTACAGTGGCGTATCACCCACCCACATACATTATGCATATACACAAAAAAAAAATTTTTTTTCGTTCAAACTCAATACAGCCGTACTCAAAACACGTAATACACGTCATTATAACATCTCACATACAGGGTGCGTCAACGCAACCTGACAAAACAGAGCTGTTTATTTACCTGTTAGATCTGTTTATCTGTTTTATTGTTGACCCGCACCGATGGATAGCAAAAGATTAGCGTTAACGAAACGCTTAAGGAGGATTTTCATTTACAGTATATATTTGAATTTTAATAAACTTTTTTAAATACCTGATATTATTTCTTAACATAGGAATATGTCTGGTTATTTCGTCCTTAGTTTTCAATAATTTAATAACATTGCGAACTACCTTAATTAATTCAGTACTTGTAACCGAAACCGAATTTATATTCATATCTAATTATTTTAATTGCTTATTTACCTTAGAAGCTATAATATTCAATGCAAACAAGTATTATTTAAATTCACACACACGAACAATTTTAAATCAGCGTAACTGGGGAGTAAACGTTTTGTTAACTATTTTCAGACCACAAAAACACTTTAGGACTATTACAAAGACAATTTTCGGAAGGCAATCGCTCTTTAAGTTTAAGCTGCGATATCTGTCATCTTACCGTACATCATCGGTTTATATAACTTTTCAAGTTAACGATAGAGGGTACAATAACCCCAAGGTCAACGAGTTCATGGCACATTGATGTCCTTCAAAAGATAAAAAATAGTAAAGCGCATGAGACAATACATAATGTACCAAGACCGCTTTTCAATGCCGTAAGAGATTGTCAACCAAAGCGCCTAGATTTTTTTCCGTGGGGTGAATGCCTCCAAAAAAAAATTGCCAAAAAATGTAATTTGACACCCCAAAATTGCCAAAAAATGTAATTTGACACCCCAAAATTGCAAAAAAATGTAATTTGACACCCCAAAATTGCCAAAAATGTAATTTGACACCCCAAAATTGCCAAAAATGTAATTTGACACCCCAAAATTGCCAAAAAATGTAATTTGACACCCCAAAATTGCCAAAAAATGTAATTTGACACCCCAAAATTGCCAAAAAATGTAATTTGACACCCCAAAATTGCCAAAAAATGTAATTTGACAACCCTAAAATTGCCTATACTGGATGTCGATAAAAATTATTTAGGTATTTACTACCAATTTTATAGATCACATGTTCACCTTGGTTCAGTCCCTTAACCACATATGCTTGATCATTACCCTTATTATTTCCGTTTGTTTTACCAACGTTAACAAAACCTATACGTATAAAAGTTAACAAAACGCTGACACATGTTCGTTCATTATCCTTATCATTTTCGCTTGTTTTGCCAACGTTAACAAAACGTATACGTATAAAAGTTAACAAAATGCTGACACATATATCCGTTCATTATCCTTACCATTTCCGATTGTTTTGCCAACGTTAACAAGACCTATACGTATGTATAATTTGAACATTACACTTCTTATTCAGTTATTATATGTACGTGCACATAATATATATATATATATATATATATATATATATATATATATATATATATATATATATATATCTTACAATGGCATCATCGTCTAAGAAAATCAAATTGAATCTCAAGAAAACCAAGAATAACGAGCAAAAACCTCAAATTCTACAGAATTTGTTACTACAATCTTCTGTATCGCTACCTCAGCCACTACCTGCTGATATCCCGGTTATCAGCATCCGGGATAGCGATATAGAGGACGATTTTACCCGCTACTTTGAAAAGTAAGTTACTTATTTCTTAATGTATGTTTAATTATTGCATGATTAATGTGGTTCATTTTCCACTTACAGTATCACTCCTGCCACTACCGTGGCTGCAACACCGGGGTGGATGCGTGGGGGAAAAAATTTAACCCTACTGGACATACCGTCCCAAGGACAGCAGCTCCCCGAGGCAGGCCAACCCCTCGAGCCTGTTGTCAGGATAAATCGATTAAGGGAGACGAATTTAGAATGGATTCGAGAACTATACATCTCAAACCAAGAGCGGGTGACTGAAAGTCGAAATCTTGCGGCTCGACTAACGATGGAGTTAGCTGAGGCCACCGAAGAGTTGCTGTACGCTGAAAAGACGGGGCTAAATGCCGAATTAGTGTTTAGGGCATTAGATAATATGGACCCTTAGTTTATATATTAAGTAATTAGTTATAGGTTAGTCTTTTTTTTTAGTAAAGTAAGTAAAGTGTAGATGTTTTAAATAAATAAATATTTTAATTCTTTTTACTTTTTTTCCTTAAGGTAAAATATTCACATCATCTATCACTATAAAGTTTACAGATTATGAATCAAAAAAAGTATTCCAATTTTACATGTGGAATTAAACATAAACAGTAAATTGTATGATACAGTTAAAAGTGATACTTCATTGAATATATTACTCACATGCAGACAACTTGCGCTACAAACAGTTGCATAAATAATTTTTTTTCGTTACATGATTATCCATTTATTTCATTAAATATTATACCTAAATACAGTTTTTAAAAGATTCTTCTTCTTATAGGATATAAATTTCCGTAATAAAACATCTAACTCGGTAATGTAATATTTAGAATATAAACAAAATCTCCAAATTTTACATGATTTAAAAATGTACATACTTTTCTTAAAACAAGCATTAGAAATTTACATGTGAAAATGCGAACTTATGATTTTATAATATAGTTAAATTAATCTTCATAACACATTACTTATTTATTTTGCAACTATATGTCACTTCATATTTTTAAACTCTTCATCTTCAGGTTCACCTCGTACATTTCCAACGTTCTCATTACTTCTCTAATTTTCTTTAAAAGTTCATCTATTTCTTGCTGCCCCTTATATCGATATAATAATTCCCTCTGTACCTTTTCGCGATAATTTACTTTCACCATTTTCTTTGAAATATATTTTATATGAATAACCAGTTACGTACGTTCCCTACTTTATCAATGATACCTTTCTCACAAAGAGGCAATCTTATATGTATATATATATATATATATATATATATATATATATATATATATATATATTCCTCTCATTTTAACACTGAGTCGTTACTCTTATTGACCTCTGAATGATCTTGAAGTTTTGAAAGTCGTAACCTTGAAGTGGAGTATTCATCTTCAATGAACACATGACCTACTTTTTATGCATAGCTTACGAGATCGTCGTCGTCGTCGTCGTGACCTTCAAGTGGAGTAGATTTAAATTTCTACGAATTGTAGTATGATGACCTAGCAACTTCTATTTTTAGCTTTAAATTTTGATCTAAATGTGTCCTTCATTTGAGTACCTCTTACATGTTCAAACTTGTTAAATACCCACCTTGTCCTACTTTTAGTTTAGAAACACTAAGAAGTATCATACGATACCCTTACAGATCAATAACCTTTGACCTTGAGCACACTATTTTTAGACTTCTAAGAATTGTAATATGATGATGATGACATTGCAATTTCTATTTTTAGCTTGAATTGGAGTATTCACCTTCAATGAACTCATGACCTACTTTTCATGCATAGCTTACGAGATCGTCGTGACCTTGAAGTAGAGAAGCTCCTGCCTTACGTTACTACTACCGATATATGCAATGTGTACGATGACCTTGATCTTGAGCAGAAACACTCGTAGAAAAAGTATAGTAGAAAAGTGGAGTAGCTCCGGCCTTACATTACTACTACTGTTCTAAACAGAATGAATCCTTAAAAACTCAATAGTAGACATCAAATTGGAAATGGAATCTCTAACACCTTTCGATAATGGAATCATTACCTATGGTCTTATTCTCCACGGTGCTATTGTGCAGTAGAACCTACTCACCGTAGAAGTGAAAAAATTATAATCTGTATGTCTAGTATACAAATAAAGATGTTGTAATTATTCATTCATTTCATCCATCAAAGATGAAAGTAGTTTCACAGAAACAAAAACTTTCAATTCAAAATCATGACTTTGATGAAAAGTCTGGCACTTCAAAACATGGCGATTTACTTCCTAATAGTATACGTGGCATTATATGTGGCCCCTCCAACTGCGGTAAAACAAACGCAATGATTAGTTTGCATAACTGAGAAAAATGGTTTGAAATTTAAACATGTATACGTATACTCCAAGTCATTGAATCAAAACAAATACAAACTTTTACAGGAAATCCTACTTCCGATGAAGGATATAGGTTACTTTACATTCAGTGATAATCAAGATGTGATTGAGCCGAATTGTGCAAAGGCAAACTCTATCTTTATCTTTGATGATATTGCCCGTGAAAAGCAAAATAACAGAAGGGCATATTTTTCTATGGGTAGACATAACGATATTTTCTGTTTCTATTTGGGTCAAACTTACAGTAAAATTCCAGAGCAATTAATTCGCGACAATGCGAATCTAATTATATTATTTGAACAATATGGATTAAACCTAAAACATGTGTATGAGGATAACATAAGCCCCACCATAAGCATGACATTGTTTCGGGATATGTGTTCAAAGTGCTGGATAGATCCGTTTGGTTTCATAGTCATAAATAAGGATGCTGAAGTCAATAATGGTCGCTATAGGAAAAGGTTTGATGAATATATAATACCTTAACTGCTCCGTTTAAGGAGCTCAGGGTAAAATAGAACCTGTCTTGCTACACCCTACATAATACCTTAACCTGCTTTGAGTGGTTTAGTAGTTACTTATCCGTTTAGGTATTAACAGATATCTATTCAATCTACAATTTTGCTACAATGGATAATAAGGAGATGATATTAAAGCGAAAAATTATTCAGGCTTGTAAAATAACACAGCAGAAATACAACAGTCTGAAAACTGCCCGCATTGATAATGAAAGAACATTTGAAAGTACTTATAAACCTCTAACTGAAATAGTAAATAAAATGCATCCTGATAAAAAACCACCCAAAAAGGGGTCCGTTGACGTTAAACCCAAAAACCCGCCTTTGTTCATATTTCGAAGAAAGCATGCTACTACTCCTACTAGCCCGTTAGCTCCAGGCTTTATTTCGCCCTCATTAGCAAGGAAGAGTGCTACAAGCCCCCTAGCTCAGCTTCCGTTATTTCAAATAAATCCCCCTCCAGGTCCTCGTACACCATCTTTCCTAGAAACATCTATCGTAAGAGAGATTAATGCCGAGGAAGAAGAAGAACCTCTTAGTATCGCAGGTGATTCCCGTAATGAGCCCATCTCCGAAGAATTTATCGAGCAGTACCACGAATTACCTCGTATATACGTTGAACGTACTGTGAGGGATCTTGATGGTGCTATTAATCACACCTATGTAGTCCACTACGATACCAAAACAGACAAATAGACAATTGGTACTACCCCCGTCACAATTAAAGGAAACGATATGATTATTAAAGGCGTCACGTATAAAGGGACTCCAGGTTTATATGATCTGCTTGTGATGAATGAACCCGATTTAAATCTAGTAAATTTAAAAGATAGAAAGAATTATAAAAATGTTTCAGAAGCTACGAATGTTGCAAGGCGAGATTATGATGTAAGTGGACAGATTCGAAGAAGCCGCAGCAAAAAGTATATACAAATAATAAAATCCTTGCTGTCAGCATCATCACCCACAACTCAAGGAGGTGGAGCTATGTTTTTTAAGGAATTAACAAACAGACCGATTGAATATAAATATTGGAATGATGTACACGAACTAATTCGTGATCTAGAAGTATTGTGGGCAGAAAAATCGGCTAGTAACAGGTGTCGTAAATGCTATAATATCACTTGAAGAGGAATTGTATGAAGATGAATACATTGAAAGACCAAGCACTCGTTTTCTAAACAATATAAATCAGAATGCATTGATGTCGACATATCATAACTAAAATTCCCTTTGATAAATTTAGACGGTTACATGCCCAGTATCAATTTAAAGATTAACCCATCAGTTTCAAGTTACTGATGATAATCAATTCGATATCGAGAATAAGAGACTCAGCAATGTTGCCAACCCCATAGGTCCTCAAGATGTCATCACCAAGCAATACTATTTATCGACAAGGTTGAATTTGGATGGAAATCGTTTGACACAGTTGGCGGATCCGGAAGAAGATGAGTAGGTATGTTTGGAGACTTTATCAGCACACATACACCACCACCACATTTCCTGTTCCACAACTACGAGGCCATCCGTGCGACCTATCATCACCACAAACCCAAGGCCCCAAACCCCGCTTTCCTGTTCCACAATTACGAGGCCATCCGTGCGACCTATCATCACCACAAACCCAAGGCCCCAAACCCCGCTTTCCTGTTCCACAATTACGAGGCCATCCGCGCGGCCTATCATTACCACAAAACAAAGGTTACAAACCCCGCTTTCCTGTTCCACAATTACCAGACCATCCGTGCGACCTTTTCGTGTTCCACAATTACTTCTGTGTCATTACATCTGCGTGGTGCAAGTAATTGGGCATACGTGCAGTGTGGTGGATTGACATCTGGCTGCCATCGGTTTATTCTAACCCCACACATGAAACATTCAACCGTATCGTCTGAAGATGTGGAAATGAATCCTGCTGCAGCAAGCGATGAGGGTGAGTGAACCCCAGACCATGTTCTATACGTTAGTAATCGTTTATCGAAACAATTGTAATACTGAGGATAATAAAAGTTCGGTAGCACGTCGCACATGTTTTCACTAGAGTATAAACTAAGCGACTGGCATAAAATATTTTAATACATACAATATATACAATATATACAGCATATATACAATATATTCAACATATATACAATATGTACAATATATGCAATAGATAAAATAGATACAGTAAAAAAAGATTACTCGTCTACGTAGCACACCTGATCACACAGTATACTAAAGAAAAAAATAATTTTTTGTTCATTAATGTTGATTAACTATTCAGGGAAGAAAAATAATACTTATTAGTTAGCGTTTAATTTTTTGTTAATTATTGTAATGTATAAAAGGGTAAAATAATATTTACTGTAAATGTTAGATCATTTTAATTACAGTTGTTAACCTCGACGATGGATAGATAATCTGTAAATGCAAAAAATTAGTTCTTTATTAACTTAGTCAAAATTAAATATTTATGATGCTATAAAAATTCTGATAAATAAGAATGATGAAACAAAACTGTATTTATAATGTTAGCAAAAAAATAGGAAGCGCGTTTATTAGTAATTACATTCATTACAAAATAAAAATAAAAAGTTCAAACGAATGTTGAAATGAGTATAAATATAATTACTGAATGCAAGTATTTATGTGTACTGAATACATAAGGTATTCTTTCTGAATATCAAATATATAAAAAAACAGTCATGAAAAGAATTAAGAGTTAAGTCACGTGTAAATATGCAAATAAACGGTGATCATCATTGAAACGTATTTGGGTTATTACACTTCAAGTGTATGAAAATTCATGCAACATACTATTGACATATAAAAAAATGTACACTTACCTAAACAAATGAAGTAAATAACAATTGTTTTTGCACTAATAGTACATATAAAAACACTTTAAGTGATGTATGTTTATCTAGGAATAGAAATTGTAACTGACAATAAGTGTTGAAAAACAAGTTGTATATATATAAACAGCAGCATTTTTTTATGTCTATTGTATGGGGGTAATTTACATATTGCAATGTAATCTCGGCATTGAATGTAACTTCTCCATATATGGTGATATAGAATTTATTATTTGCGTAGCCTTGCTTTTTTTTTTATATAAATAGCATGCGTTTTTAGTGTATTGGTTACATTTCCCGATAAACATCTACAGTAACAATAGGGTAAGAATTATTTTTTTTTATTAATTAATAATTTAATTTTTAAGATATACTATTCTGTACACGTTATAGTTTATTAGTGCAATAATTATTTTAGGACAATTAGAAGAGTGTCCTGGAACGACAATCTCAATCTCAAAAGCATCATGGTGGATAGCGTAAAAAAATGTGAGTAGAATAGATATTATTCAATTATTTTTTTTTACATAGTTTATTGATTAAAGCAAATTAATTTATGATCACTTTTATTGTATTCAAAAAAGTTATATTCTTTTCCACAAAAATTTGGTGGACAACATTACGAATGTTACAATGTTTGTAAATTCATATATATATATATATATATATATATATATATAAAGTGAAACAGAGCCATTGTTTTACGAGTTAAATATAAAGTTTGTTACAAAAATCAAGTAATACTTTTAAATATATATTTAATTTCTGTATAGGAGATTTACATAAAAAATTCGTTGTGAGACAGTTTATAAATCATGCATTTTATTACTTGTAAAACAACTTAAATCTTTTCAATTTCAAATTATATATTTGTGTAACTAAAAGAGCAGTGTGATAATTTTTATTAGGTAGTCGAAATCATTATGTAGAACAATTTTTTTAAGTCGTCTAATGTAAATTGTTTTCTTTATAATCAATTCAGTTAATACATTTCTTAATTTCTTTTTTTACATTTAAACAGATCAAATTACATACAGTTTACGGTTATCTAACAAAAGTTTACAAGCAAAATCGAGTTTCTTTATAGGTTTAATTCTTGTTACGTACCTAGTAGATGCATTATGAAAAATTTTTTTTTTTACTTACATATTATTAAAAAGATTTCACAGTCTAAAGCAGGTTTATTAGTTTTAATCCTTTGAAACTATTAATAATTTAGTGTATCTCTAAATCTGGCAGTGTATATTTGCAGATAATAATTTGATACTTATTATTTTTTATTGAAAATTTCACATTATGAAGTGATTGACAGGTTTATAGTCATTTTGAAGTAATACTTGTTAAAGGAATTGTATTATAGCATTTTTCAGTTTAAATATTAATGCGTTTTAAAATAATGTTTCATCCCAATTGAACTATATAAAAAAAATTATAATTGGTTATATTCGAGTTTAAATATATATCCTTTGCTATGTATTTAGGTACATAGTATTATGTATGAATATTTACATATTAGTGACTTAATTGGATCAGACTATTTAGTAGGCTAATTGCAGTATATATGATAGTTAATACTTATTGTATTGTTTATGGAAAACAGATATCTGTTTTGAACTGTATTTGAGCTGGTTTGAGCTATATTTGAGCTGGTTTGAGCAGTATTTGAGCTGGTTTGAGCAAGTTTTGAGCTGGTTTTGAGCTGGTTTGAGCAGGTTTTGAGCTGGTTTGGGCTGATTTTGAGATGGTTTGAGCTGGTTTTGAGCTGGTTTGAGCTGGTTTGAGCTGTATTTAAGCTGGTTTGAGCTGGTTTGAGCTGTATTTAAGCTGGTTTGAGCTGTTTTTGATCTGTATTTAAGCTGGTTTGAGCTGTTTTGATCTGTATTTGAGCTGGTTTGAGCTGTTTTGAGCTGTTTTTGATCTGTTTGAGCTGTATTTAAGCTGGTTTGAGCTGGTTTGAGCTATTTAAGCTGGTTTGAGCTGTTTTGATCTGTATTTAAGCTGGTTTGAGCTGTTTTTGATCTGTATTTGAGCTGGTTTGAGCTGTTTTGAGCTGTTTTTGATCTGTATTTGAGCTGTATTTAAGCTGGTTTGAACTGTTTCTATAAAAACAGATGTTTGTTTTAACTTGCTATAATACCCGCATGGAGCCCCAATACCTACTATTTTGATCATATATTCAATCTCTCTGAAGTGTCTCAGTAGTATAATGTAGTAGGGTATTGTTACGGACGCCCTTTTTGTGTGGGGTGCGGAAAGAAGAATGAATTAATATCACGCGCGGCGTGTGTTGCGCGCGCCGCGCGTTTAAGAATGTACTTGCGCAGACTGAGCACTACGTTTACTTTTAACTTTTTATTTTTATTTTTTATTTTTATTTTTTCCGCGCGTTTGTGAAGGTGTGCTTGCGCACACTAGCACTACGTTTTACTTTTAACTTTTTTTTATTTTTTATTTATTTTTATTTTTTATTTTTTATTATTTTTAATATTTTTTTCCGCGCATGCAGATGTGTACGTGCACGGTCAGCAGATATTCTAAAATATACCTCCCACGCGATATATATACCACACCGCTTCTTGTGTTAGCACTCACAATCTAACTCTGTACCTGGCCGCACCAGCTTTATAATAGTCTGAAACTATTTTGTCTGCAATGCAGGGTAAATACATAACCCCCTACCCAACATAATAATTAGAATATTTTGTCTTCAATGTTAGTTCAGGTGTAAATCGATTCCGTTGCGAATGCATGAAAGATTTCTCAGAGAGATTCCCTCCTTCGCTATAAAAACTGCGTGCTGGATGACAGTATCTACTCCACCATCTGGAATGCAGGAGGTTTCGTTGCAAAACAAAACCACAGGGAGCAATGTGGTGCAAGGAATCACTTCCGACGATAACAAAGCAGTACATAGACACGATACTGATTCCTTTGCGCAACCAGGACCATCTGGGGTAAACTACGCGAAGGATAAAGCGAAACCCGGACCATCAGGGTTGAGCAACTCAAGGAAGCGTAAGTCTGACCAATGCGATGAACCGGAACAACCTAAAAAAATTGGTGAGAGTGTTCACTGCACTGATTGTTTAATAGATATACCTCGGTATGCGTTCCAAGGACACCTCAGAAGCAATACGCATAAAGCTAATATCTGTTTACTAGTCGATACTGGGGTCGAAGTGATTCGAAATGCGTTTAAACAACGCATTGTGTCGATAACGAGTTTGTCCCAAACTATGATCCTTAGAACTAACCGAAAGTGTTTAGTTACAATATTTAGATGCCACGAATTTATACGGCTGGAGTATGAAGAATACCCCACGATGGGTTTTGTGGTTACTTCTACAGAGGAAATAGAACAACTTTGACGTAAAGATTGATGATGGACGCCGATGTTGAGGATTTATAGTACTGGAGGTTGATATACATTATCACCCACCATCTGCATGACGAAGCACAACGATTATACACGTTTTGGTGTCCCTGAAATGATCTGCGCACCACATCTCCAGGAGGAGATTTATCCCTAACCTGTGTGATAAGACCAACTACGTTATACATTACCGCTATATTAAAACAATGGTATAGAGCACTGAATTGTTACCTCGATTTCATAGGGTTTTACGCTTTCGTCAGAGTCCTGGCTAATACCATACGTAGACCTTAATACCGCTTCCGCAGCACAGCACAGAACAAGTTCGATAAAGTGATCTTTATAAAATTATGAGATAGAGTGGGCGTGTTTGGTACAAACAAATGGAAAATGTCGATTAAACGATAGAGTTATTAAACTGTTAACGCATTGGGAAAATAACGGTCGTCGGGTAGGTCTAGCACGGTACGTTGCAAGAACGCGCAATTTTAAAGATTTTATTTAATTCACTGATAAATTACCGTTTGCGGCGGAATTGTCGAAACAGGTAGTTACGGCGTAACAAAAAGACAAACCGCGATCTAGTCGGAAATTCAGTATTTTAGATCTTTCAAAAATCATAATGTATCGGTCTTTATTATGATATCTTACGAGCTCATCGTATGGCAAGAATCCGTCACGTTGCTCTAATACTGAACACGAGATTCTTTGTATTGTTGAGATAGTAAACTGATGATATGTATGGCACACATGCGGAAATAATTTAAACGAATATGAATACTTCCAACGTATCAAAATGAGTTGCATGGTATTTCCTAACTGCTTCCGTCGTTGGACGAATGAAAGATGAGTACGCAGGAAAGCGATTTATATGAATTTATGGTGCTCGGATCGAAAGTCATACTGTCTAGAAGCTGTGCTGATAGTGAAGTTGTTAAGAAAGCGACAATTCCGGTGTTAAGAAAGTTTGTTACTTCATGAAAGTGTTGAACGGAAGAATACGACTACGTAAAGCGAAAGTTGCGTTGGAGTTTGTCTGATAAAACAGTAGATGTGATAAAATGCTATGTGTTTCGATCAACCTTATCAGTGATATATATACCGAAATGTTAAACAAAATCGCCTTTAGGTCCCAGGATGACAAACGATATCGGCTACGTGGTACGTGTTCCACATTGGCGTGGGGGCATTGGCGAATACCGGAATTGGAGAATGCTGATTCGTTGAGCGAACTATTGCAGGTTGCTAAGCAAATGAATTTATATTAACCGGAAGAAGAACAGTTTGGGTACTGACACTTGCTAGTTTCTTTCCTATATTCTCTCCATAATGAAACTAATATTAATAATAAGTTGTATTATTCCTTTAGCTGTTTAACATATATTAATATTATGTATTAATTCGTTAGTAAGAGAATATATGCTATACAAATACTATGTTCTATAAATAAAAAAATTCGAGAATGTCTATTTACTAGTTTTTTATTAAAAATGTTACAAGACTTATTGCATTATATATATATTATATAAATGATATACCCTACTCAAAGCACAGTGGCATAATGATTTACAATGAAAGTAACTAACAAACGGGTTGCATAGCAGGAAGAGAGGTGGACTTTCCTCAAGTTCAATAACAGGCTGGGTCACAAATTTTCAGATGTAATCTGCTTTCTCTCTGCCCTTGACATAGACAGAATCTGTTGGCTGAATCAATCTCTCGAGCATTCTTCGAAAGTGGTGTGGTGGTGTATACCCTTCTTCCCATTTAATACAGTGCTGGTTTTGCATTAACCAAGTAGCTTGACGACGACTCTCTGCATCCAATGTATGCCAGGGATACGGTGATTTAAAAATAAAATGGGCAATTTCTTTCCCATTATAAATGGCGAGTTCTTTTGGTATAAAAGCTTTTGAAATTTTAAACCCTTGTACATCGACTATGACGGACATTGTATTACAACTGTCGTACTGCTTTGGTTAACTGGTTGTATGTAACTAAACGATCGTGGAGTATAACACAGTATGCTGTCGTATTGGCAGGTATGTTTGCCGCTGTTTCAAACTCTACACGAAGAACTACTGCTTTAGAGTGTAATGCTTCTTTTTGATTTGAGCAATCTACGACAATCAACGGTGCAGCTGTGGTAAATTTCATGGGGGTGAGTAATGGTTGCCCCTATCTTTGGTAATACGACATTTGGAATTTAGCAAACATTTCATACAACGTAGCAAAGCAATTGTTATCATAATTAACGTTGAGATTGTCATACGGATAACGATCCGTGTTTAGGAACACGCGAATATTATTTAGTGCACATTTATCGAATCTGCTCGTATCTTGCATAACATTATTCTCTCCAGTTTGAAATCCTATAATAATGTATCTAGGTGTTTCTATACTAGTAGATGTTTTGATTGCCCATGTATGCTTATCTGTTGCTGGAACGGCGGGATAGATGTGGGTTTCCCAACTTCTAAATGCTACTGGCGTATTTACATTTTTATCAATGTATTTCGTTAACGCCAACTCCTCTGCTAATGCTGGAATGATGTGTGGAACTTTCCAATATATCTTATCTATGTTAACTTTTAATGCTTCGTCCACAGTTGAAATTACTGCGTCGGTATCAATGTTACTACGAATTAATACCAGTTCTTGTCTAATGTTCAAAATCACTTTATTGTAATCTTCGGCAAAGCCAAGTAGCATTCGCAACGGTATACAAACGTTAAAGTATCCTTGAGCATTTGTTAGTGTACTGTTTGCAGTAGGAAACCAATCTGCATTTTCATGACGGGCGAGATCATTGGACGTCAATGATACCAATCCTTTCATTGTCGACGTTAATCCTACTTTCGTTACGGAATCTACCACTATTCCATTCATTTCATATCTAATTTCACTGAATAAAAATGCGATACCGTTATTAACGAACCTTGCAGTGTTAGAGACAGTACCATCCTGACGTAATAATCGTCCCTCTACGTAGACATAGCTTTCGGATGGTAGAGTGCACATGTCTTCCTGAATGGGTATCCTGATTTCATCATTGTTTCCAAATCTGGTAGTGTATGGCTGATGGGTGTGCAGTTCGGAATTAACGATAGCATTATCAACGACAACTTTTTCATTAACGTTTAATATACTCATTGTAGTACTGTAAAGCCGAGACTTTCCAATAATGCTTTGTTCTGCGGTGTCAATGCTTTGGGCGCTGAACGCTTACTGACTCTCACCTTTCCACACTTTGATCTTTTATAGTTTGATTTGCACTGGGTACATGCACATGTGTTATAGCGCGCACCATATTTTCTTTAAATGTAGTCCTATCGTTATGACCTCCCCGTTAAAATTGACGAGATCTCCGTCTTGGTCTACTATTTTAAGTGTTATTGTCGAAATGGTAGATGTATTTATAGGTAGATAGATGACATGTTGAAGAACTTTATTATTTTATACCCCGCTGGTACACTGGGAAAGAACTGATGAATTATGTGTGATGTTTCACCATTTTTAAAACTACCACTTATTATATTGCACTCGATAATTAATGAGTTAATTTTGATAATGTTAATAGGAGTATCAGAGGTATGCACTTTCGCAGCCTGGTGAACAGTTTTATTAAATCCCAGCATAGGTCCTATCAAATTTTCCACATTGAAGTTAATGTCATGGGTTGCTTTCATACTTGCTTTCATAGTATTATTATTCGCTTGTAAATGCATAATACTCTCGATCTTCACTGACTCATTAATATATTTATTCACATCCGCGATTTCGTATGATCCTGGTGGTATTGTAATTTTATCGTTTCCAAATAAGGATGCTGAAGTCAATAATGGTCGCTATAGGAAAAGGTTTGATGAATATATAATACCTTAACTGCTCCGTTTAAGGAGCTCAGGGTAAATAGAACCTGTCTTGCTACACCTACATAATACCTTAACCTGCTTTGAGTGGTTTAGTAGTTACTTATCCGTTTAGGTATTAACAGATATCTATTCAATCTACAATTTTGCTACAATGGATAATAAGGAGATGATATTAAAGCGAAAAATTATTCAGGCTTGTAAAATAACACAGCAGAAATACAACAGTCTGAAAACTGCCCGCATTGATAATGAAAGAACATTTGAAAGTACTTATAAACCTCTAACTGAAATAGTAAATAAAATGCATCCTGATAAAAAACCACCCAAAAAGGGGTCCGTTGACGTTAAACCCAAAAACCCGCCTTTGTTCATATTTCGAAGAAAGCATGCTACTACTCCTACTAGCCCGTTAGCTCCAGGCTTTATTTCGCCCTCATTAGCAAGGAAGAGTGCTACAAGCCCCCTAGCTCAGCTTCCGTTATTTCAAATAAATCCCCCTCCAGGTCCTCGTACACCATCTTTCCTAGAAACATCTATCGTAAGAGATTAATGCCGAGAGAAGAAGAACCTCTTAGTATCGCAGGTGATTCCCGTAATGAGCCCATATCCGAAGAATTTATCGAGCAGTACCAAGAATTACCTCGTATATACGTTGAACGTACTGTGAGGGATCTTGATGGTGCTATTAATCACACCTATGTAGTCCACTACGATACCAAAACAGACAAATAGACAATTGGTACTACCCCCGTCACAATTAAAGGAAACGATATGATTATTAAAGGCGTCACGTATAAAGGGACTCCAGGTTTATATGATCTGCTTGTGATGAATGAACCCGATTTAAATCTAGTAAATTTAAAAGATAGAAAGAATTATAAAAATGTTTCAGAAGCTACGAATGTTACAAGGCGAGATTATGATGTAAGTGGACAGATTCGAAGAAGCCGCAGCAAAAGTATATACAAATAATAAAATCCTTGCTGTCAGCATCATCACCCACAACTCAAGGAGGTGGAGCTATGTTTTTTAAGGAATTAACAAACAGACCGATTGAATATAAATATTGGAATGATGTACACGAACTAATTCGTGATCTAGAAGTATTGTGGGCAGAAAAATCGGCTAGTAACAGGTGTCGTAAATGCTATAATATCACTTGAAGAGGAATTGTATGAAGATGAATACATTGAAAGACCAAGCACTCGTTTTCTAAACAATATAAATCAGAATGCATTGATGTCGACATATCATAACTAAAATTCCCTTTGATAAATTTAGACGGTTACATGCCCAGTATCAATTTAAGAAGTTAACCCATCAGTTTCAAGTTACTGATGATAATCAATTCGATATCGAGAATAAGAGACTCAGCAATGTTGCCAACCCCATAGGTCCTCAAGATGTCATCACCAAGCAATACTATTTATCGACAAGGTTGAATTTGGATGGAAATCGTTTGACACAGTTGGCGGATCCGGAAGAAGATGAGTAGGTATGTTTGGAGACTTTATCAGCACACATACACCACCACCACATTTCCTGTTCCACAACTACGAGGCCATCCGTGCGACCTATCATCACCACAAACCCAAGGCCCCAAACCCCGCTTTCCTGTTCCACAATTACGAGGCCATCCGTGCGACCTATCATCACCACAAACCCAAGGCCCCAAACCCCGCTTTCCTGTTCCACAATTACGAGGCCATCCGCGCGGCCTATCATTACCACAAAACAAAGGTTACAAACCCCGCTTT
Source organism: Vesta saturnalis (assembly GCA_036346205.1). Lineage (NCBI taxonomy): Eukaryota > Metazoa > Arthropoda > Insecta > Coleoptera > Lampyridae > Vesta > Vesta saturnalis. Next base: position 264,951 of record JARFJB010002308.1, on the reverse strand, counting down.
CCTGTTCCACAATTACCAGACCATCCGTGCGACCTTTTCGTGTTCCACAATTACTTCTGTGTCATTACATCTGCGTGGTGCAAGTAATTGGGCATACGTGCAGTGTGGTGGATTGACATCTGGCTGCCATCGGTTTATTCTAACCCCACACATGAAACATTCAACCGTATCGTCTGAAGATGTGGAAATGAATCCTGCTGCAGCAAGCGATGAGGGTGAGTGAACCCCAGACCATGTTCTATACGTTAGTAATCGTTTATCGAAACAATTGTAATACTGAGGATAATAAAAGTTCGGTAGCACGTCGCACATGTTTTCACTAGAGTATAAACTAAGCGACTGGCATAAAATATTTTAATACATACAATATATACAATATATACAGCATATATACAATATATTCAACATATATACAATATGTACAATATATGCAATAGATAAAATAGATACAGTAAAAAAAGATTACTCGTCTACGTAGCACACCTGATCACACAGTATACTAAAGAAAAAAATAATTTTTTGTTCATTAATGTTGATTAACTATTCAGGGAAGAAAAATAATACTTATTAGTTAGCGTTTAATTTTTTTGTTAATTATTGTGTAATGTATAAAAGGGTAAAAATAATATTTACTGTAAATGTTAGATCATTTTAATTACAGTTGTTAACCTCGACGATGGATAGATAATCTGTAAATGCAAAAAAAATTAGTTCTTTATTAACTTAGTCAAAATTAAATATTTATGATGCTATAAAAATTCTGATAAATAAGAATGATGAAACAAAACTGTATTTATAATGTTAGCAAAAAAATAGGAAGCGCGTTTATTAGTAATTACATTCATTACAAAATAAAAATAAAAAGTTCAAACGAATGTTGAAATGAGTATAAATATAATTACTGAATGCAAGTATTTATGTGTACTGAATACATAAGGTATTCTTTCTGAATATCAAATATATAAAAAAACAGTCATGAAAAGAATTAAGAGTTAAGTCACGTGTAAATATGCAAATAAACGGTGATCATCATTGAAACGTATTTGGGTTATTACACTTCAAGTGTTGAAAATTCATGCAACATACTATTGACATATAAAAAAATGTACACTTACCTAAACAAATGAAGTAAATAACAATTGTTTTTGCACTAATAGTACATATAAAAACACTTTAAGTGATGTATGTTTATCTAGGAATAGAAATTGTAACTGACAATAAGTGTTGAAAAACAAGTTGTATATATATAAACAGCAGCATTTTTTTATGTCTATTGTATGGGGGTAATTTACATATTGCAATGTAATCTCGGCATTGAATGTAACTTCTCCATATATGGTGATATAGAATTTATTATTCTGCGTAGCCTTGCTTTTTTTTATATAAATAGCATGCGTTTTTAGTGTATTGGTTACATTTCCCGATGAACATCTACAGTAACAATAGGGTAAGAATTATTTTTTTTTATTAATTAATAATTTAATTTTTAAGATATACTATTCTGTACACGTTATAGTTTATTAGTGCAATAATTATTTTAGGACAATTAGAAGAGTGTCCTGGAACGACAATCTCAATCTCAAAAGCATCATGGTGGATAGCGTAAAAAAATGTGAGTAGAATAGATATTATTCAATTATTTTTTTACATAGTTTATTGATTAAAGCAAATTAATTTATGATCACTTTTATTGTATTCAAAAAGTTATATTCTTTTCCACAAAATTTGGTGGACAACATTACGAATGTTACAATGTTTGTAAATTCATATATATATATATATATATATATATATATATAAAGTGAAACAGAGCCATTGTTATTTACGAGTTAAATATAAAGTTTGTTACAAAAATCAAGTAATACTTTTAAATATATATTTAATTTCTGTATAGGAGATTTACATAAAAAATTCGTTGTGAGACAGTTTATAAATCATGCATTTATTACTTGTAAAACAACTTAAATCTTTTCAATTTCAAATTATATATTTGTGTAACTAAAAGAGCAGTGTGATAATTTTTATTAGGTAGTCGAAATCATTATGTAGAACAATTTTTTTAAGTCGTCTAATGTAAATTGTTTTCTTTATAATCAATTCAGTTAATACATTTCTTAATTTCTTTTTTTACATTTAAACAGATCAAATTACATACAGTTTACGGTTATCTAACAAAAGTTTACAAGCAAAATCGAGTTTCTTTATAGGTTTAATTCTTGTTACGTACCTAGTAGATGCATTATGAAAAATTTTTTTTTTTACTTACATATTATTAAAAAGATTTCACAGTCTAAAGCAGGTTTATTAGTTTTAATCCTTTGAAACTATTAATAATTTAGTGTATCTCTAAATCTGGCAGTGTATATTTGCAGATAATAATTTGATACTTATTATTTTTTATTGAAAATTTCACATTATGAAGTGATTGACAGGTTTATAGTCATTTTGAAGTAATACTTGTTAAAGGAATTGTATTATAGCATTTTTCAGTTTAAATATTAATGCGTTTTAAAATAATGTTTCATCCCAATTGAACTATATAAAAAAAATTATAATTGGTTATATTCGAGTTTAAATATATATCCTTTGCTATGTATTTAGGTACATAGTATTATGTATGAATATTTACATATTAGTGACTTAATTGGATCAGACTATTTAGTAGGCTAATTGCAGTATATATGATAGTTAATACTTATTGTATTGTTTATGGAAAACAGATATCTGTTTTGAACTGTATTTGAGCTGGTTTGAGCTATATTTGAGCTGGTTTGAGCAGTATTTGAGCTGGTTTGAGCAAGTTTTGAGCTGGTTTTGAGCTGGTTTGAGCAGGTTTTGAGCTGGTTTGGGCTGATTTTGAGATGGTTTGAGCTGGTTTTGAGCTGGTTTGAGCTGGTTTGAGCTGTATTTAAGCTGGTTTGAGCTGGTTTGAGCTGTATTTAAGCTGGTTTGAGCTGTTTTTGATCTGTATTTAAGCTGGTTTGAGCTGTTTTTGATCTGTATTTGAGCTGGTTTGAGCTGTTTTGAGCTGTTTTTGATCTGTATTTGAGCTGTATTTAAGCTGGTTTGAGCTGGTTTGAGCTGTATTTAAGCTGGTTTGAGCTGTTTTTGATCTGTATTTAAGCTGGTTTGAGCTGTTTTTGATCTGTATTTGAGCTGGTTTGAGCTGTTTTGAGCTGTTTTTGATCTGTATTTGAGCTGTATTTAAGCTGGTTTGAACTGTTTCTATAAAAAAACAGATGTTTGTTTTAACCCCCCCCCCTTGCTATAATACCCGCATGGAGCCCCAATACCTACTATTTTTGATCATATATTCAATCTCTCTGAAGTGTCTCGGTAGTATAATGTAGTAGGGTATTGTTACGGACGCCCTTTTTGTGTGGGGTGCGGAAAGAAGAATGAATTAATATCACGCGCGCGGCGTGTGTGTGCGCGCGCGCCGCGCGCGCGCGTTTGTGAAGGTGTACTTGCGCAGACTGAGCACTACGTTTTTACTTTTTAACTTTTTATTTTTTATTTTTTAATTTTTTATTTTTTCCGCGCGCGTTTGTGAAGGTGTGCTTGCGCACACTGAGCACTACGTTTTTACTTTTTAACTTTTTTTTTTATTTTTTTATTTATTTTTTATTTTTTTATTTTTTTATTATTTTTTAATATTTTTTTTCCGCGCATGCAGATGTGTACGTGCACGGTCAGCAGATATTCTAAAAATATACCTCCCCACGCGATATATATACCACACCGCTTCTTGTGTTAGCACTCACAATCTAACTCTGTACCTGGCCGCACCAGCTTTATAATAGTCTGAAACTATTTTGTCTGCAATGCAGGGTAAATACATAACCCCCCTACCCAACATAATAATTAGAATATTTTGTCTTCAATGTTAGTTCAGGTGTAAATCGATTCCGTTGCGAATGCATGAAAGATTTCTCCAGGAGAGATTCCCTCCTTCGCTATAAAAAAACTGCGTGCTGGATGACAGTATCTACTCCACCATCTGGAATGCAGGAGGTTTCGTTGCAAAACAAAACCACAGGGAGCAATGTGGTGCAAGGAATCACTTCCGACGATAACAAAGCAGTACATAGACACGATACTGATTCCTTTGCGCAACCAGGACCATCTGGGGTAAACTACGCGAAGGATAAAGCGAAACCCGGACCATCAGGGTTGAGCAACTCAAGGAAGCGTAAGTCTGACCAATGCGATGAACCGGAACAACCTAAAAAAATTGGTGAGAGTGTTCACTGCACTGATTGTTTAATAGATATACCTCGGTATGCGTTCCAAGGACACCTCAGAAGCAATACGCATAAAGCTAATATCTGTTTACTAGTCGATACTGGGGTCGAAGTGATTCGAAATGCGTTTAAACAACGCATTGTGTCGTAATAACGAGTTTGTTCCAAACTATGATCCTAAACAACCGAAAGTGTTTTTACAATATTTAGATGCCACGAATTTATACGGCTGGAGTATGAAGCAATACCTGCCCCACGATGGGTTTATGTGGTTACCTCAAGAGGAAATAGAACACTTTGACGTAGTAAAGATTGATGATGACGCCGATGTTGGATTTGTACTGGAGGTTGATATACATTATCCCCACCATCTGCATGACGAACACAACGATTATCCGTTTTGTCCTGAAATGATCTGCGCACCACACTCCCAGGAGGAGGAGTTTATCCCTAACCTGTGTGATAAGACCAACTACGTTATACATTACCGCTATTTAAAACAATGTATAGAGCATGGCTTAACTGTTACTCGCATTCATAGGGTTTTACGCTTTCGTCAGAGTCTCTGGCTAATACCATACGTAGACCTTAATACCGCTCTCCGCAGCACAGCACAGAACAAGTTCGAAAAGGATCTTTATAAAATTATGAATAATGGCGTGTTTGGTAAAACAATGGAAAATGTCGATAAACGAAGAGTTATTAAACTGTTAACGCATTGGGAAAATAACGGTCGTCGGGTAGGTCTAGCACGGTACGTTGCAAAACCGCAATTTAAAGATTTTATTTAATTCACTGATAAATTGTTTGCGGCGGAATTGTCGAAACAGGTAGTTACGTACGACAAACCCGTCTATGTCGGATTCAGTATTTTAGATCTTTCAAAAATCATAATGTATCGGTTTTTTTATGATATCTTACGAGCTCATTATGGCAAGAATGTCACGTTGCTCTATACTGACACGGATTCTTTGATTGTTGAGATAGTAACTGATGATATGTATGCACACATGCGAAATAATTTAGACGAATATGATACTTCCAACTATCAAAATGAGTTGCATGGTATTCCTACGACTGCTTCCGTCGTTGGACGAATGAAAGATGAGTACGCAGGGAAAGCGATTTATTATTTTTATGGTGCTGGATCGAAGTCATACTGTCTAAAGCTTGCTGATAGTGAAGTTGTTAAGAAAGCGAAAGGTGTTAAGAAAGTTGTTATTCAGAAAGTGTTGACGGAAGTAGACTACAAAGCGGTTGCGGAGAGGTCTGATAAAACAGTAATGTGTAAAATGCTTGTGTTTCGATCAACCTTACATGATATATATACCGAAATGTTAAACAAAATCGCCTTTAGGTCCCAGGATGACAAACGATATCGGCTACGTGGTACGTGTTCCACATTGGCGTGGGGCATTGGCGAATACCGGAATTGGAGAATGCTGATTCGTTGAGCGAACTATTGCAGGTTGCTAAGCAAATGAATTTATATTAACCGGAAGAAGAACAGTTTGGGTACTGACACTTGCTAGTTTCTTTCCTATATTCTCTCCATAATGAAACTAATATTAATAATAAGTTGTATTATTCCTTTAGCTGTTTAACATATATTAATATTATGTATTAATTCGTTAGTAAGAGAATATATGCTATACAAATACTATGTTCTATAAATAAAAAAATTCGAGAATGTCTATTTACTAGTTTTTTTATTAAAAAATGTGTACAAGACTTATTGCATTATATATGTATTATATAAATGATATACCCTACTCAAAGCACAGTGGCATAATGATTTACAATGAAAGTAACTAACAAACGGGTTGCATAGCAGGAAGAGAGGTGGACTTTCCTCAAGTTCAATAACAGGCTGGGTCACAAATTTTCAGATGTAATCTGCTTTCTCTCTGCCCTTGACATAGACAGAATCTGTTGGCTGAATCAATCTCTCGAGCATTCTTCGAAAGTGGTGTGGTGGTGTATACCCTTCTTCCCATTTAATACAGTGCTGGTTTTGCATTAACCAAGTAGCTTGACGACGACTCTCTGCATCCAATGTATGCCAGGGATACGGCGATTTAAAAATAAAATGGGCAATTTGCTTCCCATTATAAATGGCGAGTTCTTTTGGTATAAAAGCTTTTGAGATTTTAAACCCTTGTACATCGACTATGACGGACATTGTATTACAACTGTCGTACTGCTTTGGTTAACGCGTTGTATGTAACTAAACGATCGTGGAGTATAACACAGTATGCTGTCGTATTGGCAGGTATGTTTGCCGCTGTTTCAAACTCTACACGAAGAACTACTGCTTTAGAGTGTAATGCTTCTTTTTGATTTGAGCAATCTACGACAATCAACGGTGCAGCTGTGGTAAATTTCATGGGGGTGAGTAATGGTTGCCCCTATCTTTGGTAATACGACATTTGGAATTTAGCAAACATTTCATACAACGTAGCAAAGCAATTGTTATCATAATTAACGTTGAGATTGTCATACGGATAACGATCCGTGTTTAGGAACACGCGAATATTATTTAGTGCACATTTATCGAATCTGCTCGTATCTTGCATAACATTATTCTCTCGCCCAGTTTGAAATCCTATAATAATGTATCTAGGTGTTTCTATACTAGTAGATGTTTTGATTGCCCATGTATGCTTATCTGTTGCTGGAACGGCGGGATAGATGTGGGTTTCCCAACTTCTAAATGCTACTGGCGTATTTACATTTTTATCAATGTATTTCGTTAACGCCAACTCCTCTGCTAATGCTGGAATGATGTGTGGAACTTTCCAATATATCTTATCTATGTTAACTTTTAATGCTTCGTCCACAGTTGAAATTACTGCGTCGGTATCAATGTTACTACGAATTAATACCAGTTCTTGTCTAATGTTCAAAATCACTTTATTGTAATCTTCGGCAAAGCCAAGTAGCATTCGCAACGGTATACAAACGTTAAAGTATCCTTGAGCATTTGTTAGTGTACTGTTTGCAGTAGGAAACCAATCTGCATTTTCATGACGGGCGAGATCATTGGACGTCAATGATACCAATCCTTTCATTGTCGACGTTAATCCTACTTTCGTTACGGAATCTACCACTATTCCATTCATTTCATATCTAATTTCACTGAATAAAAATGCGATACCGTTATTAACGAACCTTGCAGTGTTAGAGACAGTACCATCCTGACGTAATAATCGTCCCTCTACGTAGACATAGCTTTCGGATGGTAGAGTGCACATGTCTTCCTGAATGGGTATCCTGATTTCATCATTGTTTCCAAATCTGGTAGTGTATGGCTGATGGGTGTGCAGTTCGGAATTAACGATAGCATTATCAACGACAACTTTTTCATTAACGTTTAATATACTCATTGTAGTACTGTAAAGAGACTTTCCAATAATGCTTTGTTCTGCGGTGTCAATGCTTTGGGCGCTGAACGCTTACTGACTCTCACCTTTCCACACTTTGATCTTTTATAGTTTGATTTGCACTGGGTACATGCACATGTGTTATAGCGCGCACCATATTTTCTTTAAATGTAGTCCTATCGTTATGACCTCCCCGTTAAAATTGACGAGATCTCCGTCTTGGTCTACTATTTTAAGTGTTATTGTCGAAATGGTAGATGTATTTATAGGTAGATAGATGACATGTTGAAGAACTTTATTATTTTATACCCCGCTGGTACACTGGGAAAGAACTGATGAATTATGTGTGATGTTTCACCATTTTTAAAACTACCACTTATTATATTGCACTCGATAATTAATGAGTTAATTTTGATAATGTTAATAGGAGTATCAGAGGTATGCACTTTCGCAGCCTGGTGAACAGTTTTATTAAGTCCCAGCATAGGTCCTATCAAATTTTCCACATTGAAGTTAATGTCATGGGTTGCTTTCATACTTGTTTTCATAGTATTATTATTCGCTTGTAAATGCATAGATACTCTCGATCCCTTCACTGACTCATTAATATATTTATTCACATCCGCGATTTCGTATGATCCTGGTGGTATTGTAATTTTATCGTTTCCAAATACGAGTTGGTTATTCTTTGAAGTAACATTATGTATAGTATTGAAAGATTCAAAACTAGTCAACCCCATTACGTATTCCGACTCATTCTCAAGAAAAATCGGTGGATTAAAGGTTGTTTGCAAGATACACTTTTTGCCGGTAAATGTAAATGTGTACGACATTACGGTCACGTAACGACTACTGAAAATCAGTACGAGTAGTCATATAAAAAGTGTAAGACTAAATGACCGCAGTTGTATGTATCAAAATCTTGAACCTTGGTAAAGTTATACTCAATTGTGTTTCTGCTACCATCACTTTTAAAATAGTGGAGTAATTCAAAGGGTGGTTTAATATGTCCTATGCTATCAAAATATGTAATATGCCTGTTACGCTTAATGTAAGCTGTCCAGTGTGTACCCTTGTTAGTTTGATCATCCAGATTCACAATACCACATTCATTCGCATGGATTCGTGTAGGTAAGTTATCTCGCATATATATATCCCTCTAAAATAGGGAATCTGTAATTGCTCCACAACTTTTGATAGCTCAACATTACTTAAGGCGTAACGTGGTAGCTTCAGTGGGAGTTTTTTGAATACGGTTGTAAATATATACCTAACCCTCGTTTATATGGCTTTATGTATAAACCTTTTCCTAATGCAGCTGCTTCCATTGCTTGGTTGTGTCGTTTGGTTTCGTCTAAAGTTTTTGTCGCAGCTTTTGCGTCAGTTACCGCTTTTGCGACTGCCGCAGCACCGCCACCTAGAGACCCTAAAGCTCCTAATGCTGCAAAGAGGGGAATAAGAGGTATTGGAAATATTCTGCTCTTGGGTGACATAATTTTTTTGTGTTTTAGAGCGCTCAAGGCTTGCTGTATTGTCGCTTTTAAAAATGATCGAAGTTTACCACCAACACGACGTCGGGCTAGAAGAACTGCTTTGTTAAACGAAATTGCTCTGCGAGAATGCTTCCTTCGTCGTGATTTATTTCCCATTCCTAATTTCTTTTGTCCTTTCCGTGATTTGCCACCCATTCCCATTGTCTGTTTTCCTTTCATTATACCAGCTATGGTTAATGCAGCTGCCCTTTCTCCAAAGGTGGCGTCGGTAGAACGAAATCTATTCCAAGCTTTTTGTTGTAAAGTCTTATCTGCTATGTGTCGTTGTCGTAGATCGTTTGACTGGGAGTATGCAATATCGTGTTCTTTACACGCTTCGTCCAATGCGTTAATACCTTTGCCGCCACAAGCTAATCGTTTTTGTAAACGGGTGCCTGGCCCACAATATCGATATCCGGGTATATGCAACTCCACGGGTAATTTATTTATTAAAGTATTAATTAATCCTGAACCTTTTTTCCTCTGACGCTGGAGTATACTTCATACCACTGACTGACACTTCACTACTAAACTACTTTCTGCACGTGGTGTATATATAGAAGCGTCATACAAGTCGTGGTTTAGTACCATAATGGGTGACATCCGTTTCATTCCGCAAGATACAGAATTACCTATCAAACATTATGACATTACTCCTAACAAGGAGCAGTACTTAAACACCGCGGTTTACTAAAGGGGATGTAAACGAGTTATAATCGTCGGACCATTCGGCTGTGGAAAAACCAATGTTATGATTAGCTTATTAGAACATCCAAATGGCTTACGTGTCTATATATATTGCAAATCTATACCAACATAAATACCAGTACCTGCAGTTACTGGCACCCATAAAAGAAATTAGGTATTTCGAATACAGTGATAATAGTGATGTTATACCTCCTAGTGAGTCCCGTAAAAATTCAATAATGATTTTTGATGATGTAGCATGTCATAAACAAAATGAAATTAGAGATCATTTTGTTTTGGCAGACATCGAAATAATGATTGTTTCTATCTGTGTCAAACGTATTCTTCAATTCCAAAACAGCTTATACGTGATAATGCGAATTTACTTGTTCTTTTCAACAAGATCACACTAATCTCAAGCATGTGTATGATGATCACGTTAATGTTGATATGTCATTTGATAATTTAAAGATGTGATTGCTGATATCGTCGATAAATTCGGATTTCTTGTAGATTGATACCGAAGCGATGTTAATAACGGTCGTTACCGTAAGAGATTTGACTGTATTCCTTGCAGTATAAATATATCTACTAGGACTGCTCAACGTACAGTCGTAATGGGAGCGCTTAGTACAAGACATTTTGCGATCGCTCGTTCACGAGTGTGATCAATCCCTAGATTATGAAAGAAGATACTGCACTTACGGAACGTGCATATGGAGGTACTACTTTTTAAACCTAGTTACACATACCGATTAAAACAATTACATTACTAAAATGACATGGTTTGCGTCATCAAACGCATGAACTTACGCCAGAAGTCGGAAAAAGTGATGATCCAATTGCACGATGAAAATGTAAGTATTTAAATCATTATACACCGAAATCAGCTCTAGAATACGTAATGTGAGCACTCGTACTATTGTTACCTGACACCATTCCAACCTCTACAAGAATCTGTAATTGCTGATAGTCAACATGACGACGAGGTGGAAATTCAGCTACTTTACAACAATTGAAATCGGAACTACTAGCTGCTGGATCTCAACCCGCCTTTGAAGATTCTTAATCAATACCAAGGATTAGTCGAAATACTGTCGAAGGTATCTTTAGAGATACCAAGATCGAATATGACTTAACGTACGGTGATGCATATTCATTCAACTGAATGTAACGAGAAATTTTTATAGGCGATGCTGAACTAGATTTTGTTGGATGAAAATTTGCGTATCGCTCTTTCCGATGGATCATCCCTAGATTATGAGAACTATCGGGATTATATGAACTACTTTTAAAAAGTTCCTACGGATACAAAAGAGGATCTACACAATCAATGACATTTTGCGTCGTACGCATGCTGCCGACGTAATTATAACCCTAGATGATCAAATCCGAGGAACTAATAGTAAGTACCTTGAAATCATTAAACCATTACTTCAGCCTAGAAAACGTTCTCCAATCGTCTATCTGCGACCTCCAGCCACCAGATCTCGAGACAATTATCTATCATCCAAAAGAGGTGGTGGACTGCAGCTATTGCGATACAATAGATAACGACCACTATTGAGTTTGTACCGTGGAATACATCCGAATAAGTTAGTCGATTGGTTAAGGGAATTATTAGGATCAATGTCGGCAGGAAATACTAGCAATCACAACGGATGAACTACGTAACGCAAAATTAATAAAGTAACAGAACTTGTTATAAACCTACCACTATAGTCATTTCCTTTCATTGTTACTACGACTATCACTAAAGATAGTACTATATGTCCACAGTGATGCCAATAGATAAATTTGGCGGCCATCTTCATCATCAAATGACAGTGGATAAATTTGGGAAACATATTGTTCATCATAGCGATCTGTCTTATGAAACTTTCATTTCATTTTCTGGAATCGCCGCAAAGAAGACAATTAGTCTATCTACCGGCGTAGGTGATCAATATACCTATCCCTGTAACGACGGCACTATAGTATATTGCAGGTGGAGTCATCCAAGTCTTGAGCTTAACATAGATGGTATAAACTTTGAGCTGGTAAAGGATGTAATTGGTCAAACTCTTAAGAGGAACGATGTAATTCGTGTTACCATGCCGACGTTTGTAAAGTTTTCAACTGCAACGATATTCAACGTAGAGTTCGTAGTAAAATCCAAAACACAAAAAATGAGTAAAGCCGATGTTGTCGAAGAACTGCACAAACCTGCAAGAAGAAATTTTCCGCGGCGTTGTGTCGTACTAAAAGGTTTAAATGATCTATTTCAAGCTGATTTAGTGGAAATGGTACCATATGCTCGGATGAATAAAGGATTTCGATACATTTTAGTAATAATAAATGCATTCTCTAAATATGTTTGGGCTTTTCCCATCAAACGCAAGAATGGTAAACTGGTCGCGGATGTAATGGATAAACTTTTGTCTGGCTTGAAAAGGATACCTACATATACAAACTGATATGGGAACTAAGTTCTATAATGCGGAATTCAAAAAGTAATGAAAAATTTAATATCAATCATTACAGTAGTTATTCCACCTTGAAAAGTAGTATAGTCGAACGTGTAAATCGCACCCTTAAAGCAATAATGTGGAAAACCTTCAGCATGCAAGGATCCTATAAGTGGCTATCAATATTACCGCACATTGTCGCCGAGTATAATTCAAGAAAGCGTAGAACAACTGGATACAAATCGGTAGATGTATCGGAAAATAGTGCATCTATTTCAAAACATTTAAAATGCAAAAATTCTTGACCGTAAAACACCTAAATTTAAAGTGGGGAACATGTACGCATTAGCAAACATAGAAGCATATTCTCTAAGGTACACACCTAATTGGAGTTACGAAGTCTTTCGAATACCAACAGTTAAACGTTCAAGCCCACTCACCTACACATTACGTGATACTCGAGATGAAGAGATTCAAGGTCGGTTCTATGAGCCCGAACTACAAAGTGTTAAATATCCAGACATTCATCTAGTTGAACGTGTCATCCGACGTCAAGGGAATAAAGCTCTCGTTAAGTGGTTGGGTTTTGATACTTCTCACAACTCCTGGATTTCTACCAAAGACATTATGTAATACGCTAATTAACCTTAATTATATATATTGTAATATTAATATGCAATAAACAGATCTTTTTTTTAAATTTTTTTTTTAATACTATCCTATACATATACATCACTACATACTAGTAAAGCGTCTGACAAACACACACTCACGATGCTGTTTTTCGAGAATTGGTGAAATTATATTACCACAGTCATCTATTCTTTTTTTAAATCGTGCAGAATCTCTAGCTAATTGTTCCCATTCTCCTTTTCGCGCATGCCTGTGAGCCAACTCCCATACTACTATGTAGTGAACTACGTTTTTGGACTCATTAATGCACACCTTCTTCACTGGGTGAGTCGTCATCTGATGGCTCAAAATTCGGTAAATATCGTTCTATTTCGTGTATAAATTGCTCCAATGCTATTTCTTTAAGGTCTTCTATTAATCGCTTTATACAACAAATACACTCTATATTATCTACATGCGATGTTAAGTATTTTTCACAAAGGCGTATTCCTCCCCCATACTTATTAACTAGATTATTTAAATAGTCATCACTAAATCTACCCATTCCATACACTTTTTCATGATCAGCATCGAATTCTAATGATTGTAACTGGCATATTAGTCTTTGGACTGCACTAACACAATCTACAGCTTTAGGCCACGACTCCGCACTATAACACATCCACATATTGACTAACATCTAATACTATCCCTATTGACTACAAGCGCGTTACCCCCCCCCTTTCAGTTATAGGTTTGGCAAGATCCATATCCATATATAGTTTCTCCTTAGCAAATTCTTCCATTTCCAGAAGGCAGGCTATGTTGACCTCAAATACATCATGCAATGAACCTATAACTTGGTGAATGTTACATTCAGGAATTGCCGCTGCCGACTTTATTAGGTTTTTATAAAGCTCTGGAAAGTTCACAGTATCTGCCAACTCCAATCGGTAATATATTATCTTCAAAAGCTTCCATAACTGTTCTATAGACTCCCATCCTAAATAGACATCAACTTCTTCACTATCACAGAGGCGTATAATTTTTTTCTTGTTAATATTTTCGTACGAGACAGTCTTCGATCCCAGTTTGGTAGAAATAATTAGTAATTACCCCTTGATTATCGATAAGTATACGCCATTCCTGCTTGTCAAACACCACTCCACCACTCTTCGATCCACCGAGTTTTACGACTGGCTCAAATCCAAATTTGGGTGATAGACCGACACTAACAAACTCTGTTTTACTTTTATTTAAGAAATAATGCACATTATTAAGCAAAATATCGCAATATTTACTTGAACTTATAGCTCCGATAATCTTCGCCTTTTCTATGGCTTGACGTAATATGTTATCCATTATTTACGATACTGGCTTTACATACATTTCCTCTCTTTTATATATGACACTCTCCCCACTATGTGTCCGCCTCAAGGCTACTTACGTGACCTAAGATTATACCACACATTGTTTCAGCAACCTTAGCAGTGACACCTTTTCAAGGTTTGCTTGTCGTTCAAGACTGTTGCTCATTTTGTTTTTTCCAACCTTGTATTCACCACTACTTCAAGGATTCCTAGGCATACTTATTTCCAAGGTTGTTTCCCGTTCCACTTTGCCACAACAAGGTCACTACACACGGTTACATACCCCCACTCAGTATTACTCGTGTACTTAAAGGGAGGGGGTTTTACATATACCATAGTTACCGATTTTCACTATGTCAGTTACTCCAGTGCAAGACGATTGGAAGACTCCTGAAGTGTACCAACCACAAACCTTATTTCAAATTAGAACGCGACGGACATGTCAATTAATTCCGAACTGGGTAAATTTTGAAAAGAAAGGAATACTACCGCCTTCTATAACATCAGTAGTACATATGCAATATGAAGATGTAAAGTGGGATTCGGCATGGTTTGACACCTTGGGCAAGCGAATCTCTGACCACGTCTCGGGGAGTAGTTTGAAAGATTACTCTCACATAGTTGCGTTGTACATTCACTACCATCTGCTTGGTGGTATGTGTTTATGTTATGCATGTTACTCCACGTTGAAACCAGGAGATTACCGCGTGGTGGACCACCACACCCATATGGAGCGATGGACAATGTTGTACTACCTTTCACATGATGAATACTGGTGCTCATCATGTAGAGCGCCATTAACCACTTTATACGATGTTTATGATGATGATTCTTGTTATTTGTGTGAGGAAGCATGTTATGTTGATTATTAATACTTTGTTTTGCTGTCTATATATTGTATGTAATAAAATATTTTATGCCAGTCGCTTAGTTTATACTCTAGTGAAAACATGTGCGACGTGCCACCGAACTTTTATTATCCTCAGTATTACAATTGTTTCGATAAACGATTACTAACGTATAGAGCATGGTCTGGGGTTCACTCACCCTCATCGCTTGCTGCAGCAGGATTCATTTCCACATCTTCAGACGATACGGTTGAATGTTTCATGTGTGGGGTTAGAATAAACCGATGGCAGCCAGATGTCAATCCGTTACAGGAGCATCTCCGATGGGCACCACACTGCACGTATGCCCAATTACTTGCACCACGCAGATGTAATGACACAGAAGTCGAGAGGACCTATTGCACGTGCACTAAATCAAAATGTTTCATTCCTAAAGAAAATCATATATCTGAGTAATACATTTGTACATGTTTCTACATTAATTACATATATTAACATATCGTTTTCTTTTATTTTGTGAGTGAGCAAAAAGTGGGCTAGAGTAGCAACCAGGTTACACGGATGTAATTGTGGAACACGAATAGGTCGCACGGATGGTCTGGTAATTGTGAAACAGGAAAGCGGGGTTTGTGACCTTTGTTTTGTAGTAATGATAGGTCGCACGGATGGCCTCGTAATTGTGGAACAGGAAAGCGGGGTTTGGGGCCTTGGGTTTGTGGTGATGATAGGTCGCACGGATGGCCTCGTAATTGTGGAACAGGAAAGCGGGGTTTGGGGCCTTGGGTTTGTGGTGATGATAGGTCGCACGGATGGCCTCGTAGTTGTGGAACAGGAAATATGGTGGTGGTGTATGTGTGCTGATAAAGTCTCCAAACATACCTACTAAGATGGTATTGCTATAAGTAAAGGATACCTTGATTTTTGTCCGCAAGCAGTTCAGAAAGCTGTTAAAGAAAATTTTAACGCTTATCTCGTGTTGGAGGAAAAACTGCATCAACTTAAAGAAATTGTGGATAAATTAGTACCATGTCCAAATGACCTTTGGCAAGCAGATTTGGCAGAATTTAACACATATGCCAAACAAAATAAGGGTTACAAGTATATTTCAGTGGTTATTGACTGTTTTTCCAAATACTTGTGGACCAAAGGATTAAAAACGAAAACGGGCATGAAAGTTGCCAAGGTTATGCAAACAATCCTCAAAACGGGCCGGCAACCTTCCAATTTACAGACAGATGCAGGAAAAGAATTCTACAATGGACATTCCTCTAAACTAATGCAGCGTTATGGAGTCACCCATTACTCCACCTATAGCACAAAGAAGGCAGCAATTGCGGAACCTGTTATCAGGACCGTTAAGTCTGCTCTATATGTCATTCAGCCTACAGGGTAAATATAAATGAATTGATACAATTGACACCGTAACGATGGATTATAACAATCGTAAGCATAAAACTACAGGAATGAAGCCCAAAGATGTCGGTAATCATACAAAGCTAGACGCTTACATTCACATAAAAACGGTTGATAGGAATCGTTATTGCGTGGGTGGCATAGTACGAATCAGAAAGTTTAAAAGTATTTTCGCTGTAGGATCCAATTCGTCAAGTAACCTATTCAAGATTGAGAAAGTAAGGATTACTAACCCAACCACCTACATGTAGGAAGACATGGAAGGATCACCTGTACTGGGAGGCTTTTATGAACACGAATTACAGAAAACAAAGTATCCAGATGTGTACCTTGTGGAAAAAGTACTTCGCTCCAAGAATAATAAGCTAATCGTAAATTGGTGGGGATTGGATGAAATATCATGAATCAATAAAGACGATTTAGATTTATAATATAGCTATAGGGATTGTTTGTAACTTTTAGATGAAATAAAACCACATACAAAAATTATAATTGTAATAACTGTATTTTATTTTTTTAAATATTACATCATCTTATATAGTAAACCTAAAGTATTTCTGTAATCGTTTAAATTACTGAATGGTCATATTCCCGAATCTGGTCCACATGTCCATCCCAAGCAGGAATTTGTTTCACCTTTATCAATGTTTTCCAATATCCAGCGGTAAATTCTGTGGTGCTCCTCATTTTCCCACGGTTGAAACTTATATGTAGCGTTTTGTTCTAATAATACTTCAATTAAAGTAGCGAGGCACTTGTAATTAGCATAATATGCTGCTGTCTCGATACATTCACTTATAATAGAGAAAGTATCTTTATAAACAATATTTTGTGTGCTAACATTTGTCGAAGTACACAACGAATCATCCCATAATAGCTTGTATATGTACATTTTAAGGGGTATGTCACCAAGTAAATTCACATCATTAGAGGTTAACGATCCTTTATCGGTACACAATTTCGTAAAACTTAATAGTATTGTCTAAGATAATTTTTCTATCAAATAATGTCTTAATAATAACTTCATTTGCACACTTTGAGTTTATAGCACACAGTTAAAACACTCATCGATAATAACAATATGTTGCAATATATTCAGTACAAATGTACAGCTTTTAGTGGAGCTCAAAGAACGCTTCAAGTACTTTCTGTAGATTTGATCACTACTGTACTGCAGCTCTTCCTGCAATTTGCCTTGAAGACTGCTCATTATTTACCCCCAAGGTCTAGTATCAGTGAAATCGAAATATACTAAGCGTTTGTCCTCATAAGAATTAAGTATGACTTTATTTTGTTTAATGGTAAACTCATCATGTTTCTTTGACCTTATGAGATGTTGATGGAGCCTTATTACGCCACCATCAAACAAAACCTGTTTATAATCATTAATCGTGATCTGCCTCACGCTTTCATGGGTAGAACCCTTTGGTTTTTTTACAACCTTTTCATCAACTGTGTAAGCATACATTTTGGCGCAAAGTCCTACAGATTCAACCATAATTTCGCCATGATTTTCATCTTTAATTAAGCAAGGGACTTTTTATTTACTAATGGGAGTCCAAAGATGTCGGGATGTATCGAATTTGTCAATGTCCTCTTTAATACATTCATAGATATCGGGAACCGAAAAGGCGTATATGAGACTATCCGTATCCGTGTACAAGAACTTAGCATTGTTATGGAACTTGGGTAGCGTGTAACCGTAATGAAAATTATATAAAACAGTTTTTGAAACGTCTAAAACGCTGAATCCCGCATAGATAGGTTTATTGAAATATTGTACAACTATAAAAATTTGGTTTTGCTATGTAAGCACGAGCACCATAGCGACCCTCCAATTTCGTTACTAACCTTATGCTTACGTACATTTTCCATCAGTTTTCCGAGAACACTATTAATCATTAATTTATAGAAATTTTTATCGAATTCATTTGGAGATTGCTGACGCATGGCTGTATTTAAATCTATATATTTTTTTAACCACGGGGACTGTTTAAAACGTAATATACGGTGTACTTTTACCAACTTCAATCCATATTTTAAATATACTTTCAAATTTCTGTAATAAATTACATAATTACGTTTTGGATACAATGTAAGCAGTAATTTTTTCATTTTGGAATCAGATGTGGGTGGAACCATATGTTCGGGTGCCAGCGGTAGATCAGTGTGACTCTCATGTAATTCTATGAGATAGTCTAAATCACATTTGACAATATAACCAATTTCCGAATCATCGGGATGGTTTATTAAATCTAAAGTTTCAAAATTAGCTTCATCAACAAAAGAAAATCGCCAAATGGTAGAAATTCTGACATGGCGGCTCCATATAAATTATTTACATCGTAGTACATTAAATACACACTTTCGGAGATGGGATCAAATTTTTAGCATACCGATTTGAACATTGAGCTGCACCACCTCTAATCCCTCTTTCAATAAACATTAGCATATCAATGTCTGTAAATAGTTCTAACTTTACTTGTGTAGTTTTAAACACAGCATCGAATGCTAAACCGGGAGCACTATTGTGCAGAGGATCAAGCTCGTAAGTACTTAAACAGGTTTGCGAAAGTTCTCGAAAATATCTGCTAAAAGTAGAACGTCTGTTTTTAGATACAAATCCGAGTATTCCCCTAACGATGTAATACTAAATTTGTTCCAAACGTTAACCGCATGCGCAAAACTCTCATTACTGATTCCCTCATAATTAAGACTACTGAAAAATGCTTCTTTGGGCGGGAGCGTGATCTCGTTTAATTTATCCCACGTATCAATATACTCATAAGGAAACACCTTTGCGAACTATTAGAGAAAATTCCTAGTCATTGTTGCAATTAGCGCGGGTAATAATTTTTTTACTATCCTCCAAATAGTCTACCAATTTTTCAATACCGCTACTCATAAATCTGAAAGAGTCAATAAATCTAAACTTAATTTTGGTGCTTTCTATTACCTTCGTGAAAGAGATATTTGTTCACGGGTAGCAGTAAAATTGAACCGGGAACTAACCAATTCTCTAATGATGAAATGAGACTCATAACCTGATAAATTATGAAACAAAACTGGTAGAGTGTGGTTGCCTGTATAGTTTAGGTTTAGGCGCTTTCAAATTGCTCAACCTGACTGAGACTTAAAATATCTATAAAAATTATTTGATTGATTATCTCGGTGGTCCAATGTGCAATACTTTGAAGCTCGTTAACAAACCATTGAATGCAATCCTTTCCTCTATAAAGCCCAAATCCAGATAAAGAATCATCATATGAACACTTCAAATAGTATGCAATGCTGAATGATGTATGTTTGGAGTGAAATAGAGTATTACTTTCGATACCGTTTATACACTTCTCTAAAATACTTTCTAAATCGGCATAAATCACAAATGGCACCTTTTCTTGAAATGCAAAATTTTTTAACTGTAAATTCATTTCTGCTTCGGTAGGCAGTCTAGCAGAGCATTGATTAAGTTGATTGCAATATGTTAAATGTTTTTCTGAAGCTACATCAGACCAAAAATGATTCAAACACCGGTTACACATTACTTTCTTATGACCGGGCTTTGATATCTGTTTTGAAAATAAAGCTGACGTATTTTTAATCCATGCGAAATGGTATATAGCGATAATATCATCCCCGGATTGATCATTATCAGAAAGCATTAAAAGATTTAGGGCTTCTCTACCGCTTTGCTGATTACTCAATACAAAGGGTACAAGCTTTTTTTATCATTTATGCAGAACAAATAAATTGCGAGGTTGTTTAGATTCTCAAATTTTTTTACATCATCCAGTTGAATGGGGAAGTGAATTGAATTAAAATTCAAAACATCTAGAAAATGAGGATAGCTAGAAGTCGCGATTTTTGTGAAGCAGAATATAACGCTGAAACAACAGCCCACAGGAAGAAATACTTACCGTTATTTTTCATATTAACAACAGCATGCTTTGCTTCTATGAAGCGAGGAACTTTAACATAGGTTAAACGACCACCTCTAAATGGGACATAGCTATTAATATTCACTTTTAAATGTAAAACTTCGTGTAATACCCAACCGGAATCCCTTTCGTAAAACTCTTCTAATTTTTTCTGTTACTTATAATTCACGTTTACATTGTACCAGACACGTGCATTGGTTGAAATATCAATAACGCAATTTTTTGTGGCAAAATTCTTTAACTCAATACTATGATTTTGGGATTGCATGAAATTGCAAGCTAAGACCACAGTCACCTTTACCATGGATTGCCTTAACATTAATTTCACCTTACGTGCAAAGCTATTATGTTTCTTAAAAATATCAAAGGGTCCTTAATGTTTGATATATTGATTACAATTCGTGTAACTAACCTACCATTAAAACATGAGTGTAGGGTGTACCAACGTAATTTATGTATACCCTTTTTATTGACAATTCTACTACCCACTTTCTCTGAAGCGTTCTTTAACCGCCTCAATCTGACAAGACAGCACTTGAGCAATGCTAAATTGCTCTCAAGCTTAAACAGACTTTCATTGGTCTCATAATAAATTTTATTAATTATATCTTGAAATGGCTTAATACTGGTGTTAACTATAGGATGTGCCTCGTAAATTTCTTTTTGTTTTCAATAAAGGAATAACACGCCTTGTCAAATTAACTGTCTCACTACTACTTGGCATACTCATAGTTACTTTCAACAATACAAAGCACACACGTAATAATGAACTTTTAACAAATATCTAATTGCTCTTCACAACACTATGTTTACAATAAAACTTCTAGTCACGATTGTATTGTAAAAATATGACGCACACACTGGTCATTATGTAATAATAATTGCTCTTCACAATATTTTAGGTAATTTGTTGTCACGATTGCAATGTATCGACTGATGTGAGACTGTTCCTTATCTACTTATATAGAGATAAGATCGGGTAAGGTCGGATAAGTCCAGATCACCTTTAACCTTAAAAATAGATTTCTCGGAATTGACCTTGAAATTTGCGTATTAGGTTTACGGAACTGTATAATTAAAAGATTTTAATTAAAGTAAAAGGATCTCAGATCCTAATATGAAGGCTTTAAGAAAATCTTAATGTATGGCTAGTAAACATTATAATGAAAAGATAAAAATACCTATTAGGAAAGACGATTATGTGTCGTGGAATACATTAAACGAAAATCAGTTAAAGGAAATTGAACGTGAGAAACAAATAATAAATAAAATAGGTGTGATTCAGCAAAGGTATTACAAAATGTTAAGTGACAGTGCATCAAACCTCCCGTAGTCTCTATATTGACCTAAATCAATTTTTTTATTTGTATATAGATGAATATTGTGGTTAATAAATTACAAGTTTTATAACAAAATATTTTATTTGTTAGATGACCCTGAAGCGTTGGCTTGAATAATGGATCCTCATTATTTTTAGAAATTAATTTCCTAGAATTGAGCCTGAAATGGTGGGGGTAACAATCTATTTTTAGGAATTATGACCCTAACTCAGCCAGAACAATGAATCGCCTTTGTTCTTTTCTCTGAGGTGTGACATTGAAATCGGGGGGAAACGGCTACCTTTGTTGCGAAACAGCTATCTGTTTTGGGAAACGGCTCCCCAGTTTTGGGGAAACGGCTACCTGTATTTGGGAAACGGCTACCTGTCTTTGGAAAACGTATATCTGTGTTTAGGGAACGGAACCACTTGAGGTTAGTGTACTTTGCTGTGGGGCGTGACCTTACAAAGTAAACTTCCAAGAATTGCGGGATGACCTTAAAACATGCTTAGCATAGACAACAATCTGTATGATACCACTTAAGAACACATCAGGGCTTGAGACAAACGTCAATGAACTTCCTAGAATGGATGAGGGGCGTGACCTTGAAAATTTCCTGTCAAATTAGCACGCAGCCAGAGAATTGATTGATTGGTGACCTTGACCATTTCCTGGCCTTGAAGACTGATGCAGGGAACGTGGCCTAGAAAACCTTGTACTTTTGAGGTAAGCAATGTGATGACCTTGGAAACCACGTATTTAAATGTAGACAATGTGGTTACCTTGATAAATATATTTAGATGCAGGTAATGGACACGATGACCTTGACCTTGAAAACCATTCACCTTGATGTGCACAAGCTGCTACAATGACCTTGAAAATCAATCTAGTAACTTTTCTAGTGACTTTTTCAGATGTAATTACTTCAATGATCTTGAGGAATATGCTTCCATGCATAGAGCGTGTAACCTTGAAGCAAAGGGTGCGCGCGAGCATGGATGACCTTGAAGGCAAGAAATGTGAGCGACCTTGAAAAACCATTGGCCTAGAGGCGGGGTGTGTGTACGTTAAGAACCTTAGCAATGAGAGCGACTTTGGAGTGGGGACTTTGAAGAGACTCGACAGTGTTACCCACCTTACCTGCCACGTAGTCTTGAAGCGGTTACCTCGAAGCAGGCAATGTTACCAACTTTGAAATCTAGTGACTTTTTTGGAGACTCTTTCCAAATATGGTGACAAATCTAGGGGCAAAACTGGTACAGGAGTGACATAGTATATCTATCTACTTCCAGGAATTACAGTTTTGTTCCGACTCCAATTCCATTGTGAATTTTATGTAGGGTGCGCGGTTACTTAGATGAGCTAGGAATTCATCTAGCTTATGCTTGCCATGTTGACAAACTACGCAAGCATCGTCCACGTATCTAAGCCACATCCTTGGTTTGTCTGTGAATTCGGATATCTTTTGGTCTTCAAAGTCTTCCATATATATATATATATATATATATATATATATATATATATATATATATATATATATATTTGTATAATGTACATTGTTACGCTAGAATTATATGTAAACCCTACATTATGAGGAGAATGGCTTTCTTACTGCGTTGGCGTAGTAATGCACATTCAGAAATTTGGGTTTTTATCGTGTTCATGATACCGGAGACAATTAAAATTGTTATGATATACTAAATATGTAGTTCTAATACATACTGTCAGAAATTCCGTTATTGTGTTTACCGAGAGTTGCGTGCGTTCATCTAACGTTTCATCCTTTTCCAGCCTGTCCATTATGATCGGTACGCACATTTGTGAATAGACTCACAATGTCAAAGCTTATCAGTATTTCTTCGTGGTTTGGTTGGAAGTTTCTGATGGTTTCCACGAAGTGCTGCGTATTCTTGACCATAGACTCGGTTTTTCGCGATAATGCTGTGATGATACCTAGCAGATAGTATGCTAATGGGTGACAAGGTAAATTTCTCGAGCTCACAATTGGTCTCAGAGGAATTCCTTCCTTATGAATCTTTGGCAGGCCATGCAGATGCGTAGGTTTGCTGTAGTGGAGCAATTCTAGTTCTCTGGTAATCGCAGAACTCCCCCTTATGTTTTGAAACGTCAGGTATATCGGTTTTTTGATTGATGGCGTGGGGTCTTTTGGTATTTGTTTGTACTCGCCACCGTCTCGTAGTTCTTGAATCTTACTATTACAAGTGTCCATACCCATTACCACAGTCGCGTTTCCTTTGCCTGCCGGGAGAATTTTGTTCGTTGGGTCATTCTTAAGGGAAACAGCCGTTCTCCTTTCTAAGCGAGATGTTAGGTTTAGTTCGTCTAGATGAATCTAGGACTGATCTAACCTTACTTCTGTATTTTCGGCTTCATCAGGATCTAATTTCATAGCTGTTTATTCGACTGTGGTTATTAAATCTACTTTAGGAATATACCTCAGCGTTATCGCATAGTTCAAGCCTTTGTCCAGAACCTGCATTTCGTTTTCGCTCAACTGTCGTTTAGAGATGTTTATGACAGTGTTTTTTCGATTGATGTTGGTTGGTTCTTTCTTCTCCTTCATTAGCTTTTCGAGTTTCTTATGCTGAAGTTCCTTGTGCATTGCCTTGGTCTTCGAATATTTACTTCTGGTAGCCGCATTTATCCTATCAAAGTCTTGTTCGTTCACTTGATTTCGAATGGTTTCTCTAATCTCGTTGGATTGGTGTTCGAGCTGGTACTTTCTGAAACGGTGATGTCTGATTCGTTCTTTGACTAACGCTTCGCTAGCTCTCTTTGCGATTAGTGATATTATCCGGCTGGGTATCGGAGTTTTGATGTTGAGCCCGGTGGGTATTACGCTGTTGTCATAGGCTTTGCAGAGGAAGGTTAGGTAGTTCTTCTTTAGTTCTAGCTTGTTCATTGATGTTTCAAGCTTTCTGAAAAGTTGTTTAACTTCGGGGCAGTGTCGAATTACTAATTCTACATTATAACTGTTTTGTAACTGTGGTTTCCTATTAGTGGAGTTGATCGGCCTACTTCCACAGTTTTTACTTTTTGAGCGCGACGTTTCGGAAGCGGACTCTGCTTCAGTCATCAGGCTTAGTCCTGAGAAAAACTGTTTCGCACTTGAGTCGAATTCATGTGTTATACATATATATATATATATATATATATATATATATATATATACCGAAAACAGCTTTATAAAGGTCTATCTATCTTTAAATTTACAGAAACGTCAGGTAAATTTTTCGTTATTTACTCTATTGTATTCTAAACCCAATAATGACACCTTTTCTTTGAATGAACCCTATAAATTGGTACAAACTATAACCGTTGTGGTATAACTTCTTTGTGATGGTTCGTCTCAAAAACAATTTGAATAATAATCAATATGCAAGTGTTCAGTTAATAATTGTATTAATTACACGCCTCGGCCAGCTCGTTACTATATGACAACTATTTGGTTCTAATCCTCCTTCAATACAAATCATAAAATTTAGTAACAATAATTCACGTAGTTTTGGTTATAATCGGAAGGTAATGAGTTTAATTCAACTATGAAGCAATCTACTTTATATAAATTTGTAACTTATTTGGTTTAATTGTAATCATATTAAATAGTCAAAATCGTAAAGTTATTATGTAAAATAAATAAAATGTTACTGTTAAAGTAGTCCGAATTTAATAAAATTACTGAGGCTATCATTTACTGCAATGTGAAGTGAATATCTGTTCTTGGTTAATTAAGATTGGTTTAAAAACAAACACCTTGTACATTAAAATCAATCTGTATCGTCGACAATTTAGTTATAATGAAAAACTCAAAAAAATCTATTACAATTGACTTAATTTCTTCGGTTTCTGCTTATTTGGTCTCGCAGAATTACCTCCCTAATGATGGGATAGTAACTTCCATGGGCGGCGGAAAAAATACCCCATGAAAAATTACCCCGGAAAACAAACCCCATGAAAAAATACCCCACTAAAAAAATACCCTCGGAAAAAATACCCCGCAAACTCAGACCCATTTACGAGTGTCTCAAACATTTAAATTCAAATTTGGTTTATATAAGGATCTAGGCATTTCAAACAAAGGATTTATTTCAAAAGGTTAATTACAAAAGATAATACATATCATAATCACTCTTTTCTTGCAAGGCTCATTAGTGTTAGGGTTGTCATTAAAATAAGATTACTATTACCTTTCTCAAATGGTTATTGTTTACAAGAATAATGGAATAACTAAATAAATAGCAACTAACAGATTATCGGAATGCGAAGATTAAATAGATACCATTGGTAATGCAAAATTTTCGAATTACCGTTTGGTTATTTTGCGGGTATTTTTCCGAAATATTTTTCAGTGTATTTTACCTGAAATTTTTCAGCGGTATGTTTTCCAGGATATTTTTTCATGGGGTATTTTTCCGCGATTCACTTCCATATATTGTACATACACATAAATTCAAAATAAATAGTAAATACAATAACACATTTATTTTATATTGTCACACATAAATATGGAAATCAAAATATCAGGCCTACGTTCCCTAAATCCAGCTATTTAAATAAAATATCTAGAACATATAAGTGGATTCAATGGTTGAATTCTGCTTTGGTTTAATTACTGTATGGTTAACTTAATTATAAAATAAACATCAAAAATTATAAATATGTTTGCAGAACGCAACCTTTGAATCCTTTACACAACATAAATACGAAATACAATATGAATACCTTTTATCGTTGAATATACCTAGTCCATTATCGATTATTACTTATTGATCTTTAAGTTCTCCACTACGATATATGCCAATAACTTGCTATTTCCATTCTTCAATTACCAATTTGCCATTGGTCTCTTGACAGACCAAATTAGAGTTTATTTCTTCAACTATTCGATACAACTTGCCTGTGTTGTCATCAGCTGTTTTCTTGTTTACACAAATTAGGTTATAATTTTAAAATTACATCAATTACATTTACAATCCCAATGTAAGATGTAATTATTTAAACCAATTGGTTTCTTAATGTAATGTTAAATTTTTTATCTGACTATATAAACAGGCTCCTCCTTACTTTTGCTACTATACTTATAACTTCTCATCCCTAAACTAGAAGGATAATTTAATTAACCAATGAAAATTCGTAAATTGAACTATAAAGACGGTCCTGTTCATTTTCCTCAAAATTTACCTTTTATTTTTATTACTCAATATACACAAAATTTTATTTTTCCTAAATTCAAATCGGCGCAATGTTTTTATGTGAAACAAATGTGCAATTCTTATTCATCACAATATGCTCTTCTCATTGTTACCTACAATTGTTTGCAAATTTTGGGAAAATTACGTTAATTTTATTAAGTGGCGTCTCTATTTGTTGCCCTTGAAACTAATACAAAGTCGTACACAGACAAGTCAGACTAAAAACTTTTTTTGCCTTTTTTTTAATATCACATTGTATCCTAAATTGAAACTGTTTAGGTGTTATATTCAAATAAAATATATCAATGTAATCATAGCTCAATTTAAGCCACTAACAGTGGCGTAGTTTATATTTGTATATATTTAAATATGTCAAAATACAACGTTTACACATGAATTTTGTTATTGAACTTAATGAACATTACCCTTTCTTTAGCGTTGATAGAAGCAGTTCTGAACTTATTTGAAACCCTTAACACACAAAGGAAACGAAATATTTTGACAAACAAAATGTTGCACTTCACTCTTTCTGCTTTTTTGTCCTCTATTTATGCTTTTATGCTTCGTCTACTCTTGTCAATTCGATTCTTTCTCCTTTCCTATTCGAATTTGAGTGAGAATACTCGAAAGAGGCTAAGGATTTATGGATATTGAGATTTCCTGATTCTTAATTATTATTATTATTAAAATTAAAAATCATAGGGCATACCACAACTACAAATTAGAAATTAAGAAAAACAAAGACACACCCAAACCCTAACTATGTTTTTGAATTATTTTTATGGGCGGTTACCTTTTTTTTAAATAAAGCTAGTTTTTTATTCTGTGAATATAATCAAGGACTTGCGTACGTAATCACTGAATTGTATTATAAATAAATGTGCGACTGTACACCTAATGGTAAGATCTATAGATTAGCAACAAAATGGAATCAGGACGAATTGTGCTGTTGTGCTTTTTTGGGATACAATTCGTTGTTTGTCAAATACGTAAGTAAAAATATTTTAGTTATTAAGTTAGAGGTAAAAATTTTATTCTGTATTAAGTGACTTAAATGTTGCCACATTAATTGATAGTGTTATTACATGTCGTTATGGATCTTTTTAGCTCGAGAGCTGTAAAGAAGGGAAAGTGCAAAAAGAGTGACAACACATTACTCTTTGTGTTTGTTTAAAAAATGTGTTTATATAAATAATTGTAATTAATTAAACCCAATTGTTATGGCGAGATTAAAATAATAACTCCCATTAATAAATTATCTAACTGTAAAACGTTGATTTAATGATATACTTTTCAAAATAGTGAAGAATATAGATGTAATGCTTCTAAATTAAGATACACTTAAGCCTTGAAATGATGTTAATATTAATCCATTGAGCACAAATCTTACTATTACCATCCTTTTCTGTTACTTTCAGCGTCATACATAAAAGTATGTCCCCAAACGCATCCTAATCTAACAGCATGCATCATTGATTCAGTTGAAAATTTACGTGAAAAATTAAAAACTGGAATTGAGGAACTTGATGTACCAGGTTTGGAACCTTTGAAATTAGATGATGTTAGAGTTGACTCTTCACGTGAAGGTACACGGTTAGGAACAAATCTAACGGACATAGAAGTTTATGGTGCTTCAGAATTTCAAATTTTAAAGCTCGTGTAAGTAAATTATTTGTCTGTTTATAAATTTGTTTGTATGCGATATTTTAGGCCAACGTTAACAAAAAAGGGAAACATCTTTCAATTTAACGTAAACGTTCCTCAAATAAGAGTCACGGGTAATTATGAATTGGATTCAAGGGTTCTATTCTTGGATCTGAAAGGGAAGGGGCCATTAAGAGCAAATTTCAGTGAGTAGTTATTTATCCTTACTTATTTAGGTAATTCTATTATTTTAGCTAATTTTTGGTTTGAATGCGTTCTTAAAGGAAATAAAGTGAATATTGATAACAAAAATTACTTGGTGTTTGACGATATGAAGCTTAATGTGATTATTGGTGATGGGTCCATACTGTTAGATGAATTGTTTGATGGCAATCCAGTTTTATCGAGAGCAACAAATGAAGTCATTAACGATAATGCACAATTACTGTTTGATGAAATTAAACCTAACGCTGTTGCTGCACTTAGTAGAGTTTTCACTGATATTGCTAATAAGATCACCAAAAGGTTTGAGTATGAAGATCTGTTTCCTTAATTAACATTTCTTTTAAATTCATGTAATAAGAATGTAAATAAGTGCATGTAAACAAGCTTCCTTTAAAGGTCAAGAATGGTTTAGTGCTATTAATATAGATCTTGACCCATATAGAGATTACTGTATTTTTAAGTGGTTACCCTTTTTCTGGATCAATGTAACCTTTAATTGAAGTAAGGTTAAATAATTGATTAGCATATTCAGGATCAGTAGTTAAATTCCAACTTTAGAGCGTCCAAACGCTTCGGTTTCCAGCTCTTCTTTCGGAAAGTCGAACTTACGAGCGACTTGATTATTATTTTGTACAGTATGTAACGTGCAGAAATCGATATCTGATCTTTTCTTTTCGACCTCATCATTTTCTTTAATTACTGTTCTAAAGAATTACCTTTGGATTGAAAATTTAGGATTGTTATGTAATGCTTTACTTGCTACTTATTTCACTAAGATAATTGGATAATTTTTTCTGTACCTACTGTATTTACCCTTTACCCTACAAAACCTCAAATAAACATACTAGCGCCATCTTTGCGAATTCTACGGTTTCCTTGTTAGTTAAAAATCGGTTACTTAAAGGTATCTGTCACTTTCGCTGAATTACCGCTAGAAGGTGGTAATGTTAAATAAAGACATCTTCTTAACTGAAACCTTATTTTACAATACATATAAAAATTTAATTCTGACAACAATGATGCTTGATAAGAAAAATTGGTTTAACAAGTGTTCTGTCTGAGGTGTGCTTTCTTTTTCGAGTCGCCATTTTGTGTGAAGTACAAGCATGCGGGCGTTAACGATTTACTATCACTACTTGGTTTAAATTACTGGCGTTTCTGGGAATGGGATCTGGCTGTAGGTTCGTTACTGACAACTTCAAACCTTCGCCTCTGCACTAACCAGGGTGTAAAGTATAACTACTCGTCAGCACAAGGTCAGAATGTTTCATTTTCGCATATATTAATAAAGTTTGCTTTTAAGTTTGTATTATGAACTGTTAGATTTCGGAAGCTGCCTTTAGAGGTGATTCAACAGCGCTACGAGATAGAAAGTTCGTTTACATTATTAAAATTACTAAAATTTTTAATGAACTATTTACCTTGTTGATCTCTCTCTTCTACAGTGTCTTTGTGAAAATCACGTTATGCTTTAGTAAGTTTTATTCCATTTATAAACATTTTACTACAGAATCACCAATATATGTGATAAAACCGCTAGCTATAATCCTGTGGGAGTATATTAATTTAATTTAGGTTATTTATAACGGTACTGCCCTTAACGTCCGTTTTGCAATCTTAGGGTAGGTTATCTAAAATACTACTATCGCACAGCTGCATAAACGAAATGAATGTGTTATACCGGTTGTATCTTTGTCCTATTAATGTTATTACGTTACATGTTTAACGCGGAATAAATTTGTATTTTAGATTTAAGTACAAGTTTTGCTGTTATTGTGGATAAGAGTATTCAGTTTATAGGCGCTCTCATTTTAATTATGTGGGCATTAACATGTAGATTCACGTTAGAATAATGGTGTAAACTGAACAGGCTTCTCCAATATTACCTGTAACCGAATTGGGTTAAATTTTTGTGATCATTTTGTAAAACAAAGGTAAGTTTGATTTGCAACATTTTGAAATTGTAATTTTACTGGTTATTTAAGATCTAAAGATCTTTCAACGAACCAAAGGGGGGCATTATGCCATATTAAAGGTTAATCACTTTCACCTTTTTATATTTGTTGCAAATTAATATACCGCGACTTTCCCGCGTCCTTATATTTTAGTTTTAAAGGAAAATTAATTAATCACACGATTAGAATAGTAAGTATAACAATAAGTCATATAATTTGTTTAGTCTTTTTTGGGAAAATTTCCCGAACAATATATTTGATTCATTGCTTGAAACGTTCTAATAAACTACGGTTACTAGGATAATTGTTGTTTATTCTCTTGTCCTGTTTTTTTTCTCCTGTTTCAAATATTACAGGGCCTCTCACCAAATACAAAAAAAAATCTGGAACACTGGAACTGTGGGAAGATCTGTAACAAACGAAATACACCCACGCACAACACAAAATTAAAAAACACCGAACACGGTTCGATAGCTATGCTATCATCATCATATGAGATAGGCTTTTAACTTTTTGGTTCATAGATTGCTTAATTTTCCTCTTTTAGTTCAAAATTATAATAAAGAATTGCGCACTATTAAAGGAATTGCTGCATACAATGGGTTTTCGGATGAAGTAGTTATGAATATAGTTAGAAAACAAACACATAAGATGAGGGTTAAAAAAGCAACTACATTAGGTAACGCTAGAGAACAAATAGAAACAAACCATCCTGTTTATACAAAAGGTCTATCTAAAATCTTTTCCAAAATTAATTTGTAAAACAGTCACTACTTCAGATAATAGTTTGCAACTCTTTTAGGCAACCCAAAAGATAAAGTGGACAAGCAGGATAAGTCGAGAATTTATAAAATTACACGTAAAAACTGTGAACAAGTATATGTGAGGCAAACTAAACGACCTATCAAAATTCGCTTTAAAGAACATGTAGCTCATATAAAATACAAACGTTGGGACAAGTCTGCAGTAGACCTACATATGTTTGATAAAAGTTATGTAGTAGATAAGGTATCATTAATAAGCATGTTAGTAATAAACACGAACTTGATTGTTATGAAAGTTTAGAAATCTTCAAAAACAAACAAATTCTTACGAATTATGATGATCAAGGACCTTTAGAATACTCAGAACTCATTAAACTTTCATAATTTTTACTTTCACAAGATAAGCAACGAAACGTTACCCTCTGATAGTATATATGTTAGAAATTTCCTTTACTTAACCCTAGTCGACCGCTGATAATGATAGCGTAGCTATCGAAACGCCTTCGGGATTTTTTTATTTTGTGTGGTACGTGATTGTATTTTCTTTGTCACCAAATACTAATTTAGCTTTTCTTTAAAGCTTGTGGCGCCCTTTTCTTGTCCGTTCTGCTTACCATTCTGACTAAATTCTATTTCTGCTTCCTAACTAGCCTAACCGTACATTTATTCTTTATGCACGTTTCAAAACTATTCACACTATCCAAGTAGTACTCTGCGGTCACTTGACCGTTTGACCGAGTTCTCAGCCGCGCTCATTCACCTTTTTATTTTTATGTGACGTGGTAGGGTTAGACACGTGACAAGTACGTTTGACATAATAAAATTTACCTTTGTAACGAACCGCAAGTCATTACTACGTGTAGAGCTAAAGATTAAATATTCCGACGAACCCAGCCCCCTCTTTAGTTTATAATCTAAAGACCGATTGCAGTTTAGCCGCGGCAAATATAAAAATTGTGAGAAAGGACCTTACATAAAATGGCGCCCAACGTGGGGCATACATAACACTGAACACATTGAATAATTCCTGTTACAGATTCCCAGGACAACCAGACGTACCGGAAAATAATTCATTTCTTTCCAGATTAAATAATCAATCTGTTACAGAATGAGTACTACAAAGACAGGCGAAGAAACCGACAAACGAGTAGGATGGATATATCACCTGAAGAAAGAAGAGTTAGTAGAGGAAGCCGAAAAATACAAACTGGACACGGGAGGAAATGTAGACACACTACGAGCCCGGATAATTAGATATCTACGTACGGGAGAAGGCCAAGTAACCGTGATGATACCAGAAACTGTACAATACGCTGCATAGCTACCGCCTTCAGCACCCGGAAACTCAGACGTAACCGGCACCAGACGAGCAGACATTTGCGACAGAATTCGCAAATGGGGCATAAAATATGATGGAATAAGTGACCCGATATCATTCTTAGAAAGATTAGGTGGGTTACAATCATGTTATAACATCGCCGATTGCGACTTGTTGGTAGCACTCCCTGAATTGTTAAAAGAAAACACATTATTATGGTACCGGAATAACCAACGATCCTGGACGACTTGGCACGACTTTGTCACCAGCTTTAAAACACAATTCTTACCACCACGACACCAATTCCAGTTAGAAGAAGAAATCCGGAACCGACTACAACCCGAGAAAAGGCTGCGGAATACGTTACCGCAATTCTCACCCTTATTCGTCGGCATGGTGACATGTCCCGAGACGCTCAGCTACAGCGAGTATATGATAACCTACGCGTTGAGTACAAATATTACATCCGTCAACGAGATTTTAATAACCTGGCCGAACTCCTGGAATTGGCCACGCAATTTGAAATGTTACCACCTAGAGGACACTCACCGTCTACCAGTCCTAGTCGCCCGAAAGTACATTTCAGCGGATTCACTCCCACTCACGAAACACCGGCACCTCGACACGCTGAGGAAATTAAGAGAACGAACACCGCTCCGAATCCCGTCACGTCCAACCGAACAACCACCGTCTGTTGGAGATGTGGACAGACCGGCCATACTAGGGAGAAGTGCAAAGGGCCGTTTAAAGCTTTTTGCTCCAGATGCGGAAAAGAGAACGTCTTATCTCGCGATTGCCCGTGCCCGCGGTCGGAAAACTTCACGCGCCGGTAAAGATACACTAGGAACCTTTAACTTCCCCGGCCCAGAAACCTGGAAAAAATACACCCGCCCACAAATGGTCTGCCTCGTTACAGACAGTGAAAACCTTGAACACCAGGAAAACAACCCCTTTGACTCCCCGCCTCACAGATGACCGTTTATTCCTGAAAATTGAAGTATTTACAACCAGTATGTATGCACTGAGAGACACCGGAGCTTCCCTCACCTATATAGGAGAAAAGGTAAAAAACCTTTTGACAATGAACCAAGTACACCCCTGTACACAACGTTGTGCAACCGTACGCCTGGCCGATAGCTTACTAGCCGAAACTAGAGAGTTATATATTCTTCCTGCCACCGTAGAAAACCGAGTCCTCCAGATACCAGGATATTACATGCCCCAGCTATCCACCGACGTAGTACTCGGATTAGATTTCCTGGAATATGTGCAAGCTGCACTACACCTGCATAGCAAACAGCTCGAAATTGCCGGAACCCGCATACCATTACAAGAATCCGCAAATGGAGGGATAAGTGGAATCCACGGACCGGACGAAGATCAGTTAACCCAGTTGAACATCTTCTTGGAAGAGGAGATGGGGAAATTTCCCCATGCTAGCGGGAAAACCCGTAACGTTGTACATAAGATTACTCTTGCACCTAACGCCAGTCCCATTAAACAACGATATTACCCACGTAACCCAGTTATGGAAGAGATCATCAATAAACAAGTAAATCAGATGTTGGCTGCGCACATTATAGAACCCTCACACGATCCATGGAGCTCACCGATCGTATTGGTCAAGAAACCGGCCGGAGCCTATCGCTTCTGTATCGACTACAGAAAGGTCAACCAAGTTACCATTAAAGACGCGTATCCGCTACCTTACATCCAAGGTATATTAGACCAGTTGAGAGGAGCGAGCTATGTCAGCACATTAGACCTCAAGCAAGGATATTGGCAAATTCCCCTGGACCAACCGAGTAAACCAATAACCGCATTCACCGTGCCCGGGAGAGGGCTGTTTCAATTTAAAGTTCTCCCGTTTGGACTGCACTATGCCCCTGCCACGTTTCAACGGTTCTTGGACACTATTATCGCCCCCGAGATGGTCGGACGAGCCTTCGTGTATCTGGACGATATTATCGTACTAGAAGAAACCTTCCAGGACCATCTACGCAATCTCCAGGAAGTATTCCGACGACTCCGTCGCAATGGCTTGCACTTACAACCAGACAAATGCCGGTTCTGTCAGACGCAGCTCAAATACTTGGGACACCTTATTACGACCCAAGGGATATTACCAGACCCAGAGAAGGTTAGCGCAATTACCCAGATACCCGCCCCCCGCACCATCAAACAACTGCGTCAATTCCTAGGACTTGCGTCGTGGTACAGAAAGTACGTTAGCGGTTTCGCCCAATCAAGCCAACCCCTCACGGAATTGTTAAAGAAAAAGGCCAAATATCAATGGACCGAGAAACAAGACCACGCTTTCACCGCTATCAAAGAAGCCTTGACCGCCCCGCATGTGCTTGCTTGCCCGGACTTCACCCAGCCTTTTGTATTACAAACCGACTTCCGGAATTGGAGCTGTTCTAACACAAGGGCAATCCCCCGACGAAAAAGTCATCGCATACATCAGCCGAGCGTTGAATCCCACCGAAAAAAATTATTCGACAATTGAGCAAGAATGCCTGGCCGTGGTATGGGCCATTCAAAAATTGAAAGGCTACTTAGAGGGATATAAGTTTACGGTGCTAACGGATCACCGGAGTCTTAAATGGCTCCGAACTTTAGAGAAACCGGCCTCCAGACTAGCCCGATGGATAATGGAACTACAACAGTTTGATTTCCAAATTGAATACTGAAAGGGAACGTTAAACCACGTCGCAGACGCTCTTTCTCGTCTCCACGAAACAGCCGAGACCGGTCCTGAATTATCTCCATTGGAGGTAGAAGAAATCGAAGAAGCAACATGCCCCTGGTATCAACACCTGATACAACAAACGCAGGCACACACCGCACACCACCCGAGATATAAGATAGAGAGTGGACTATTATATCGTTCCTTCCCTGACCCGACACCGGAAAAAGAAATGGGAAGTCACACCAGCTGGAAGAAATCCGTGCCCCAGGATAAGCGCCAGGAGATTCTTCAAGAACGTCACGATGCACCCACCGCCGGACATCTAGGAATTGCTAAGACCCTTTATCGCATTTACCGAAAGTATTACTGGCCGACCATCAAACGCGATGTAATCACCTATATAAAAGCGTGCCGAAGTTGTCAGACTTATAAGGGACCAACACAGAAACCGCCGGGAGAAATGTACTTCTCACAACCAGGACATCCGTGGAATAACGTCAGTACAGACCTTATCGGACCGTTACCTCGCAGTAAGAAGGGGCATAATTTTATATTAGTTTTCCAGGACCGTCTAACCAAATGGGTAGAGATAAAATCACTTCGAAACGCTACCAGTCCGCCCATAATTCAAGCTTTGCGGGAACAGGTTATCTATCGCTATGGCTGTCCCAAGAACTTAATTTCCGACAACGGTCCCCAGTATACTAGCCGACTATTCCGTAAGTTTCTACAGGGTCATGGAATTCGACACCGATTGACACCTTCCTATTCACCGCATGCAAATCCAGTAGAAAGGACCAATAAGGTAATAGGAACGATGGTGGCTCAATTTACCGGAGGCAAGCAAAAGGAATGAGATATACATCTCCCGGAAATCGCGTTTGCGATTAATACTGTCCAACATGGAGCCACAGGATTCTCCCCCGCTCTACTTAATTTTGGAAGAGAACTGGACCCCCCGTGCGCCTGGGTCGCACAACAGCCGCCGACAACAAACATCAACGTCACCGCCGAGGAACAAGAACAGCACATGCGATACCTAAAAGACCTGCAAGAATTATACAGAGACGCTTTATCAAAGAATTTTGAGATTCAGCGGAAGCATTACAATCTACGCCATAGAGCCTACCGCCCCCGAGAAGGAGATCTTGTTTACCGGAAAACCCGCCATCTCTCAAGTAAAGCGAAAGAATTTACATCGAAATTAACAGAAAAATACGACGGACCTTACCTAATTTATAAAGTAAGATCGCCTGTTATTGTTGAACTCCGAGAACCCGGCAGTAGGAAAAGCGCGGGAGTAGCGCACGTTAAAGATTTGAAGAACGCATCTGACGTCGCTAATCAGGCGAATCCAGTGACCAATGAGAATAACCCAACGTTAACGGCTATCAAAAACGCGCGCTTTCAACATCATATAAAAGACCAAAACTTACCTAGGACTGATATCTTATGTAAAATAGCACCCGTCCTACATTGAAGTAAGAAAAATTGAAGCCGCATTTCTCCATGGCTGCCCGAATCGTATCGCCAGCCTGGGACCGAAGGTCTTCCCGCAGCCCTCCTGACGCCACACCAATCGCCCGTACGGGACCGATCCCCCGTACAGAAACCAGCGACCACAGCCGAACCAAGAACGCCGTCCCCGAGACATGGAATGTGCATGGGAGTTTTCTCCGCCGCGACTGCACGCTGACGGCCGGCCGCAAACGCCCGAAACGCCCACACACCTCCGGCAAACAGAAGAAGTGACGGGACGTATCCAAGTGTTAAGTATCGACGAGGTTAAACCCGCCGTATTAATGCCGCCCCCGACAGTCCCGATCTCGCGTTCCACGACCCGACGCCAGAAACGGAATCGCCGACGCGTAAGCATCTAACTGCCCGAGGGGGACGCATAAAATTTTGATTTTGAGGAAGAGAGGGTGATATGTAACGAACCGCAAGTCATTACTACAAAATTTTTTAATTAATTAATTATTTAACAATCAGCCCTCGTAAAAGAAATGATGTAAGATTTCTGAGTATTCAAACACCTGCAAGACTTGATCTAATATTTCTTAGTATTCCGTATTACTCAGTACCTAACTTAATATTTCTTATTATTTCGTTTGATTGCACAACAAAAATTAATTTGTTTCCCCTCCAACGTAGATTTCATAAAACATCGAATGTTTTATACGTCAGAGTAATCTCCGCCAATTACAAATAGGATTCCCCCAAACAGAAGCCACCACCGCCTACCGAGAGTCCCCTATAAAAACCGCGCCGCGCACCTTTTAGTAGTTAGTTAATTATTATTATTATTATTAGTACGAGTAGCCGTAGCCGACCAGACCAGTAGCAGCCGTAGAATAGTTCCGTCGCGCCACCTGAAGGCATCCCGCCGCCGAGAATTATTTAGTTGGTTTTACCAGCTCCTGTAGTAGTTAGTCCGTTCGACTAACTCCGATTCCAGAAAACCTGCGCGTGACGATTGTTTGAAAGTAAATCGCCGCAGACCTAGTGATAGCCACCGCGAGTTTAGCTCCCTGTATTTGCGAACGCGCACCGCGAATCTTCTGTAAATAGCTATCCTCGATCTTTGTGATTAACGACACGTAAGTCTGTAGAATAATTCAGTACCCAAACTCCAGCACACACTAAAACCCCCAGACCGCCACGGGCAAAGCCACGAAGTAGTCGGGAGATCACAAACGCAAACACACACCAACCCCCAGACCGCTACGGGCAAAGCCACGAAGCAGTCGGGAGTACCGAATACAAACACACACAGACCCCCAGACCGCTACGGGCAAAGCCACAAAGCAGTCGGAAGTACCGAATACAAACAGCACGCTACCATATACCTGATGACGGGAGCTAAGTAGGACTGTATAGACCTGCAGCTTTTATCATTTACTCTCACTTACATTCTAAAACACCTAAATTCACCAGCTCGCTGGCGAAGACCGAAGTGCCTGTAATCACAAACGAATTAAACGTAGAGTATCCGTCAAAGACCTGTCGTAGAGAAGAAAACCGTACACAGATAACCACGCGCTTAGTAATTGAATTTCAAGAAAACAATCAATTAATTGTTTTCCACCAGCTTATTCCGCAAGTATAAAAACCGCCTTTAATAAATACGCGTTTTTGGTGCGTTTACCATTATGTAACGTTCGTTTGTATCTACGTGAGATTTCCTTCGTTTGCATAAAAGAAATCATCGCCTTACATCCCAGAAGATAACGTGCAAATATATTAATTATACAAACAAACTTGTATAATCCGCCCAGTCTAAATTTAATGCGAGAGTAAACCTCTGAAGATAATTCATATTCTCAAACGTAATAGATCGTGAAGGGGAATTGCTTCACGAAGCATACGCGCCTGGCCGTCTTCCAGAAAGTACTGAAGGTAAAGGGAAGCATGCATTAGACCGGTGAACGCTCGTCCTGCGTACAACCGTGAACTCGGGAAGTCGATTTTCACTAGTGACCTAGATCTGCGCAACCCCCGTTTTAATAACCAGTAGTTTGTTTATACATTCTTTTCTTTTGTAAACAGGGCCGTATCCAGCATAAATAATTAATTAAACGCAACGTTATTAATCATTTAAATATTACGTTCTTCATTGAGTGTAACTAGGGAGAAACGACTTCGACAACAATAAGACGTCGTATTGAGCGAGTGGAAGGAAGGAGGACATCCAAATTCGACGTCCAAACCGAGTGGACGCCCCCGACGTCGCCGTCTAGATCTTAAAGTCAAATTGTTTCCTCATTTTTTTCCGTTTATGTTAGTTGTTAACCAGGTAGTTATTTAGCTTAAGTGTGAATATATTAGAACTGTATGGAATAGGATAATATATTTTTTCTGAACCGTTTTACTATAATTATTTTATGTGGACAGTGTAGAGCTAAAGATTAAATATTCCGACGAACCCACCCCCCTCTTTAGTTTATAATCTAAAGACCGATTGCAGTTTAGCCGCGGCAAATATAAAAATTGTGAGAAAGGACCTTACACCTTAAATTGCCTCCCGCTCCGATTTCTAAATGGGGATCGTTCTGGGAGGGGCAATATGCGAGGATTCTTAGGGTAAGAACAATTTCTGCATTAACTTTTCTATATGGAGTACGCAGTCTTTCGAAACTGATTTGTTTTGAGTTTTCTGGAAAACAAATTTTGGGGAGAGTGCACAACACCGGATATTAATTCACTGTGTAATATTTCAAGATGGAACTAAATGTTAAATGAAGTAAAGATGTAACAGTTGAAAGTGTAATAAGGTGTTACCAAATGAATGATAACTGAAGACGAAACACTACCATTTTCCACTTATATACATTTTCACTGTTATAGATAGAAAAAAAATGTTCCAATGTGTATGTTCGAAAACGTTTTCTGGAAAAGATTCTCTAGTTTGCCATCAACAAACCGTCAGTTGGATAAGGACGCCATCAACTGCCCCATCTGCTAACAGGCAGGCAGCTGCGTCCACTATACAGCTGACTACTCCTCAAAGTCATACATCAAAGAGCGATGCAGTGCAACCAAGTACGTCTGGCACCAATAAAACTGAATACAGACAAGCTTCGGATTCCTTCGCGCAATCAGGGCCGTCAGGTTTGAACAATTCAAGAAAGCACAATGCATGACTGTGCGACGAACCTGCGCAAAAGAAATGTACCAAAAGTTTTGATATTATGCACTGCACGGATTGTTCAATTGATCTTCCTAGATATGCATTCCCGGGACATCTGAAAAACAATAGATACAAAGCAAATGTGTGTCTACTCATTGATACTGGGGTTGATGTAATTCAGAATGAGTTCAGGCAGCGCATTGTTACGTACAGGGTATCTCCAGAAAATACTCATACTGAAGTGCTAATGTTTATGGATGATGTTACAGTGAATCTTTTGAAACTAATATGTTATATCCAGTTGCAGAAACATCATTCCATAAAATGTAATGTATGAAGGTCAGTTTTTTCCTTTTCTCCGCTAAGCAAAGATTCAATAATTAGTACCACTGTTTGAAAAATCTGTAAACATTCCGAATTTAGCAGTAAAACCGAAATCAAGCCTGTAAATTAATTAATATATTAATTGTCAAATATTGATAAGATGCTTGAATTAGGTATTATGGATAACTCAATCGTAAATCGAAATGAATTCCGAAAGAAAAGTAATTCCAAATAAAGTTGTCTTCATGATAAACATGATAAAATATTACTCCGATAACTGTAAATACCACTTTTTCTTTTTAATATTCCGCAATTAAGGTTTGATGAATTTATTTTGTATTAGAATATATATTTTGAATGAAAAATTACACTCAGAATCTTTTGTATTAATATCAGATAAGTACACCGTAACATTCAAAACTACAATTTGAACCTCAACAAATATAC
This sequence comes from Vesta saturnalis, assembly GCA_036346205.1. Taxonomy (NCBI): domain Eukaryota; kingdom Metazoa; phylum Arthropoda; class Insecta; order Coleoptera; family Lampyridae; genus Vesta; species Vesta saturnalis. Next base: position 223,946 of record JARFJB010002308.1, on the reverse strand, counting down.
TTAATACGTACTTAATTAGTAAACAATTAACCTGTAAATTAATTGATTTATCTTGTAAAATTGCATTTTTGAATAATAAGAATTTGACCGTGAAACATTACGTTTGTGAGTAAAACTTTTATTTAAAATATACCAACATAATTTTGCCATCTGCGACTACCGTTGAGGAATAAATTTAGTTCTATAATTATAGACAAAATAAGTTCATTATATCACTTTCGATATTAATAATTAAAATTAACCTGAAATAATTGTTATAACGTTAACCCACACTGCAATGGTATTTTAATGTACTTTTTATTGTGTAAAATAAACTGTATTTTAACAAAGCGTCCAACCACTGAAACTTGTGCAGGTAACAACCGAAATTTTTAATTGTAAACCGACAAGAGGTGCCTATAATTAGTAATTAAGCCATTACATAGAATAATTATTTTTTAGGTAGGGGGTGGTAAATTTTTATGTCAATCGCTCCGTTATTTAATAAACTATAGTTTCAGCATTAATTTAATTTTTAATTAAACTAACTTTCGACACTTCTTCCTGAGCATAAGCATGGTCGGAATTTCCGATTGACCCACCGCTAATATCTTGTACGTTATATAGGTAAGTCGCGCGGGCGTTCCGTTATCTTTTTAGTTCTCACTATATTCTTGTGTAGATCGAAGCTGTTTTTCCATTGAGAGTGTGAGGTATACTAGTGGTTTTAGATTGATTAATTGAACTTAAGTTAATAGATACTCGCTCCATAATTACATTTGAATGGATTTAATTTGTTTTAATACCGGTAGTCAAATTTGCCTGGCTACTAATATGCTCATATTTAAATTGTAACCGCTGAAAGTTAATTAAATTGAGAGAGCTCGTATTTATTAACAATCATTCATTCATCATCATCCATTGGTGAGGGATTCTTGTTTTTAAACGGGACCTGTGACCTTTGTATACCGTATCCGCCGGCCGCCCGAATTAATTCTTATTCTTACAGTTGGGTGGTGTGGTTTCTATCTTCTAAACAGTAAAGAAAGTACTGAAATAAAATCTTTTCAAACAAGGTATGGAATTTTGGGTGCCGGGATGGTGTTAGAAAACTATTTGCAAAGAATAATGTATTATTATTAGGTTGGTCGCGGGTGCAAAGCTTATATTTAGTAGAGATAAACATGTTGCAACTTTCTCCCATCACGGGCTCTTCCTATATGAACGTACTAGCCAAAATTGAGCATAAACATATTACAGTTAATGTGAAGAATAATGATAATTGCTGCTTTGCATGGGCTATCACAGTGGACAACTCCGTACCCTGGCTTCATATCGTTCTTCAATTGGGGTGGTATAGAGTTTCCTGTTAAGCTGTCTAACATGTCAACTTTCCAGTCCAACAACAATATTTCCATCAATGTTTATGGACTAGAAGGTGGGTATCGTGATGGTGAGCGTGATATGGAAGTAGTGTGTCGTCTGTACTGTACGAGGGCTAAACAGTCTGTACATGTTAATTTATTACTATTAGCCAGCAACCACACAGAAAACGAGCACTATGTCTGGATAAAAAATTTTTCTCGTTTACTTGGCAACGTAACGGGGCAAAATATTTTTTTTATTCATGTCTTTATTAGTCCATAACACCTGATGTAAAACAAAGAAAATAACGGGGAATTCTATGCGGAAAATGTACTTGCGTTCGGAACTATCAAAAGCAGGCGTTTTAACCATTCGTGATATACGCAGACTGTTAGTATCGGTAGGTATGGCTCAAGTCGATCCCGAACAACCATATAAATGTGGAAACAAGAACCATACTCATTCTGATATTATATTAAGTCCAGTGTAAACGATGCTTGGTCCAAATTAGAGCTTTATAGGAGTTATAAGCGCAGCGGAGGAATTCATTAGACGAATAGAGAGCGACTGGAAGCGGATATATAATGAACATTTAAAATCTCTTGTTCCAATATTACCACTAACTGATGAACGAAAGAAAATTTATGAAAAAAGTCGAAATTGCTAGTTACGCGACAATTTTATGGTGATCTTACAAACCCTAAAGTACAAAGTCACTGTCACGTGACTGGTAAATACCGTGGTATTTTACATTCGATTTGTAATTTAAACCATCAATTACTTTATTTTAACTTAGTTTTTTCCATAATTTGAGTGCTTACGATGCCCACATGTTCATCAAACATTTACCGAGCTGGTAGCGTAGTGGTGACACGATCTGCTTAGCATTCGGGAGGTAATGGATTCGATTCCCGTTACCGTCTACCTTGTGTGAGGTTTTTTCAGGGGTTTTTCCTCATACACATGTAGCGGCATGGTCACTGCTTATATGCACACCATGTGTGGCTGCTTAGGCGAATGCTGGGGTAGTATTTTCCCCCTCAGAACCCTAACTCCGTTCCTTCTGATCCTATCCTGACCACACCCATCCTTAATCCCACCATGCATATACAGTGTGTCCGAGATTCAGCATGCATGTATTGCTATATTCGTTAATATTGAAGATAGAATGTCGATTAAATAGGGAAAGTTTTAGAGAATTTTATGGCTATCATCATGGTAAAGTCAGATTTGAAGTAACTTTTTTTGTTTTTGAAATAATTGAAGAAAACAAAAATTGTGCATTTTCTACTACCCCCTGTAGCTCTTTTATTTGAAGTCTGACAACATTTTGGTTTGTACATTATTATGACACTTTTAAAAGACAATTTTAAAAAAAGTACCAAAATGTATCTACAGTCATTTGTTTTTGAAATACATACACTAACTATTGTTTTCATATGGACGCCATCTTGGATTTTACATTATCGAATAGTATTTTTATCACCTTTTCAGCGATGTATCACATGATACGAGAATTTACTTCAACTATCAAAATTTAAACCCTTGCTAATTTATCTGTTTTCCTTACAAAATTTAATACATTTCTAACTTTTGTTTTGGACGCTATTTGGATTTTTACATTATCGAATAGTGGATTTTAACACCTCTTCTACAATGTATTACATGATATGAAAATGTAGAAAATGTGTGGAGTGTAGAGGGGACATATCGAGCATGTTTTATGATAGTTACTATTATCGGTTTTGTTTCTATTTTAGTTATTATAAATTACAATAATTAGGAATCTAATTGTGTAAATTTTTTATTTATTAATCCATGCCTTCTCAAGGCCTACTATTTCAATTTTATATTTTGAAATTTTTGATAGTTGGAAGTAAATTCTCGTATCATGTGGTACATCGCTGAAAAGGTGATAAAAATACTATTCGATAATGTAAAAATCAAGATGGCGTCCATATGAAAAACAATAGTTAGTGTATGTATTTCAAAAACAAATGACTGTAGATAAATTTTGGTACTTTTTTTAAAATTGTCTTTTAAAAGTGTCATAATAATGTACAAATCAAAATGTCAAATAAAAGAGCTACAGGGGGTAGCAGAAAATGCACAATTTTTGTTTTCTTCAATTATTTCAAAAACAAAAAAATTTACTTCAAATCTGACTTTACCATGATGATAGCCATAAAATTCTCTAAGACTTTCCCCATTTAACCGACATTCTATCTTCAATATTAACGAATATAGCAATACATGCATGCTGAATCTCGGACACATTGTATACGTAATGTGTATACTGGGAATCCATGATTGTGGCTGAAGGAGCTCGGAAAGCTCGAGCAGCCCGCCCTCCCCCTTAGGGAGGGAATAAAATACGTGGCCTTTTCGTTTTTTCATCAAACATTTAGCGAGTGAAACGGAGGAAATTAACGTACTCTATATTAATAGTGAGAAATATATAACGCTCGGTAAGCATATTTTTGTAAATGAATTTATCGAGTTAAATCGATAAGCGATAATTTTGTCTTATCATGCTAATGATTACCAAAATCATAATGAAATTTGGAATGGTTAATCTTATAGTATTTATTTAAGAGGCATTGGAAGGAAGATATAATAACCAGTGTTAGTAAGAGTTTCATGTGATAATGTTGAAGCATTTAGATTAGATCGTCCGAGAACTAACATTAAACCTTCTTCTCAAATCTTTTGTGCCCAAACTGAGCGTCGGATATTGAGCTTTCCCTTAATCGTTAATCCAATTCTGCCGTGCTTTGCGATCCCTGGTAACCTCGTTCAGTTCTTTTATTGTTTTGACCTTATTTCTTCCTATTTCTGCTATTATATCATTCCATTTCTTCCTTGCATTCCCTTCCTTTTCCTATCTGTACTTCTTACTTCGTATACCTTTTTAACTATTGTGTTAGGCTTCATTATAATTATGTGGACGTACCAATTGAGTTGTTTTTTCTCTACTTTGGTTGTTATTATTTCTTGATTTATTTCCCGTCTTATTTCTTCGTTCTGTATTCTGTCTCATTTTGTTTTTCTGTAAGAATTTTATTCCCGCTGCTATGGCGTTTCCTTCTTGTTTCTTCCGTAGTGTCCACGATTCGTTGGTGTATGCTATTATTGGTATTACCATTGAGTTATATACCTTTAGTTTTGCATTGTTGCCAATTTCTTTTTTCTCGAAAATTGGTCTATTTAGAGCATAATATATATTAGTTATTTTCTTTACCCTGTTATTTATGTCTATGTCTATTCTTCCATCGTCTGCCATCATACTTCCTAAATATTCACATGTTGATACTTTCTCTACCTTTTGTTCTTTAATGTATATCTCTGGCATGCTTTCTCTGTTGTCTTTCATATTTATAATCATAGTTTTGCATTTATCTACATTAATTTCGAGGTTTATTTTTTCTATTTCTTCCGTCCATACTTCTACTAATTTTTCCATCTTCTTATGACTATCTGCTATCAATACGATGCCGTCTGCATAGAGTAAATTATCTGTTCTTACTGGTTCCAGTCTGTTGTATCCAATTACCGTTTGATATTTTTCTGTTTTCGTTCTTGTTTCTTTTATTTGTCTATCCATAAGCATTATTAACAGCAGCGGGCTTAAACTGCCCCCTTGTTTTATTCTCTTCTTCATTTCAAACTTCCTAGATATTTATCCGTTAATTTGTATTATTCCAACCACTCTCCTTAGTTTTCTGGGTACATCGAGTTGTTTCAAGCATTTCCATATTACGTTTCTGTTTACTGTATCGAATGCTGCTCTTAAGTCAAAGAAAGTTAGGCGTAGTTCTTTACCCCTGTCTACCTTCTTTTCTATAATGTTCCGGATTATATGTATATTATCGTTGGTTTGTTTGTTCACCCTATAAGCTGCCTGCTCCTCCTCCAGCTTGCTCTCCACTACTTTATGCAGTCTCTTTTCTATTATTTTCGTATACAGTTTGTAGCTTGTTGTAGATATGGATATGCCTCTGTGTTTGTCACAATCTGAGTATCTTCCTTTCTTATATGTTGGTAGTATGATACTATTTTTCCAATCTTCCGGGATATTTTCCTTTTCCCACGCTGTTCTACATATTCTCAGTAGCAATTCTTTTCCTTTTGTTCCCTATATATTTGATCATTTCTGGCGCTATCTTATCTATTACACAAGTTTTATCCGTTTTAATTTTCTTTTATGCTTCTTCTAGTTACTGCATTGTAATTTTGTCTGGCATTTCATATGTTTCCTCTTCCTTTTCTTCCTCATCTCCAACTTCAGCCTCTTGATTTCCTACCATAAATTTATTATTATTATTATTATTTATAAGTCCATGTCTCTAATATATCCTTTGTTGTTGTTTTTAGTTCATTACTTCTATTCTTAATAGCTCTCATTCGTTTCTTTCTGTTGCCTTTTAGTTTTCTTAATTGTTTCCAGAAATTTGTATTATTAATTTTATGCGTTTCACTTAAGTTTGTTCCAAAGTCTTCCTAGCTTTTCTTTTTTGCTTCTCTAACCATGTTTTTCACTGTATTTCTTTTCCTTATGCAGTTTCTTCTTTCCTCCTATAAATTTGAGGTTAGGTATTTTTACCAGGTTTATTTTTCTCTTTAATTGCCTGTCTACCTTCCTCGTTCCACCAGTACGTTCTCTTTAAACTGTTATAGTATCTTCTCATTCCGCATATTTCCGCAGCGTTATTATATATTATTTCTTTAAATCTCCTCCATATTTCCTCTAATTGCAATGCTTCTTCCTGTTCGATTGTTTGAAATTATTTATCCGTTTCTGTTTGATATCTCTTCATAATTTCCTCTTGTTTTAATTTGTGTATGGATATTTCCTTATAATTTGTAGTCTTCTTTTTTCTGGTTCCATATCGTGTTTCCAATGAGTAATTCGTTTACCTGACAAAATTCCAGCATTTCTTGTCCATTTATATTTATTACTTCTTCACCTTGATTCCCATACATTCCAACGCTTCCCCCTCCTCTGTGCTTATCATTTCCAATTCTTGCATTCCAGTCCCCCATTATAATTACTTTATCGCTTTCTTCCCTGATGCTGAAAATTAGTACAAAATTCTATTACTTCTGTTTCTGTTCCTTCTGTTGGTGCATATATTCTCTTATTTATTTCTTCTGATAATATTATGCCCACTCCTTCCTTACTCCTCTGTCTCTTCTGTACTCCTGAATAAAATAGGCTATATTTACTTGGCAATTGTATACTGCCTTATCCCTTCTTTTTAATTTCAGTAATTCCCAATATCTCTATACCCCATGTTTGCATTTCTTCCGTTACCTCTATTTCTTTTTTTCCTTTTCCTGTCATCGTTGTTATGTTCCATGTCCCAATTCTTATTTCTTGGTTACTTATTTTTTTGTTAGTATTTTCTATATTTCTCCTTATCATATTCTTCTTTGCTTTCCTTCTATTAAGTTTACCTGCAATTTTCTTCTCATTTTTCTTTTTCGTAGCTTTGTTCGTCTCGCGTTTCCTGCCATTATTATATTTTGCTAGTTTTTTTGGGACGTGTCTTGTTTTATTAATCTCCAGCAATCGTTCTGTCAAGTTCTTGTCCTATGTATTTTCTGGTGATCTTTGATTAATTGTTCTTCCTTTCCTATTAGGCTCGTTTCCTTGTACTTCTGTTCCGTTTTCGTTTTCCATTATTACTTCATTTCCCTCTTTTCTGCTTACCCTTCTTGGCTCTTCTATACTTCCAGGCTCGTTAATTTCTATATATTGGAGTTGTTTAAGAGTGTATGGTTCACTGTTTACGATCAGTTTGTTATATCTGATGGTAGCGAGATTACCCATTTCCTTTATTATTTTCATATATTTTATCAGTTCTTTCCTTTGTTTTAGTACCTCTTTTGAGTCTTTTATATAAATATTTTTCCTTTTAATTTCTTTGTTTCTTTAAGAATTTCCATTTTCTTGTGATATTTATTAACTTCCATCACTATAGGTTTTCCTTTTCCATTTACTTTTATACCAATCCTTCTAATATCCGACACTTCTTGTTCCATCTCGATCTTAATTCCTGTGTCTCCCAGGATAATTCTGACTAGTTCTTTTAATTGTAGCTCTTTCTCTTCCTTTATTTCTTCTACTCCATGTATAATAAGTTTTCTCTTCTTTATTTCTCTCCCCATTTCCTCTATCCTCTTATTTTGTTGTATTAATTTGTTTCATGTTGTTATTTTCTTTTTTCAGTTTTCATTTCCTTCCCTAGCTTTTGTTAATTCTATTTGTAAATTGTCGATCTTCTGTTCTATCCTCTTATTCCTTTCTTCTAATTTATCTAGTTTTTCTAACTTTGAATTTATTTCTTCTAAAATTTTATCCATCTTTTCATATGTTTATTGTAATAATCTTGAGCTTTATAGGTATTCTCAGGTTTATTTCTCCTGCGAAAAATATTTTCATCTGTTATGCTTTGTATCGTATTTCTACTCTGATGTCCGTTCTAGGTTTTATTAAAATTAATTACCGCCTGCACTTTCTTTCAGATAATTTTATTTTCACTCTTAGTATTTAGAATCCTTTATTTAATTCTTAAGGTATTTCTTCTTCGCCCTCGCATTCGTCCGAATCTGTATACGTACACTCGCGCGATCTGAATCCGTTTCTTTACTTTTCACAAAACTCGATACTCGATACCCTACTGGCTTACCGCGCTAATTTTCAAATATTCACTAAGATTACGCGCTATGCGCCGTCGCCCCCCAACTGTATGTACTTCTTTCCTTATCTGCTGTCACTGCGTTTCTTATAAGCGGTTTACTTAACTTAACTAAACCTTCACGCCGTTCCCTTGCGGGGTAGGCAAAACAATCCCTGCCTCTTATTTATTTTTCATTCACAATCTTTCTCCATGCTTTAATATCTCCGCATCCCTTCCAAGCTTCCGCAAGGTTCACACATAGTCTGCGACATGCCCTTTTATTTTTAAAACTTCTTATCTTTCTTTCCTTTATCATAGATTCCACTATATTCAGCCAAGTTTTACACGGCCTACCAGGCCCGGCCTTTCCCCTAACCTCACCCACGTATATTTGTTTCGTTAATCTTGCGTAGTTCATTCTCTCAATGTGACCAAACCTACTTAATGTACAACTTTTATATCTATCCATCATCGTATTTTCCTCACCACACTCCGTCATTATGCATTCATTATTTATCTTGTTTTTCTCGTTTTAACTCATACGCTTCTCAGGAATCTTATACCCACGGCATTTATTTTCCTTTCGTGCTTTTTTTGACATACCCATGTCTCACTTCCATACAGTACTGACGGGACGACACATTCATTTAATATTTCCCACAGCTTCTCCCTATTCACTCTGTGATATGATTTCTCCAGATCTACAAACGCACAGTACAACTTCCTTTAAACACTTGTCGATCACCTGCTGGAGAGCAACCATCTGATCGACACATCCTCTCTCTGGCATGAAGTCACCTTGCACATCCCACATCTTAGGTTGTGTAGTTTCTCGTACTCTATCAATCAGTATTCTTCCAAATACTTTACCAGACACGCTGAGCAAGCTTATTCCTCTGTAGTTCTTACAATCACTCTTGTTCCCCTTACCCTTATACAATGGTACGATGATCGCGCTCTTCCAATCCCTCGGCACTTTTCCACACGTAAGGCATACATTGAATAATTCACACAAACTTCGTAAGAGCTTTGACCCGTCATACTTGAGCATTTCACCAGTGATTTCATCTACGCCTGCTCCCTTGCCGTTTTTCAAACTTCCTACCGTTTTCTCTACCTCATTTATTCCAATGTCCTTCTCAGTATCATTCATAATTTCTCCTATATTCTCCTTATTTAACCCTTCAGTCTTACTTTCCTCACTACTGTACAGCTTTCCGAAATATTCTTGCCAGCATTTCTTCACTTCACAATCGTCCCATACTATTTTGTTTCTAGTACTCATCACTCCTGTAGGGTTCTGTTTTGGGCCACTTTTTGTATTTTTGACCCATTTCCAGAAGAGTTTTTTGTTTCCCTCAAAATCATTCTGCATTTTCCCTCCTTCCACAGCCATCACGTCCTCTTTACTTATTCTCACTGCCTCCTTCGCTTCTTTGTTTCTAAATCTGTACACCTCATACAATCGCTTCTTCTCAGTCTCATTTCTTGCAGCAATCATTGCCATGTGCACATCTTTTTTCTTACATACTGCCTTTTTTATCGACTCATTCCACCAAGTACATTTTTTCTGTCTACCTACAGTCACTCTTCCACATATTCGCACGGAACCAATTGACAACAGAGTTTTTCAAGCTTACCCATGCACTTTCAACGTCAGTGTCTTTTATTTGTTCGTTCCACACTGTTTCATTCACATTCAACTCACAGCATCTGCGTATTTCATTCTTGCACCATTATCCACTAGTTTGTCAACCCGAATTCTGGACGTTCGCATTACGTTTGCTTTCCTTCTACAGACCCACTTTTGCCCTAAACACACTCTCGATACAACCAAAAAGTGGTCCGATCCACACTCCGATCCGCGCATTATTTTTGTGTCTTTCACCAGGTTTCTAAGCCGTTCATCATACACTATTTAGTCTATCATACTTTTAGATTCACCTCTTTGCCATGTATACATATGCACATTTTTATGTTTAAACCACGTATTCTATACAAACAGGCTTCTCTTCACACAGATGTTCAGCAGGTGTTCACCGTTCTCATTGACTATTTGGTCTCCGAACTTTCCTAGAACGCGTTCACTATGTTCTCTCTGTACACTCACCCATCCGTTCATATCCCCCAATATAATTACTTTTTCGTTTGGCTTACATACGTTTAACACGTTCTCTACTTCATTCCAGAAGCTCTCACACTCCTGGTTTCTTTCTCCATTCACCGGTGCACAGCATGCAGTAAGAAAAATTCTTCAAAACTCCATTTTCATTCTAACCCATATTACCCTGGGAGATACCAATTCGTACCGTTTAACACATCTTTTCGTTCTTTCATTTATGATCATCCCAACCCCTTTTGCGCCATGCACTTCCGTCCCAACTCCTGACCATAGTGCCAGGCTGCCATCCTCCATCTCCACAGCATCCTTTCTTTTGCGTTTTGTCTCCGATACACACAGAATGTCAAGGTGTCGTTCGCACATACATTCGCAATTTCAAATTTTTTACCATGCATACCTCTAACAACCTTTAACATTCCACGTACCAACTCACCATTCATTCCTAGCACAGTCGTCAGCAACGGGGCCTGTCTCTTTCGACCTTGACCGCCCCTTGTAGCCAGGTCGATGCCAGGTAATTGTATTACTTTTTGGGTAATAAAATAGCGAGCAGACCGGTTACTGTCCAAATTGTGCCCCGGACGATGTAGCATTCCCTACTAACGGTATCGTCCTACTACCGGACAGTTATTTGTCTACTCTCACGGCATAATAGGTAGATATAAATAATAGATCGTATACTTACTGTATGAATTTCAAAATGTACATATATACATGCACATTTTTTTCTTACCTACCTAGATATTAATTAAAAATTATTCCTACCTCATTATTTCTAGTTTTTTATGCTTCTAATACTATTCCCACTAGTTTTGGCTTGTATTTAATTTTAAATCTACCTTGTATATCTTTTAATTCACTTTAATACACCTTACTTTATCATTTACTGTCTACCTTTGCGCCAAGAACGGGCTTTTAAACATTAAAAAAGTTCAATAAAAGTAATTCTAAATGCGACTACTGATTTAAGATTTAAAAAATAAACATAAATTGAAAGATACCCATGACAGATTCTCAATTTCAACTGATCAAACCCCAACGCAAAGCAAGTATTTGAAAAGATTACATAATGATCTTTCAAACCAAATACCTGAAGGTGATAGAACTTAACCATTCACTATATCAATAGGGTTAGGAGCTCTTTTGAATGACGAGTTTGATATAACTAGTAACAAACAAAATACACCCATGTACCACACAAAATTAAAAAAAAATTGTTTTAATGTAAAGAAAACCGACCACTGATGATTGCTTAGCTATTGAAACGCATTTGGTGCTTTTTAATTTTTAATAAATAACTAACTCGGAAATCTAAATTAAAAATAATTGAAGTATTTGGTCGTAAATAAATAACAGCATGTCCGGTGAGTGGCGCGAGAGCCAGGAATCGCGTAGGGAGCAATCTGGTTCAAACGCGACGTGATCGAAGGGTATAAAAGTGAAAAAATGTATACGATTATATGTACATTTAGATATTCACACAGTAAGTATACGCTCTATTATTTATATCTTTCTCAATTCTGTCTATATTTCTACTTCTTACTTCCTTACGTGTCGAGGCAGTAGACAAATGACTGTCCGGTAGTAGGACGATACCGTTAGAAGGAATGCTACATCGTCCGGGCACGATTTGGCCACTAAGTGGTCTGCTCGTTATGATATTACTCAAGAGAACAATACAATTGCCTCGGATCGACTTGGCTACAACGGGGCGGTCAAGGTCGAAACATACAGACCCCGTTGCTGACGACTGTACAAGGAATGAACGTAATGTACGAAATATACCTTGATATACTGTGTGTATCTGAGAAAATGTGCAAAGGAAAGGATGCTGTGGAGATGGAGTATGACAGCCTAGCACTATGGTCAGGAGTTGAGACTAAGCAAGTGAAAAAGCGAAAAGATATGTTAAACAGTACGAATTGCTATCTCCCCGCCGGGTAATGCGGGTTAAAATGAAAGTGAAGTTTAGAAGAATCTTTCTTATTGCATGCTATGCACCGGTGAATGGAAAAAGAGACCAGGGGCGTGAGAATTTTTGGAATGAAGTAGAGCATGTGCTAAACGTATGTAAGCCAAACGAAAGAGTGATGACAGTGGGATATGAACGGATGAGTGGGTGTACAGGGAGAACGAACTGAACGCATTGTAGGAAAGTCGGAGACCAAAGAGTCAATGAGAATGGTGAACGCCTGGTGAACATCTGTGTGGAGAGATGCTTGTTTATATCCAATACGTGGTTAAAAACATAAAAATGTACACATGTATACATAGCAAAGAGGTGAATTTAAAAGTATGGTAGACTTGATAGTGTATGATGAACCGCTTAGAAACCTGGTGAAAGACACAAAAGTAGTGGGTCGGCCCACTTTTTGGTTGTATCGAGGGTGCGTTTAGGGCAAAAGTGGGCCTGGAGAAGAAAAGTAAACGTAGTGTAAACGTTCATAATTAGGGTAAACAAACTAGTGGATAACGGTGCGAGAATGAAATACGCAAATGCTGTAAGTAAAGAGTTGAATGTGAATGAAACAGTGTGGAACTAACAAATATAATTGATGAAAAGCTGAAAAAAAAAAAAAAGACACTGACGTTAAAAATGGATAACTGAAAAACTGTGTTGTCAATTGTGACAGAATGTGGACAGAAAAAAATGTGCTTGTAGGAAATGAGTCGGTAAAAAAAGGACAGGTATGTGAAGGAAAATAAGATGAAAGCAATGATTGACTGCAAAATAGACTGAGAAAAAACGATTGTAGATGATGTACAGATATCAGAAACAAAGAGGATGCAGGAGTCAAATGAAGCTAAGAAAAGGATGCAAGGTTGTGAAGAGGAAAATGCAGAATAATTTTGAGAAACAAAAATTTTAATCTGGAAATGGGTCAAAATACAAAACGAGAAAAAGACGTTGCAGGATGATGAATATGAGCAACTAAATAGTATGGGATGACTGTAGTCAGAAATGCTAAAGAATACTTCAAGCTGTAAACATATTGTAAAGCAAGATTGAAGTGTTAAATAAGGAGAATGAAATATGGCTGAATGAAACTAAGAAGGATATTTTAAAGCTTACAGTGTGTATTATTCAATGTGCTATTGTAAATGCCAGATTGGAAGAATCATTTACCACTATAAGGGACAACAAATGATTGCAAAATCTAAGAGGAATAAATTGAATAACGCCTGAAGTTTAAAAAATATTGATGAGGTTAGTTGAATTTGATATTTTGAAGGAATTAATATAAATTATTAATTGTCTGATGTAAATAACACAGGATAAAGAAATGGTTATTTATATTTTCACTAATTGTACTTTCTTTCAGTAAATCATTATAATATTAGATCTCAACAAATGGGCAACTTAATTTTTAAGATTAATATAATTATATTTGAAGATAGAAAGTTCTTTTAGAAGAACTAAATAATTGAAATTAGTATATAATTCGTATTACAATACCATGGTAAGATGCAACGGGAGCTTTAAACTAATCAAAAGTTCGCTCTAAATTATACGAGACTAGATACTTATATATTACTTTTCTGGATAAAGAAATGGTCATTATTTGTTTGTATTTGAATGTAATTAATATTAAGATGGAAAGCTTGAGTTTATTTCAATAAGTTACCTATATATTCAATTTGAAAATATTTAAAATATGCGGCATTTGCGAGTGAAATGATGTGCTGGAAGGGATGAGATACTGTCGTAATAATGATGTGTAGTTTTTGAGACAGTCGCATGAAGTAAGCGATCGAGAAGAGTCGCATAAAATAAGCGATCAGAGATAATAGTTGTCGGTCGATTGAAGCCGCAGCACAGGTGACATTGTATAGTCACGCGGCCCTATAAAGTGTAAAAATTACAAATAAGAATTAATTAGAGGTATAATAGGGAAGAAGTAGAAGGTTACCTTCCTTATTAAAATAATAAAAAGTGCAAGAATTGGCAAGTTGGTGATAATACAAAGGATTGCAACATAATTTGAGATTCGCATTAAATATGGCGTAATAAGTGAAGATAACGCGTTTGTATGTATCAGAAAGGTAATCAATTGTGTTTAAATAGTGAACAATAAATATAAAAGACAGTAATCGATCCAAATTGGTAAATCAAAGTACAAAGAATAATAACTCAAAGTGTTAATGATGAGTAATACGATTGGATATAGTAGTTTGTAACGCAAGCTGTTTGTCATTGAAGTTAAACAATTAAGTAAAAACTGGATAGTGTAAATATATCAAGCAGTAATTTACACAAACCATTAATTTGTGGAAAGAAAATTAGAATCGTATTTATCCCCAGAGCTAAAGAAGATATTGAAAAGAACCAAGAAAGAAAGGCGCCAGCAGTCTATAACCTATTTGAGGTCTCTTCACCGATTCAAGAAACGCCGGGTTAGCGCTATCAACAAAAACAACAAGTGATTGTGTGAACAAATAAAATACTTATGTGTTTGATTTTCTCTAAACTTTAAATTTAAACATCATAATTAAACGAAAAACAATCGTTTAATTCTGATAAAGACTTTATTTGCTATATGTTAGTCTTAACAAGGTTATTTTAGACATAGGCTTAATTTATATATATATATATATATATATATATATATATATATATATATATATATATATATATTGCAAACAACGTATTGATGCATTTTCATTCAGATTGGAAATTTAATTAAATGAGGGTAACGTTTGATTTACTTTTATTGATAAAGATTATTAATATTAAAAGCTTATACCAATATTGAATATATAAATGCAAAAAGAGGTCAACTCAATAGGAATTCAGATAAATAAATAAATCGAAATGAACACAACTTTGGTCAATGATAACAGTGATCATTTCTTTATTTTAACTTTGAGCTAGCCGTTGCAACCAATTAAGAAAGGAATTCGTAAACGTAAAGCTTAAAATTCATTTACGCGAACTGAAATTGTTGAAATTAAATAGCAAGCGAAGTAAAATTTAACTAGTAAATGATATCTTTATAAATTGAACCCATTCAGTTTTAATAAAACGTAATAAAAAAATAATCATTTTGAGTTTCACAATAACATTACTAAATTTTATTCAATAATGTTGAAATTATAAAAAAAAAGTTTAAAAGAACTCAAATCGTATTCCTTTGGAGCGGGTTTAACCAAACAAAAGTAATAAGGGTATTACGCCCGTTGCATATTGGTACCAAACGTGTTGGGCACGATCGATTGACCCATAAAGAGATAAAGAAGTCTAATACATTGTTACAATAAGAGAAATTTACGTAATTACCAGAGGCGTATCAAAGATTAGGAATTGAAAAAAAAATGTTTTTTGATTGATTTAGTTTTATATTCGAGAAAAGTTTAGCAATTAATAATTGTCAGTGGCGTAGTTGAATTTTTATTTTTAATCTTTTACAGGAAGTTACAAAGGTAGGTTTATTTTTATTGTTGTATGGAATTAAGGTCAGGTTTAATAAGCCAATTAGGAAATTGTCGGAAATAATTAAAACAAAAAAGATGGCAAACGCAAAGGAAAACGAATATTTGATTTTCAGCCAAGAGTCACAAATTATATTAACAGTAGGAGTATCAGTTCAACAAAAAGCAGAAGAATCAATGAAAATGATGAGTAGGTTATTTGAAGGACAAAAGAATTAGAAGTGAAACACACAGAGAGCCAAGGAAAGATAGAAACCAAAATGGAAGAAGAACAAAAGAAAATAGAAACAAAACAAGAGAAGACAGAAAGGGGTCAAGAGAAGACAGAAAAAAGAATAAAAGCAAATCTAAAAGCTAGTCAAGAAGAATTAAAAGTAATTTTCAAAGAGGAAATGAGACATCAAGTAGAACGGATGGAGGAAAATTTAAAACAAGGAAATAATGATCAAACGTAAGGAAGAAATTAAGAAACAAAAAGACGACACCGATCAACGGTACATACAGAATATAAAAATGACACAAATTGAAGAAAGAAATGAGTACGCCAGAGCTCAAGTAGGTCGCACGATAGGCGAGATAGGATGTAAAATAGAAGGAAATGAAGAAAAATTATTAGAATTCGAACAAAAGGTTACTAAAAATGAGGAAGCTATTGTCACTTTGGAAGAAAAAATTGTACGAAAAAGAACAAACTGGAGGAAAAGAAAAGATAACAGTAATGTATATATTAGAACACTGGGCATCACAACGACCAAAAAGGTTTGATGGAAATGTAAGGACCATGCACCCAGTGAATTTTATAGAGGCATTAGAAAACTACTTAAACCAAGCGGAAACTTGCGATGGAGGAAAAATTAGAGTAGCAATGGACTTATTAGAAGGCAACGCCAAGACATGAGCAGAATTACATCGTTTTGATTGGATAGATTTTGCTCAATTCCAAGAAGATTTTATAGAACAATTTTGGTCGAAATCGGCACAAGAAAAAATTTACCTACACGACGATTATACAACCCAAGGCCAGGAAAATATGTGGATCAGTTTAGTTTTGGGTCAGCAAGACGATATATTTACAACCACCATTTGAAGAGGAACATCTAGTAGAAACTCTAGTTAGACTTTTCCCAAAGATGTGGAGAATACTTCAATTGGATCAGGAGCAAAGACCATTGACCAACCAACAAATATTTTGGAAAGGATACAATCGGCAAATTACGAAGATAGATCTACATATTTTTTTATAACCGCAGGAACGATTACAATCGAGAAAATACTAGACCAAACAACGATAGGGTAGATAATAGAAGAAATGTGAACTTCGCCAACTACCACAGGGGTAGAGGGTGTCCGAGAAGAAGAGTGGCGATAATGAGGACCAGGAGAGAAGATGAAGAGACAGCGAACATTCGGAAGAGGGGAGAAGAGAGAGATCGCGTCACCCACACCATCGTAAAACTAAGGCTGTCGAGTCGAGAAGCTCCACTCCCCTCGCAAGCAACTTACAAAGAGAAGCTAATCCAACTACTTAATTTTGTGAAGGTATATTACCAAAACTGCCGGCAACAATCGTTAAATATTTTAAATTTAAAAGACCAATACAATGAAGAACGAGAAAATGACCAAATGGAATCACCTAGTAAAGAAATAAATGATCAGGAGGAAGATTCAACCGCGGATTATGAAGAAGAAGCGACATACCACCCAGTTTTAAAAGGAGAGTTGGGGGGGGGGGGGTTAATCAGAACATAGTGATCGATACTGGAAGTCAGATAAGCGTTATTTCAGAGAGTGTATTTATTAAATTAAAGGAAAAGAATCCAAAACTGATAGTGTTACCGGTCCGAGGAATTACTGTACAAGGCGTGACGAGAAAAATCGCCAAAGTTGTAACAACCTTTTTTTGTGGTTGTATTAAAAAATACATTGGTTTGGGATCGTTCTTTTATTTGGCGTATTAGTAGAGAAGTTTTAATTATTAAAATGTAGAATTGAGAAAGGCAATTTAATTTGCATTTCCTAGAACATATCTTTTTGGGTGTAATATTTCATAAAAAGTTATAGTTCCCTTTCTTAAAAAAATTGGATGCTGATTATTGTATCCGCGCAACGCGTGACAACTTTTAGGGGGAATACTCACTTGAGTTATTCTGAAAGCCTTTTTTTAATTCACTTAATGCTGAATGTTACAGCAGAAAGCATGGTTTTTACCTAATTTTTTATTTAGTGCCATCAGATTTTGATGGTAAGTTATTTTTTAATTCATTATATTTAAAACTAAAGCATTTGTTTTTTTAGGCACCTATTTGCACTCCTATTTTACTTATATTTTTATAATGCATTCTTTTATAATGCACACTTTGTGCACACTTTTATAATGTATACTTTAATTACATTTTTAAGTTCGCAAGTAACTTCAATTAGTGCATACAAAATTTCGAAATAATAAAATATTTTAAGAAGAAATTATAATAATACTTCGAGTTATTGGGTGTGGCGGTTAAATGGTTACAATAATTTACCCATGTTGATACAACAATGACATCACTGAGTTGACCGTTTCCAATTCATGCGAGCGAGGTATTTATATAATGATTGTTTCTTTTTCTTTACTATAAACATAGTTTTAAGACCAATTTTATCTAATCATAATTCTGATATTAAAGATAATTGCACGTTGTTACTTTTTTATTTTACTTTCATAAAAGCTATTATTGTTACTAACTAGGTTTTGTTGTTCCTACAAAAAAAATAAAGACAACATGGCGCTCGAGATTTCATTTAATTATATTTTTATAATTTTTATATTACATTTTTTTATTAATTAGTGAAGAGAAAATAATTAAGCAAACTGGAATCAGGCAGCAATTTAGGTTTATGAGCAAATCAGTTTATTAGAGCCCTTCCTTTCTTAATTTACCGATTGAGCCGACGGCAGTAGCGATTGTTATTTGGTATATTTTTTTATTAATTAAAATTATTCGATCAATTACAAATTGGTTATTACATCATCGCTTTTGTTTTAATGTTATAAGTTGGCCCAGTTATAATGTTATAATTTGGCGCCGCTTTTAAGGTTATAAAGTAACCCAACAAGTATTAATAAACATGAAGCTAGGAGAAAGTCGACATGATCATAAAATCTTAGTGATTAGAAAATTAGAACCAGAAGCGATACTGGGAATGGATTGGATGTGCGCCAAATTAACACGTGTAAATGTAGCCAGGAAAGAGGTGATTTTTAGCGAAAACGGAACTGACCATCAGGCCAAATTTTTGGAAGAAGAACGAACGACACGAATATCGGCGAATACTAAAGTATATAATATGGAAAATAAGACTAGCGAGCAAAAAGAGATGATCGAAGTATTGCTTACTGAATATGAAGATGTGTTTTCGGATAAACCAACAAAAGTAAGAAAGACACTTTGTGTGCGAATTAAGAGTAAAAGACACCACATCATTTTTTCGCAGAAGTTACCCAATCCCGTTTGCTAAGAGAGACATTTAACAGAGAAATTAAACGATGGAAGAAAATGATGTGATAGAAAGGTCGGATTCACCTTTCTCAAATCCCATCGTAATTGTACCAAAACCAGGAAGTGAAGTGAGGATATGCTTGGATGCGAGAAAAATAAATGAAATACCAAAAATAGACTGTAATTCACCTCCGAATCTGGAAGAAGTTTTAGAAAGATTTGATAACCCTCGATATTTGAGCACCATAGATCTGACATCAGGATATTGGTAAATTTCCCTACATGTGGAGTCAAGGAAATATACCGCGTTTTTGGTAAATGGGCGAAATTATCAATATAAAGTTTTACCGTTTGGGCTAAACGTATCAGTCGCCGTATCCAACCGCTGTCTGGATCAAGTTTTAGGACCCAAAGTGTTATCGTATGCTACCGTCTATGTAGATGACATTTTAATTTCGTCAAAAACTTTAAAAGAACACCGAGACCAGAGCTAGGGTGATCCTGATCCACTTCATGTATCGCCAAGCAATTTCTTTTCAGAGGTGAAGGTCATCACATTGTATACGTCGAAGTACATGGTTTTCAAGGTCTATACATTGCCTTCATCAAGGTATATACCCCAAGGTCAAGGTCATTGAACTAACTAGAAAAGTTACTAGACTGGTTTTGAAGGTCAAGGTGATTGATGCTCCCCTGTAGATTGTCCACATCAAGGTCAATGGTTTTTCAAGGTCATCGTACACATTACCGCCATACTGGGAATAGATTGGATTTGCGCCAAATTAACACGAGCCAGGAAAGGGGTGATTTTCAGCGAAAACGGAACTGACCATCAAGTCAAATTTTTGGAAGAAGAACGAACGACTCGAATATCGGCGAATATTCGAGTGTATAATATGGAAAATAAGACTAGCGAGGAAAAAGAAATGATCGACGAATTGCTTACTGAATATGAAGATGTGTTTTCGGATAAACCAAGGAGAGTAAGATACTTTGTGTGCGAATTAATAGTAAAAGACACCACACCATTTTTTCGCAAAAGTTACCCAATCCCGTTAGCTATGAGAGCGCCAAGCAATTTCTTTTCAGAGGTCAAGGTCATCACATTGTATACGTCGAAGTACATGGTTTTCAAGGTCTATACATTGCCTGCACCAAGGTATAATACTAAAGATCAAGGTCATTGAACTAACTAGAGAAGTTACTAGACTGGTTTTCAAGGTTAAGGTCATTGACACTCCCCTGCAATTGTCAATCAAGGTAAATGGTTTTTCAAGATCATCGTACACATTACCTCCATACATTCATCAAGGTCATCACATTGCCTACCTCAAAAGTACAATGTTTTTCAAGGCCTGCGTGTTTTGGGACATATTATTAATAGAGAGAAAAGAATTAAAATGGACCCAAGACCACACACACACACACACACACACACACACCACACACCCACCCACACACACCCACACACACACCCACCCATACACACACCCACCCACACACACACACGCACAGCACACGCACGACGCACACGCACGCCACGCACGTGCACGCACGCACGCACGCACAGCACACACACACACACACACACACACACACACACACACACACACACACACACACACACACACACACACACCACACACACACACACACACACACACACGCACGCACACAGCACCACCACCACCACACGCACCCACACCACCACACACCCACGCACCCACCACAACACGCACACCACGCACGCAACAGCACACGCACGACGCACATCAGCACACAACACACACACACACACACACACACACACACACACACGCACACACACACACACATACACACACACAAAATTATAGAGAGACTTCTATAATCAAACTGGTAATAGCATGTTGTAGGAATTCAGAAAATAATAGTTTGGAAAGCGAGCGAAATGTAGTAAAACAGTCCTCATGCAACCCTATTATTGTGCCCATTTCATGTTCCTGTGGTGGTGTGGTGTTGAATAATTCTAAGTAATAATGGAATTCCATGAAATGATGAAAAACTATTAATCATTGTTTAAGACCATCTTATATTCAAGAACTTAAAGCTGCAAAATAAATGCTTTTTACACATTGGAGAAGATGATCTAGCGAGTTTTGCGCCAAGCATAGATACATATTAAATGATACCCCTTTTAAGTGAAGAGGAATGCCTAAGAAAAGTGGTTCAAATACACAAATGTTGTCGTAGAAGGAAATGTAACAAAGTACAACCGACGCCAGCAGGACGAAGTTGTGGCACTAATAAGTATGTTCTTGGCGGAGTACCAACAGCAGTAAAAATATCAAATTCAAGGCTTCATTGTTTAAAAACACGTGTGGGAAAATTATATACTTGAGAACCCACCTATAGTATAGTATATAGTATAGTTTTATTTTATAAATATGTCGGAATCCAATGTTGTAAATTACTTCCTGACCAAATCTATTACAATGTATAAACATTTATAATATATAATATGAATAATCACACGTTTCAAGACCAAAGAACGTAATTACAGTAATTTATATGAGAATTCAGTTTATGTATGAGATGATGTGCGTTGCCAAAAATAAAATGTTTTTTTTTTCATTACTTTCTATTAAAATCCATTAATGTTCTATGAAGAAGGTCGTAGTAATAATTTGCTTTATTTTAAAGTAATTTTGTAATTGAATCTGTTAATTTTATTATACGGATAACAATTGTGAGATATTTTTTAGTAAAGTTTTGTAAGAACTAATTATAAACAGTTTATGCAAACAATTATCTTATATATTAAAAGAATCGGGCGATTTAGTTCACGCAGATTGCGAGACAATCGCTTGAAGGATTTCGATAATTGTTTTTCACATGTAGGTAATTTTGTGTACAAGGAAATAACGGAGCCAGAATTTTAAATAAATTAAAAACTAAATAAATATGATTGAAAATACTCAAGCTGTATTATCCATATTTTTATAGAAGCGGGCGGCTTTGGAACTTCTTTTTACGTTAACATGTTCTTATGTCTATGAGTCTCTATATGACATGAAGTTTTAAACGTCATTCTGACATAGATTATTGTTTTTGTTTCTACAATGTTGTAGATTTAATTTTAACCGGAACATTTTTCGGCAGAAAAGTTTGTTACTCCATTTATAGTTATTTAAGGCAGAAATTGTTTCTGGACGCGTGATACACAACATTTTTTGCGCTGAGGCTTCATTAAACATATTTTCAAAAACTTGTTGGGTTTGGCAAGTTTTCAGACACCTTGTGTATATACACTGTGTCCAAGATAAGGAATCTGCCTATGGGGATCTCGGAAATAGTAATAGATACAACTCCAGTTAGATGGCAAAAAAGTTTTGAAATTACTATTTTATTTTTTCTGGCGTTATTATAAATGCTAGAGTAAAAATACAAACACCTCTTCATAGCAACTTTTTACGGGCTTTAACATGGCATAGTCAACAACTTTGTAACAGAAAATGAAATATCTAAAATCCATAACATATGAGAGGCAGTTAAACTAATCCAGCCACTCCACAAGCGCTTGGAAGTGATCACAAATGTAGAAACAGAAACAGCATCCTGAGGCCCGATGATAGTCAGGATAGTAACACAAAAATCGGATTCAGAATCAAGTAAACTCTTAGAGAACAATCCACAAAAGCGCCAAATGAATCCCCATCCCTCAGAGAAATTCTGGAATTCCTCGAAATGGGATTCCGGTCGTTAGAAACCATGACCCAAGCCAGGAAAACAAAATATGCTCCCACGTAAAGGAAACCCAGATGGCATCCGTTAACAAGTATGCTTCAAGCAATAGCACAAATTGAGTGACCGCACCACATTCAAAAGATTAGCACCACTAGCCAGGTTCGCCTTCCTGGAAGAGAAGTGTCTATGTTTTAATTGCATAGATCATAATTGCAACGTGAAATTCCCTTGTTTCGACGCTGCTCAAAGAGCCAGTATCCACATCATTTGTCATTCCACCAGGATTACAAAAATCCTGTAAAACCAACAAATGAAACAGCCCACGGAGTGATCAAAGAAGTTATGGGTGCATACAGCCCCATACAAAAAAGAAGTCCTCTTAGCCACAGCGATGGATAAAATTAAAGGTGTATCGCAGGGATATTCACAGCAGTTATATGGGCCGGTTCTGGCTCACTTTTTTGGGGAATTTAAATTTCGAGGTAAAAAGGTCAAGGTCAAAGTTTAAATTTAAAAATAGAAATTTCGAGGTCGTCAGTTATGTAGGACCGGTTCTGGCTCAGTTCAAGGTCACTCGCCCTGTGGTGGTAAGAAAAACATTTAATAGGAATCGATGTGATATGGGGACGGTGTTGGCTCAGTCCAAGGTCACTTGCCCTCTGGGGGTGTGAGAAATGAAAGTCCGTCAAAATTTCAAAGTCAGATTTTTGGCGCGGGAAATTTAAACTTTAAGGTCAAAATGTCAAGGTCAAATCTAAAAGTATAATACCAAGGTTATCATGTTACAATTCTTGGAAATCCAAAAATATAATTTTCAACTTATATAAACCGCAGCGAGGTGTGTTAAGATCAGTGAGTTAGCAACTTGTAATTGTTAAACAACAAAATTTGAGCTCGAGGTATTGAAAAATTATAAAGTGATGAATTTTATGAGTATTTCAAACAGGAAACCCGAATTGAAGAATTTAAAGCGTTACTAAACATGAAGGATGTGTCCATAAGTAGTTTGGGTGCAGCCGGAACAACAACAAATATAACATTTTGTTTTTAATGGTAGTGCTACAACCCCAACATACATAAACTACGCATGCTTTAACTCGGAATCATTTCTTAAATAAAGTTTAGTCGTAGTGCAATTGTGAGTAGGTAAATTCGTTATAATTCAAGCAGCAATAAAATCATTCCAGGAACGATTCAAACAAATAATTGGTGTTGTTGGTACTGTCAAAATAGTGATAGTTGTAGTAGTGGTAGTAAGAATAAGAAAAATGAAGAGAAACAAGATGAAGCTTAGACTTCTTCTTCTAACACTGACTGGTCATCATTTCAATATCAAAATGAAGTGCATAAACAAGCAACTAATAAATACTAATATATGGAAGTAGGATACAGTACATACCTCAACTTTGCACCAGTAGTGGGTATGGGGCGTGACAACTGTGATCGAAGTAATAATGTAGTGTTAGATATGAAGGAATGGAATGAGCTTCTAAGTTGGCATTCATACGTAGAATTACAATTTTTCCGATCCCAAGAAATTAAAAACAAAATCGATTGGTCAAATGTAAACGAAGAAGAAGACATAATAATTCTCCATATTTTCTCAACCTTTTTGCCATTTGGCAATAGCCTGTAACGTTATTTTGACGCACCGTGTATATGCAGGGTTTTGATAACGTATGTAACGTGTTTTGAGTGTAGCTGAAGCAAGTTTGCACGAAAAGAATTTTTTTGTGAGTATGCGTGGTGTAAGTGCTGTAAATGATACGCCACTGGATTTTTAATGAAGCCTTAGTTATCACATGAAGGAATATCTGAAGGTTATAGAAAGATTTTCGTGTTGAAAGCGTTAGATTTGACTGAGAAATAATGTTTTGGGTAAATTCTTATTGATACGTCACTGGTAGGACTACCGGTCATTTGCTACCAGGTATGAAGGAATTTGGTTAAATGAAACGGATGTAGACGTACTAATGAATGAGTTTATGATTTTGTGATGTTATTTTAACGTACCATAAGGGAATTCATATGCATATATTTGATTGTAGAAATTTTTTTTTGTAATGTTATGCAATAATGATAAATGGAATGCGTACATGTGTATGTAAAGTAACATTAGAATGTGATGTTTTCCCGTAAATTGTGCGGAAATAAAATTCGCGCACAGGAAAGGTGTGTATGAAAACTTTAGTTACGATCTGCTGAATATACTGAATGAATGTGGTTAGGATGGACGATTTCTTCAAGAAAAATAAAGATGGCGACGAGTGTTGTATAAGGGTAGCGTGATTGTCCCTTCGAAGATTGTGACGCGAGAGTAGAGCCGCAGTGGAATGCTCAGTTGTGATGGTGAATTTTAAGTTTAGCGTGAACTTATTGTGACACATTGGCAATATGGCGAGCAGAAGGCATATAAGTTAGTGCCCAAATGGAAGAAGAGTGATTTAGATTTTGATAGTCAGAACTGACGGGCGAAAGTTAAGTAAAGATCGCGCGTAGCACGCATTTAAAGCGGCTACAATAACCCTTAGGGGGATAAGTCGTATAGACATTCATAAACAAACAAGTTTAATGTATTGAGAAATTGAAAAGAAACATCAGTGATTTTTCTTCAAGAAATTTTAAAAGTGCGAAAGCAGATTTGAACATAACATAACAAATATTTTGTGATAGTGTTCAGTAGTAGATCACGTGATCCAAAGTTATTATAGAAAGCCTGGAGTGACCATTTAAGTAAACGAAACAGGAATTTGTAAAGCTAGTTAAAGCACTTGTGAGCATAATTGATTTTGAGTAGTAAGGCTATGTATGTCCTGGCGCAGGAAGTGACGTCACACCAATCAGCGACGTGAGCGAGCACATAAGTCCCGCCGGAAGTTTGTGGTTGTAGGACCAATGGGAGAAGAGGGTGTGGCTTCTCCTACCGGAAGGAGCAATGAGGTCAAGCCAATGTGATGCGAGGATGGGTCCCGCCCTCCGGTGAGTGCAGGAAGGATTGACCCAGTAGCTGTCCAATGAGAGACGTGGCCGCCATGTTGGAATTGTTCAGCAGCCTCTGGGCATCTTCGGCGGCTTCCGGTAGGTTCTTCACCGGCTCCTGAGGGCTTCTTTAGAGGTCTTCAGCGGCTTCTGGGGTGTTGGTTTCTGGCGCCGCCGTGTTGGCATTGTGCTTCTGGAGACTTTGCCTTGGAAGTCTTCAGCGGCTTCCGGTAGGTTCTTTGCCGGCTTCTGAGGGCTTCCTTAGAGGTCTTCAGCGGGTTCTGGTGTGTTGGTCTCCGGGGCCGCGTTGTTGAGATGTCTCAATCTGCGGGACCTTGCAGACATCTTGTTTGTCGCTGTTGAAAAGGAACTTCTGGTTGCATGATACAGCCTGAAAAAAAATGTTTGCACCGGGATTCGAACTCGAGCAAGTCAAGTTATGCATATCCATAGAACCAACTGAGCTATAAGAGTTTTAGATATGAAACGTAATAAGCGTAAATATTGAAGCTGACGTCAGTGACTGAATGGGTAGCTTTTCATTTGGTTGCAGTAATTAATATCCGGCGCGTATAACACCATAAATGTAATTACATTTTTACAATTAAAATACAGATTTTATTATTGTTTTTAAAATAATAAAATAACCGAAAATAATAATGTTATTTATAAATTAGAAAAATGTCTTTTATGTTATGTATTTGTAAATACAAAAATTATGTTGAAAGTTAATTATTGTATTTAGTAATAAATAGAAAATAACGTTTTTGATATATATGTGATACGAATAAAGTAATAAATTATAAAAGGACTTTGATGTTATGCATTAAAACTATTTGCATTTGTTACGTAACTTCTGCATTTGATAATAAACATGTAATTACATTTTTGACTTAATCCTGAAGCAAAGTACAGCAATCAGCCGAATCTAGAAATTATCATATGTTTTAATAAATGTAATAGCATGAATTTAATAATAAATATAAACTCTAAAGAAGCATTTTATCATTTAATAACATCCTGTAAATACTCCAATTACCGCATTTGATAATAATAAACATGTAAACTTTTGCATTTGTACACATTTTTAAAATTAAAATTACAGTATTTTAAAGTAATAAAATATAATTTTCAATTTTAAATGAATATTAAATTTCAATATAAAGTTTATCTAGAAATAACATCCTGAGTAATTTTACATAAATAGTGAAGCTGAAGTCACGAGAACGAATGAGTAGCTTTTCAATTATGATTGATGAGAGAGAGATCGCATTCGGAGTAACAAGGAAAACAATATGTGCGCCTCTAATGTTAATGTTAATTAAATATATTAAAGCTAATACCAACAATCAGTTAAATCTAGAAATCGTTATCATATGATGCTGTACGTAAATGCATTATATTATAAAATAATTAATACTAAAACATTAAATAAACATTCAATTTACATTGAAAAATTTCTTAAAGTGTGATATAAACGCATGTATTTAAGCTGACGTCACGAGATTGAATCAATGAGTAGCTTTTCAGGTTGAAAGGAGAGACGGTATTAGAAAGAGAAGGTATTCGATAAGTTGAAATGGAAACATTTCGCGCGCATAACACCATATGTAATAATTACAATTAAATATAAAGTAAATATATGTTAATTAAATATATTAAAGCTAATACCAACAATCTGTTAATTCTAGAAATCATTAACATATGATGCTGTATGTAATGCATTATATTCTAAAATAATTAATACTAAAACATTAAATAAACATTCAATTTACATTGAAAAATTTCAATATAAAGTTTATCTACAAATAACATCCTGAGTGATTTACATATATATATATATATATATATATATATATATATATATATATATATATATATATATATATATATATATATATATATATATATATATATATATATATATATATATAGGGTGACCCAAACTCGATGGCCAAAAGGAACAAAAAATTGTTAATAAAGGGTGTCTATTGTTGATGGTTTCCAAGATGTTAACTTTTTTTTAATTTTTTCTATTTCGTGGACTTTTTTTTTAAATCACGCTGTATCTTCCAAACTAGAAGAGTTACAAGAAAACACATTAGGAGAAATTTGTAGAAGATGAAATTGCCTTAAAGAACATTGAATTCATTCGAGACAAACTCATCATTCAACATTTTTAATGACATAATGAATTCAGAAATGATTTTTTTTCAAATCCCAAGACAAATTTCCAAGAGGAATATTTTTTAGCTCGCGGCGATCCGGGTATAAATCGTCTAGACTAAGCTTGCAAACAAATCGATATCGCCTATAATAAAAGAATTGTTAAGATTGCCGGCGGAAAGAAGAAGGTGCAATTACCTAGAATCATTCCGATACCTAAAGCTGTCCGCTTTCTCCCATTCTTAATACCTCTATTCGCCGGTATAGCTAAAGCTGTCAACCACGCTTCGGCGACGAAGAAGCAATTGGAGGAGGCTCAACATCATAACCCAACAATGGTGGCGGTAGGTCTAAGGAGTGGCGAAGGACTTTATTTGCATCCTCTTAAGAAGGGATGTGCTTTATAGTTGAAGCCATACCCAAAAAACTTATAAACTTGCCTCGGAGAGCATTAACCGATTCCGATCTGAATAAGTATGCTAAAAATGTGCCATTATTTAGAGGAGTATTATGCGTGATGTTTTACCCCATAAACCGCATCATAATGAGTGTGCTATCATGAACCTTGACTCATTGGGTTGCTGTCAAGAAACGAGGTCATGATGTCATCTACTATGATAGCTTCGGAGGTTTAATGCCAGCACTTTAAATAATTAGATATTTAAGAGATTGTAAAATTAGATATAATTATGTCAATGAACAAAATTATAATACATTTATATGTGGACATTTATGTGTAGATTTTCTACATAATAAATAGCTTGAAATATTATTTGTTTATTTGTAGTCATTTCTCAAGCGTTCAGATTGGCGGACGAGGGAAACGTGCTCAGTGCAACGTATTTGCCGCGAATCGAACTTGATCCTAATTATCAGTATGGATTAGGATTGTTAGGATTTTACGGTTGCAATTCTATACGAAATATTCATGAGGGTAACAACAAGTTTCACTATATTACGAAAACTGAATAGCATAAAGAGATTTCGATTCCGAGTGGTGTATGTAAAATTGTGGAAATTAACAAATTTCTACAGCGTGAGATTAACCAGCATAACACGATCGACTATATAATAAGAGCAAACAATAATACGCTAAAATGTGAAGTTAAGTCTATACATAACGTAGACCTTAGAAAGGAGGATTCTAGTGGGCGCATGCTCGGATTCTCACCTAACGTGTACAGGGCAGGCCACACATACGAATCTGATTTGGATGTTTAAATAATTCACGCTACAAATATACATATTGAGCGTAATTTAACCGGAGGCGCATACAGGAACAGTGAGCAGTTGCATACAACCCTCGAGTTTGACGTACACGTTGAACCAGGTTATAAATTAGTCAAGGAGCAGGTTACAGTTATTTATTTACCTGTGATTACACGTATAGATAGCATGACCTTGAAATTTGTTGATCAAGAGGATCAATTAGTGGACTTTGGTAACGAGAAAGTAACTATTAGGTTGAAACTGAAAAAGTATGTGTCTTAAGATTTTCGACAGTAGGTCTCCACCTGCAGACGAGAGCACACTAACGATAGTGTTATATGTTAAGAAGGTACTTTAACCCCTGATAAAGCAAACAAAGCATACAATCTCTTCCTCTTCGATGAGATTCGATTCATGTTAGACGACCAGGTGATTGAAACAGTACGTTTATTTGGAATTAACAGCGCCATTAAAGAACATTGCTCATATACTGCAGATCAAAGTACTTGTTTATCGCATGCAGGATGTAGTCCGCAAAACAAGCCTCTTCAACTGTTAAACAGCACCAAGACCGCTTTCTGCACTTTTATACCGCTCAAGAATGTGTTGGGACTTGCGGAGGGTTATACGAAGCCTCTAGTCAACATACGTCAAGAGCTGGTATCGGTTCGATCCAAGACCGATCTCGACTGCTACAGCGGTGAAACGGATGTTATGATCAACTTGACGAAGGTTACGTGGAAAGTTCTGTATGGAATTTCGAATGATGCTATGAAGCTGTCTATCTATCAGAAGATTAATAAAAATTCGCCGATACAAGTTGCGTTTGACGCTCGAGATTTATACATATATCCGGCCTTACCCGCATCAATGTCAATAGTTTGCAAGTGAAGAGCAGTACTGGCTTTCAACGTCCTCAATGGCTACTGGTTGCTTACTATACGAAGAAGCGAAATAATAGGGAAAAGTGCAGCAAAATTCTCTCTATAAAAGCAAATATTAATAATAGAAGGTATTCGTAGGAGCAGCAAAATCTCGTTTTCTCTGGTAACAAATACGTGGATGCTTACGAAGAATATTTAAACTTTAGAAATCAATATTATAATTCGCCACAAGGTTCTATGCTTAGTTACGAACAATTTAAGAGTCAACCGATATTTATGATTAACTGTATTCGTCAAAACGAGAGTTTTCATAATGTAGTTATTGATTTGAAATTGTAAGTTAAAGCATCTTCGGCCTTTGCCGCCGATACTTCGGCATATTGTGTTATTTTGCACAATGTATTAATTGAGTATGAACCATTTACTAGCATTGTACGTAAAATGTAATTATCATATGAAGCTGAATAAAGTTGTATATTGAATCATAGTAATAAAATACTGCTTCACATAATGTGCGTTTTATTTTTCACACCTGTTTTTATACCGGAGTCTAGAGTATAGCATGCAAACCTTCCAGAACCTATTTCGAGTTTTCCCGCCATAACAATTGCAGGAATCTAGATCTACTTAATATATCACTAGATGGAGCAGCGATCAAACCCTAATCCGCTTTTAAAGATGCACCACTAGGTGGAGTCTCTATTAAAATACTGATTTACATAAACCACGTTTATTTTTACATTTATTTTACAAATAGGGTCTATTAATGGTTAAAGCTACACCTTTTATAAACTTTTGCGGGAAGATGTGTACAATTTCAATTAAAAATGAGTAATCTTTTACATTATAACTATGACCTATTAATGTTAAAAGCAATCTAAGATTTTGACAGAAAAATTTGCCTCTAGATAATATACTTTCTTCATTGCTCAGACCTTCATGATATAGATTCGTCGCTACTTCATTTACAAAATCTTCCTAAATCGAATAATTACGATAATCATTCATGTAATTCAGTTTCTGCTTTATCACCTCCACAGCCGGAAAGAATTGGTTGATTGCTTGCTCGGATAATAATACTGCATTTTTTTCTCTGCTTATTCTGATTTACTTTTCTTCGACGGTAATAAACAGCAATTCAATTTTTATACCATGTATCAGACTATCAGACCATGAATAATCAGCTATATCATCAATATCCCATATATTTCCTATATCAGACATTTCCGTTTGTTTAACATCTATATCGTTCGATTGATTTCAATTAACTACTTAGTCAGTCACCACCCTATTTATAGCGAATGTGACGTCACATTAAATGAGAAGGAAGCTTAGCTGCATCCCCCAAGCTATCTTACATTACCTATGTTAGTGATAGGAAGTGCATTCCATTCGTTTATTACCTATGCTAGCCATAAGAAGTGTGTGCGGAAATTATATTGTAGGTATTTAAACATGTTTTAATCATTTATTCATTATTCGTAATTCTTGGATGGACCGTATAGTCTCTGAGTTTGAAAATATTCGACGTGTAACTAAATATGAATTGCTATAATTAAGTGCAGAAAATTTTCTTGCAATATGGAATAAGTTGCCTCATTATTATCAGGAGGATAGACAATTACGTGCTAAAATAAGATGTGTGAAGCATTGGAATAAATCAATCGATGCTGATCATATGGATGGACCACCACCTCCTCTAATGTTTGATTGTTTGCAATGTAATAATAAATAAACTATGATGATTCTGTATTTTACCGTTTCATATTAACTCGTTGTTGGAATAAACAACTTCATACATTATAAACATTCTTTTACTATTATAATATTTATATACAATATGTACATTAATATGATTATAAGAACACGATGATGATGAATAGGCAGGTTATCTTATAAATATAATTCATTAATTTTATAATGCTGAATAATAATAATTACTTACCTGTATAAATAAGGAAATATAGTTTAGCCATCGTTTTAGATTTACTTATATATATATATATATATATATATATATATATATATATATATATATATATATATATATATATATATATATATATATATATATATCCATAAACCAAAAATTTGTTCAATGCACTGCAAGACTATCACCTTCTCGTCCGTTAGTTCTTTCGTTAACCTCTCTGGGAGAAATACAGTATGTCCTCTGTTTCTACAGCTACTTTTCTACCATATTTAGTGTTCATAATTTTTATATTTTTTAACCGATATTTATAATCAATAACCATATCAGAAACTTTTAATACAGGCTTAAAATTACCTGCGCGAACTAAGTTTAGGTGTTGTACAAGATCCATATTGAAGAGTGTAATATAAGTAACTGAAGTTATATATCGACTGCAACTAGTATCTATATCTAATTTTTGTCAGTATATTGAGAATGTGGTTTCCGGTTTCATTGTTCTATAAGAAAATAGTCACCTGGATGTAGAAATATTGTGCAATTATTCAATTGAAACCATTAATAGAAAAGATACAGTTTATATATAAATTTTGAACAGCGCTGGTAACAAAACGGATATGTCTGCTGCTGATAACCTTATTTTCATACATTGTAATATCTGTTAATATTAGAATCAATAAATTATTTAGGATTTTATTACACAGGAAAAGAAAAGGCCACGTTTTTCATTCCCTCCTCAAGGGAATGCTTTTATCCTTCAGCCACAATCATGGATTCTACATACACATACATTACGAATATATGCATGGTGGGATTAAGGGTGGGTGTGGTCAGGATAGGATCGGAAAGAATGTAGTGAGGGTTCTGAGGAAAGTTATTACACAAAATACGTATTTATTAGATTTACTAATACTTTGAGGAGGATATGCAATTACTTCAAAACAATAATAAAACTGTATTTTAATTGCAAAATATAAACACCGTAACTAGTATTCTAATTGTAGAATGTTGTAATTAGCTTTAATATATTTATCAGTAAATGCACCGTTTCTTGTATTAATTATTTTAGAATTTATTGGAAAATGCAAACCCTATTTTTATTTTCATATTTAATTGTAATTATTACATATGATGTTATGCGCGCGAACTGTTTCCATTTCAGCTTATCGAATATTCTCTCTTTCTAATACCGTCACTCCTTCAACCAGAAAAGCTACTCATTGATTCAATCTCGTGACGTCGCCCTAAATATTAACGCTTATATCACACTTTAATAAATTTTTATGTTTTAGTGTTAATTATTTTAGAATATAATGCATTTACATACAGCATCGTATGATAATAATTTCTAGAATTAACTGATTGTTGATATTAGCTTTAATATAAATAATTAACATATATTAAATATCTATCAGTAAATGTATTATTTTAGAGGCGCGTATATTGTTTTCCTTGTTACTCTGAATGCGGTCTCACTCTATCATCAACCATAATTTAAAAGGTACCATTCGTTCTCGTGCCGTCAGCTTAATTATTTATGTAAAATTACTCAGGATGTTAGTTCTAGATAAACCTTATATTGAAATTTAATGTTTATTTAAAATTGAAAATTATATTTTATTACTTTAAAATACCGTAACTAGTATTTTAGTTTTAAGAATGTGTACAAATGCAAAAGTCAAAAATGTAATTACGTGTTTATTATTATCAAATGCAGTAATTGGAGCATTTACAGGATGTTATTAAATGATAAAATTTGCTTCTTTAGGGTTTATATTTATTATTACATTCATGCTATTACATTAATTAAAGCATATGATAATTTCCAGATTTAGCTGATTGCAGTACTTTGTTTTAGAATTAAGCGGAAAATGTAATTACATGTTTATTATCAAACGCAGTAATTACGTACCAAATGCAAATAGTTTTAATTCATAACATCAAAGTCTTTTAATAATTTATTACTTTATTAGTATCACATATATATCAAGAACATTATTTTATATCTATTACTAAATGCAATAATTAACTTTCAATATATTTTTGTATTTACCAATATATAACATAAAAGCCTTTTTTCTAATTTATAAATAACATTATTATTTTCAGCTATTTTATTGCTTTAAAAACATTAATAAAGTATGTATTTTAATTGTAAAAATGTAATTACATTTATGGTGTTATACGCGCCGTATATTAATTACTGCAACCAAATAAAAAGCTACCCATTCAGTCACTGACGTCGGCTTCAATATTTACGCTTATATCACCTTTTACGTTTCATATCTAAAACCCTGATAGCTCAGTTGGTTATATGGATATACATAGATTCATAACTTGACTTGCTCGAGTTCGAATCCTGGTGCAAACATTTTTTTTAAGGCTTTATCCTCTTCAACAGCTACAAACAAGATGTCTGCAAGGTCCCGCAGATTGGGACATCTCAACAACGCGGCGCTGGAAACCAACATACCAGAATACTTACTTACCAGTAACGTGACAGTTATATGTAACAACATACACTGCGTTCATACGTAACCTGTTGTGCATCCGTTAATGGTGTCATTGGAACAATAGCTTTTAAATGTTCATTATATAATCGTTTTACATCACTTTCCAGGCGTCTTATAAATATCTCCCCTGCATTACTCCCCATATACAGCTCTAACTTCGACCACGCATCGTTTACATTACATTTAATATAATAACTAAAAGAGTATGGTTCGTGTTTACACGTTTTTATCGTAAATGGTTTTTCGGGATTTGGTTCAGCCGTATCTACCGGTACTAATAGCGCTTCAAAATCTGCATATATTACGAATGGTAGAACCATTTGTTTTTGATAGTTCCGGAACGCGAGTATATTTTCCGCGTAGAATTCCCCGGTTATGTCTTTTTTTTTGTTTCACGTCCGGTAATTTTGTATATACGAAGTTACAGTCGTGTGTAATGTGTCGGGTTAATTGGTCCTCGGATCTAAAGTAATACAAGCATGCATCACAAAATAGTAGATTTCGCAACTAGTGCGCTGTTTACACATTTCTTGGTGCGAGGCTGTTTTTACGAGGCGTAGCCGAGGATAAATAATGGCCGAGCACCAAAACGGTGTTCATACATGTAATCGTTCACATAAAATTAGAAAAAAATTAAATTTTGAAATATTTGTTGACAAATGTCAAATTAAATACATAAATAAAAAAGTTTATATATTTAGTTATATACCACTTTTCTCTTTATGTATTAAAAGTAACGATTACAAAAATACATTTCTCCGTTCCGCCTGGATATTTGGTTGCTAAGTAAACGAGAAAAATTTTTTATCCATACATGATGCTGAGTATCTGTTTGGATACTGATTAATAATAATAAATTAACATGGACTGTCTGTTTGGTTTTGGTATAGTACAGAGGTCCCACTACCTCTGTGACACGGAGACCTTCTCAATACGTATCGTCTAACACATAAACATTGATGGAAATGTTGTTACCGCTCTCAAACGTTGAAATATTCGTCAGCTTAACAGGGAACTGTACACCATTCCAGTTGAATAACGTCTGGAAATCAGGGTAAGGAGATGTGCGTTATGGTACTCCCGTTGGTGTCACTAGTGCCAATACAACAGCCCATGCAAAGCAGCAATTATCATTATTTTTTACATTGACTATGGCGTGTTTATGTGCGATTTCGGTGGGGACAGCCATATATGATGAACCCGTGGTGGGAGAAAATTTTAGCAGGTTGACTTCTATATATACGAATTGCACCAGGGACCACCCTAAAACAGTTGTTACTAATCGATTACACCAATAGTCATAACTCACACTTACCAGAATCTTTATGCTGAAATTCGGATTGCTTTGCATCCAATATATTACTTATTCTTTGGAAACACTCTTCTAACACCATCCCTACACTTAGAATATCATACTTAGTCTGAAAGGACTTCAGTTCTGTGCTTTCCCTACTGTTCAAAAAGTATAAACCAAACAGTTCACCATTACATTTTAAGGAGAGGTGTTTTTGCAACTGACTTTGTAATACTTTCAATACGTTTCCTTTAACGTCTGCCATAAATGTGGATACATCAGTATGCATATTGCATGGAGACAGTCGGTACGATACAATGCGTTGCTTAAACGCATTTCGGATCACTTCGACTCCAGTATCGACTAGCAAACAGACATTTGATTTATGCCTACTGCTTCTAAGGTGTCCTTGGAATGCATACCTAGGTACATCCATAGAACAATCTGTGCAGTGCACACTCTCACCACTTTTTTTCGGAAGGAATCAGTACCATGTCTATGTACTGCTTTGTTGTCATCGGAAGTGCTTCCTTGTACCACATTGCCCCCTGTGGTTTGGTTTTGCAACGAAACCTCCTGCATGCGAGATGGTGGGGTAGATACTGACATCCAGCACGGTTTTTGATGTCAAGTAGAATCCTTTCGAGAAAATTTCTTGAGACATTCGCATTGAAACATCTTGTTGCGAGCTGTAACAAAAAGTATACATAAAGTATTTGTGACTGCGTTACGTGTTTTGTTATGATTCCTCTTGTAACCAATTCTACTTCTTACACAATCCCGTTATTTTGTTACCTATATACTACTGTTTCAAAAAGAACCATATCCAGCGATGCGAACGAAGACGCAGCGTAACCTATCGCCAGGAATAGGATAGTATACGATGGATATCTCAGGTTGAGGGATAAAGTAGTATATGAACTTATTGAAAATTGTACTAAGTTCTAAAAAGAGTTTATTGAAATTATTCCAAGTCCTGAAAAGATTTTATTGAAATTATTCTGAGTCCTATATGAATTTACTGCAAATTGTACTAAGTCCCCAAATAATTATTTGCAAGAAATACAACGAAAAATGAAAAAAATATTATTCTAAGTATCAAAAACTCATGCAATAATAAAATAAACACTATTTTTGAAGACATGATGTAACACCACTATAACACTTGGAACTTTTACTTGCGTATAACGATGTAATACCTAGTGGAATACAAAATTTCTAGTGGTGGGCAGATAAGCAGATAAAAAAGTGGAAAAATAAGGTCAAAGCTTATATAAGGGGATGAACCCCCACTTACATCATGAGTTCGTAATAAAGCGTGCTGGTTTTTATTCCAAAGCGTAACCTTTTAATAACATATTATGTCTGCATTACATTTAACAAATCACATTGAACTTCTACTTACAAGAAATTTATGATACGGACTCAATCATTTACATATAGTAGCAGTAGCACCATTAGGTCAATTTTTAGGTGAATTGACCGATGAATTAAGATGAAGGTGTTGGAAGCTACATCAAAGAATTTGTATCACTGGTCCAAAAATTATGCCTACACGATGCGGTCCGGTTCTGAACACAGACGGACGGTTACAGTAAAAGGAATATCGTTAACATAACAAGACAAATAATCAATTTTGATAAAATAATGAAAATGGTCCTAAAGAAGATGAACCTGTCCCAATTACATCTAAACTTATAAACCGATCGACTGAACACAACGTACTCACAGTCACAATAAACTCTCCAAACTCCACAAAGAGGTGCTTTTCCTCTGATGGTTCATCACACCCGTATGGATTTAAAAAAATGCAGGTTAGATAATTTCACATAATAAAATTGAAAACTTGTAAACGAAGAATGATTTGCAATATTCTTTTATTCCTCATGTGTATCTTACTGTGTAACTTCTCTCTATGTTGCAAGTATAGCTTTTGTTTGTACCCAAGGAATCACTATCACAGTTGTATATTAAAGATGTACTACAAATATTTTTTTATGAATAAACACCTACCAAAAGTTGTTATATTTTTTTACCTACACCCCACATCCTATCCTCGAGAATGTTGCAGGTGCCCTAAAGGTATGAATAATTCTCCAAAGGTATTTTGTAGGTATTGTTAAGCTATCAGTTATGTGACTCGTATTTAACCCTATTATCGTTGGTTCGAATCTGTGCACCTATATATACAACCCCTACATGGTGAGTTGTTACCAAATAATAATAGTATTTATTGCCCAACAGAAAATATTCAATAACAAAACAATTTAGCTAAACTAAATTTTATATGTAGTACATAAATTTATTAAATAAAAAATAGAAACATAATTCAACAAAGTAACTAAACAAGTGAATGATATCACACACATAAATCTGCTACTCATAATATATAAGTGTTTTTAATTTATTTAGCGATATTATAATTGAGAAATTAAAACGTATAGTTAAATATACTTATATCTACTCTAGTTAAGGTTAACTAGATACTTACTTACTAAATACATACTTATATTTGAGGTTTTTCATGGTGTATTTTTGTATTAAAGTTATACAATCTAAACGTTTAGATAACACAGTTATCTTCGTCAGTAGTATTAAAATTGTTAAAGATGTTGAAAACAATTTTGTGAAATTTGACAAATTAAAACATTAACATAAGCCTGCTATTAATATAACAGTTTGGAAAACGTATAATGCAAAAATACATCATAAAAAAGATAAGTATTTAATAAGTGTGAATATGGTGAAAGTTTACATTTTCAAAGATACTTACGTAATTTCTTTAAAAGCGTATAATTGTTAATTGCAGTGGCCGGCGTGTAAGAAGACGAGTAGCCGGCGCATCGCGAAGAACTACGGCGGTTTCCGATTATAATAAAAGTACTAAGCAGTGGCGTATCACATTTGTATTGTTTAATTATATGTATATTGGAAGAATGCGTATGAAGATGAATAATTCCAATATTTCCATTGGATGTAGAAACTGAGAAGTTAGTTATAAATATGGGTGAAGATAGTGACAGTGATTATCAGTTTAGTGATTTGAGTGACAGTGAAAATGAAACATTTTAGACAATATTATTTTAGTGATAGGTATCAATTATGTGTAATGTAATAACATATTGATTTTATTAATTTAATTATAGTATTACTTCCAGTATAGCTTTTAATTATAATAAATTGCGTATTTACATAAAATATGGTTCTTTGAATTGCTTTTAATATACCATTAAAATATACATTATGCACCATGTGACGCCTCTGAGGTAAACGAACGCGGGAATTTGAACAACATCATAAAGTCGTCTTTCGCGCATAGGCCGGCTCGTCTTCTTACACGCCGGCCACTGTACATATATGAAAATAGAATAGTATTTGTGGGCTTAAAAATTATATTTTTGGTTATTTTTTTAAATTCATTACGTGAACATTTATATTTATCTAAATTTGTATGTTTTTTTTTTTTTTTGTTTAATGCGCTTCGACTGCAGAGGTCATTTGCGCTTTACCTTTTTTATTTCTGTGTTTTTTTTCCTTAGTTGAATCCAGGTTGTATTTCTTTTATTGGAATTTATATTTTGTCATACAAGTTAAGTGCCTTTAGGTATTGTATGGTGTTCTTTATTGCAGTTAGTTTATTGAGATTTGCGCTCAATCTGTTTGATATTGAGAAAGTGTTTCTTAGTGTAGCATACTCTGGACAACTGCAGATTATATATTCTACTGTGATGAACTCGTTGCAGGTTGTGCATATGTTTCGGGGTTTATTTTGAAGTATCGTTGGATGCGTAATTAATGTATGCCCTAATCTGAGATGATGTATAATGCTAGAGTCTTTTCTATCTGTTATCTTTAGTCTCCATTTAGTGATGCTGGTTTTTACATTTTTTAAAAGGGCGTTGCTTCTGTCCCAATTCTGTTGCCATAAACTATTCATTTTGCTTTTCATAAATTTTACCAGGTTTGGGTATGCTGCTATATCGGTTTTAGGCTGTGATAAGTCGTTGGCTGCTAAATGGGCAGCTGTATCTGCTCTCTCGTTATGATGATCTTAACATGTCCCGGTATCCATACGAATTTAATTACAAATTTTTGATCTGCGAGATGTTTGATAGTGCATATAATCATTTGTATTATAGGGTTTTCATTGAACGGGTTTAGTATGCTGACTAGAGAACTTTGCGAATCGCTAGCTATCAGTAATCGTTTATTATTTGTGGCAAATTCACAGAAGCGTAATCGCATACAGTTCGGCTTCGTAGATAGAAGTATAAATCGGCATTGACCAACTATGTTCTACGTTATTTGCTGAGAAAGCTGCCCCTACACCTATATTGGTTTTGGATCCGTCTGTATAGACTATTAAGTAGTCTTGATGTTCATCCAAAATTTTATTAAATTCAGTTTGGTATACAGATGGGGGTGTATTTTCTTTTGGAAATCTCGATAGCTCGTTGATTATATTGGGGGATGACACTAGCCACGGCGGGACCTCTAGTGATCCTACCTTAATTATGGAAGGAATTTTGAAATTTTTAAGTATACGTGTGATATTTAGAGCTAATGGCTTGTGCAATCTGTGCCAGTTGGTAATGAGCGGGTTAGTTGAAAATAAAACATCATAGTTTGGGTGTTTTTCTTGAGCTCTAATTTGGCACGCATATCTTAACATTTTTGTGTGCCGATGCAGGTCAACTGGTAACAAGCCAGATTCACAGTAGAGACTTTCGCTAGGACTTGTATAAAAGGCACCTAGTGCATACCTAATTCCCGCATTTTGAATCGTTTGCAGTGGTTTGAGAACACTTGGAGCAGCTGATGAGTACGCCTCACAACCGTAATCGATTCTGCTTTGTATTAGTGCTCTGTATATTTGCAATAGGATCTTCGGATCTGCTCCCCAATGTGAATGAGATAGGGCCTTCATTATGCTAAGACTTTTCTTACAACGCTTTATCAGATCGGTTATGTGTTGTTTCCATGAAAGCGTGGAATCTAGTGTTACCCCAAGGAAAACACCATAATTCTTACACAAGACAGGATTGTTATTTAATGTTAACCGTGGTCCGTAGTGACGTTTTCGGAGTTTACAGAAATGTATTGAATAAGTTTTGTCTAGTGATAGTGTGAAACCTATATCTTGGGCATTTAGTGATATCTGATCTATAGCCTGCTGCAATTTTCTATTTATTTGTCCTACGGGAGGTGCGGAGTATAGAATCGTTAGGTCGTCGACGTATAGGTATTTATTGACGTCTTCAAGTACAGAGGATACTAAAGAGTTGATTGCTATAGCAAACAGGGTAACACTTAGTGTGGATCCATGAGGGATGCCATTTTCTAATAATCTTACTGATGAAAAAGAGTTGCCTACACGCACTCGGAATACTTGCTCTTCGAGGAAGGAAGATATAAACATTAGTAGATTTCCCCTTAGACCGCAGTCATAAAGCTTTTTTAGTACTCCATACCTCCATGTCATGTCGTATGCCTTTTCGATATCGAAGAATATGGCAACCGCATGACGTCTTTCTGGAAAGGCCTTTAACACCACATCTTGCAAGTGAACTAGTAGATCTGTTGTACATCTATGTTTTCTGAAACCAGTCTGGCAGTTGTTAGATATTCCTTTTTCTCCAGTATCCACATTAATCTAGTACTGACCATCCGCTCGAGTACTTTTGCTATGCACGATGTTAAGCTTATAGGTCGGTAACTGGAAGCTAGGTATGGATTTTTCCCATTTTTAGGGATAGGTATAATAGTCGCTTCTTTCCATTTTGGCGGATACAGTCCTTCAGTCCAGATTCTATTGAATACATTTAGGAGCAGTTTTTTATATTAAGTTGTTAGATTGCGTAGCATTTCGTACGAGATCCAGTCCGGCCCATGAGCGGATGATCTGCTAGATTTCAAAGCGATGTTTAGTTCTTTAATAGAGAAGGGCGCATTGTACTCGTATTTGATACTATCCAGGGAATCTAGTTTAATCTCCCGATTTACTTTAGTTCCTAAGAAGGAAGGATTATAGTTTTTGGAACTGCTGGAAAATTCAAATTGGTCCGCCAGAAGTTCTGTGACTTGATTTGGATTACTGGTAATATCATTTCTGTTTATCTCCAACTGTATGGGGTACGCGTTACGCTTGCCTGATATGGATTTCATTCTCCTCCAAACCTCTGAGTTTGGAGTATTACGATTGATGCTGCTGACATAATTATGCCAGGAGTCCCTTTTACTCTGTAGAGTAACTCTTCGTGAAAAAGCTCTAGCTTTTTTAAATAAGATCAGGTTTTCGTTTGTCGTATATTTTCGAAAGTTGTTTAGTGTACGCTTTTTGGTTTTTATAGACTCTTGAACCACTTGATTCCACCACGGCACTTTGCGGTTGGTTAATTTACCACCAATTTTCGGAATTGCAGCGCTAGCTGCACTGATTATGTCATTTGTGACTTCGTCTATATTGGGAGTTGAGGAGTTTATATCAATGCGTGTATGTAGGCGAGCTTGGAACACATCCCATTTTGCCTTAGCAAAATTCCATTTGACGGGGCTTATCATAGGTGCGTCTTCATGTGCTGTCTTTATAACTATCGGAAAATTCTCACTGAAATTTAGATCATCCAATACTGTCTAAGAAAATAGTGTGGCTATACATGGAGTTACTATTGTTAGGTCTACTGCTGTAAAGGAACCAGATCTGGCGCATAGATGAGTATTTTCTCCCGTGTTCATTAGAAATAGATGATGTATATCTAGTATGTTTTCGAGCTTTTTGCCACCAGCATCTGAACGTGAGGAATCCCATAGGTAACTGTGCGTATTAAAATCCCCAGTTAGCATAAACGGAACAGGTAGCTGACTAACGAGATCTTCAACGTCTTGCTGTTGCCAGTTTGTGTTTGGTAGATATATATTACACACTGTAATTTTTAGTGGTGCAGATAGTTTTACAGCAACAGCTTGTAGTTCGGTTTTGATAGGTAGTACAGTACACTGGATATCCTCTCTGATTACAATTACTCCACCTTTTGCTCTATGTACATAACGCATCTTTTCTAATTATATTGTATCTGCGTCAGGAAGTTTCTCCGGTTTGAAGTGGGTTTCTTGCAAACACAATATTATAGGGTTGAAATCGTTAATAATTTTTTTCAATTCACAGTAGTGATGAGCAAAACCATTACAGTTCCACTGGACAATAGTTCCCATGATTAAATTGATATGTAAGAGATAAAAACATTAAATTTTATGGACGATTAACGATATTCTCGGGTTTAACAATATATAAATAAAATTCTGTTCGTAAGAACGTAAAAAGATGTGCATAAATAAAAGAAATGTGTATAAATAAACAAAACAGTAATAAATTAACGATAAACAAACAATGGACAATAAACAATAAAAATATTGTTTTATATCACAGTTCAAAATTAACAAAAAATATCACAGTAATAGATATCACAGTTCAAAAATTACAAAAATATCACAGTAATTAGTAAGTTGTGTCGTCGTATGCGAAGGTAGTTACCTTTCTCGGTCTACCTCTTCTGCCGCCCCCTTCTTCCTTTTTCTTAGTTTGAGAGTCTTGTTCAGTGCCCTCAGAGGTTACAGAGTCATCCTCAGACGCAGATATGCTGTCAACAGACTCACGTTTCCTTTTCTCCAAACTAGGAGAAGTGGTACGAGAAGGAGGAAGCGGTTTAAAAAAATTACCACTAACATCAGTTTCAATATTTGTAATTAAAAGCGGTTTGAGTGCCCCAATCAAAAGTGCGAGCAACTCCTTCGCAAGAGATTTTACATCGGATCCAGATTGTATAGCGGTCGGTGTTGACGTAGCTTTCGCATAACTAATTTTAGTTATAGGTGCAGAAATGATTACTTTCCTCTTAGCTTCCACGTAGGTCAATTTTTCTTTCACTCAGATTTCCTGTCTGGCTTGTTCCTGTTGAAGATCCGGGCATTTACTAAATCTAGCGGAGTGTGAACCACCACAGTTGACGCATGTGGGTCGTATTTCACAAGGGTTGCCGACACATAATTGTTCTTCTATAGTACATTTAGATAAGATATGTCCGAATTTGTGGCATTTAAAGCATTTCATAGGCGGCGGTACATATAAACGAATGTTTAGCGAGTAGAAAGCAACTTTAATACTTTTTGGCAGTGTCGGATTATTAAAAGTTAAGATATGTACGAGGGAATCTTGCAGCTCACCATTTATTTTAGTTTTTAACCTGCGCACATCAATAACTCTTGGATTTCCCAATTCAGTGCATATATCGTCAATAGTGCAATGTAATAGGTCACGACAAAATATAACACCCTTAGAGGTATTCATCGTCCTATGAGGTACTACTTCTATTTCAAAGACACCAAACCTAGTTGCCTTTTGAGCTTTACTACTTTGAACGTTTGAAACCGTTTCAATAAGTATTCCTTCTTTAATTTTTCTAACCATCTTCAAGTTTCCGATAATTCCGTATAATACCTTTTGAATAACAAATGGGCTGATCTTGTCAAAATTCAGCCCATCCTTCCTTTTAAGAATAAGGAACCGGAGTTGTAACTCCTTCTCCATATTCCTTGGTTTTGAGAGACAATTAATGGGCCTCTTCCACTCATGTTTAGAAAGTTGGCACTCGAAGGTTTA
This sequence comes from Vesta saturnalis, assembly GCA_036346205.1. Taxonomy (NCBI): domain Eukaryota; kingdom Metazoa; phylum Arthropoda; class Insecta; order Coleoptera; family Lampyridae; genus Vesta; species Vesta saturnalis. The sequence goes on along the minus strand of JARFJB010002308.1, from coordinate 179,534 downwards.
TGTGATGAAACATTCATACTGTTCCCACGATAACGGGAAGAAAAAAGTCGACCACCGCAGAACTCCTTACTGTGGAACAAATGACTGTGGAAAGTTTCCACAGGCGTTTCAACGTTAAAGACCAGGCTTTGCCACGCTCAGGCTTCCGCAATTTCGGCACCTAAAACTGCCAAACGACCTTGGGATTGGGGATTTTTATAGAGGTTACCTTCCTCGTAGTCCTGGCGGTAAATCCAAGACCACCGACCGCTACATTTGCACCTCTTGTTTAAACGTCAAGGCTAACTAGATATTTACTTAATTAATTAATTTCTTTAAAAGTGTATAACTCTGTTAATTCCATATATGAAAATACAATATTATTTGTGGGCTTAAAATAATATTTTTGGTTATTTTTTAAATTCATTACGTGAACATTTATATTTATCTAAATTTGCATGTTGTAAATTACCATAAGAAATTATACTTAATGAAAAAAAATGCTTTCTTTGCAAATTAACGCACACCACTTATCGTAAACCTGGGAAAAGATTTGAATTTTTATAAGAGCAATACAGTGCACCTCTGGTTTAAACGTCAAGGCTAACTAGATATTTACTCAATTTCTTTAAAATCGTATAACTCTGTTAATCCCATATATGAAAATACAATATTATTTGTGGGCTTAAAATAATATTTTTGGTTATTTTTTAAATTCATTACGTGAACATTTATATTCATCTAAATTTGTATGTTGTAAATTACCATAAGAAATTATGCTTAATGAAAAAAATTGCTTTCTTTGCAAACTAACGAACACCGCATATCACCACCGGTTTATTAGTATATATACTGTTTGGTCTGGTGGTAACCCTGGTAATGTGGTAGCCTTGGTACAGTGTGTGGTCCAGCTTGGGAAAATGGGTCACACACTGCAACTTTTCGACCTTGGTAATGTGATAACCTTGGAATTGTGGAACATGAACGCGCGATAGGTCACACGGATGGCCTTGTAATTGTGGAACAGGAAAGCGGGGTTTGTGACCTTGGGTTTGTTGGGATGTTGATATCGCTTTATTACGTTACCATCAAACATGCTTATAATAATTTATCGTGATCTGTTTGACGCTTGCATGAGTAGAACCCTATGATTTTTTTATAACTTTTTCATCAACAGTGTAAGCATACATTTTTGCACGAAGTCCTACAAATTCTAATATAATTTTACCTTGATTTTCGTCTTTCATTAAGGCGGGAACTTTTTTATTTGTTAATGGAATTCCAAAGCTATTGTCAGGACTATGATCAGATGTATCGAATTTATCGATATCTTCTTTAATGCATTCATAGATATCAGGAATGGAAAAGGCGTATATAAGACTCTCCGTATCAGTATGCAAGAGCTTAGCATTATTAGGAAACTTAGCGTGTAACCACAATGAAAATTGTATAAAAAAGTTTTTGAGACGTCTAAAACACTGACGCTTGCATATATAGGTTTATTTAAACATACTTCTAGCTTATTCATTTGAATGATAAACATATCATTGATAAATATTGTACGGCCATGAAATTTTAGTTTTGATATGTAAGCATGAGCACTATTGCGACCATTCCATTTCATTACTGAACGTATATCCTTATATTTACGTAAATTTTCTATCAGTTTCCCAAAAACGCTATTAATCATTAATTGATAAAAATGTTTGTCAAATTCATTTTGAGATTGCTGGCGCATGGTATTATTTAAATCGATATATCGATATACACGGGAACTGTTTAAAACGTAATATACGGTGTACTTTTACCAACTTTAATCCGTATTTTAAATATACTTTCAAATTTCTGTAATCAATTACGTAATTACGTTTTGGATACAATGTAAACAATAATTTTTTAATTTTAGAATTTGAATCAGGTACGGGTGGAACCATATGTTCGGATGCCAATGGTAGATCACTGTGACTCTCATGTAATTCTATGGGATAGTCTAAATCACACTCGACTATATAACCAATTCTTGAATTATCAGGATGGTTTATTATATCCAAAGATTTAAAACTAGCTTCATCCACAAAAGAAAAATCACCAATGTCTGTAAATAGTTCTAACTTTACTTGCGTAATTTTAAGCATAGTGTCTAATGCTAAACCGGGGTCTGTACAATAGTGCAGAGGATCAAGTTTGTAAGTACTTAAACAAGTTTGGCGAAAATCTTCGAAAATGTCAGCTAAAAGTAGCACGTCCGTTTTTAGATACAAATCGGAGTATTCTCCTAAGGATTTAATATTCAATTTGTTCCAAACATTAACCGCATGTGGAAAGAAAGAAAAGGCCATGTATTTTATTCCCTCTCCAAGGAGAAGGGCGGGCTGCTCGAGCTATCCGAGTTCCTTCAGCCACATTATCGGATTCCTAACGTACATACATACATTACGTATATATGCATGGTGGGATTAAGTATGGGTGTGGTCAGAATAAGATCGAAAGGAACGGAGTTAGGGTTCTGAGGGGGAAAATACTCCCCCAGCATTCGCCTAAGTAGCCACACATGGTGTGCATATACAATCCAAATAGTTTGACCACTTTTCAATACTACTATGCATAAATCTGAGAGCCAATAAATCTAAACTTAATTTTACTGCCTTCTATTACTTTCGTGAAAGAGATATATCTTTCTTTGTTTATGGTTAGCAGTGAAATAGAACCGGAAGCAGTAGCCAATTGCCTAATTATGAAATGGTAATCATAACCTGATAAAGTATGGAACACAACCGGTAGAATGTGGGTATCTTTATGTTTTAGGTTACAATTATGATATGATGCTCTCCGAAGTGCTCCAGTAAAATGGTATGGTCTCTAACTTTTATATCATAATCAGTAAATGGTTTTCCAAAAATGTGACAAATCGTGGTGACTTCAAGGTGTTCAACCTGACTGCGAGTTAAAGTACCCATAGGAATCATTTTACTGATTATTTCGGTGGCCCCATGTGCAATACTTTGAAGCTCTTTAATAAACCATTAAATGCAATCATTTCCTCTATAAAGCCTACATCGGGATAAAGAATCATTGTATGAACACTTCAAGTAGTAATCAATGTTGAAGGGTATATGATTGGAATGAAATAGAGTATTATTCCTAGGGCATGTTAAATTTGTGCAATTTTCTGAAATACTTTCTAAACCCGCATAAATAAAAAACGGTACTATTTACTGATGAGAAATTTTCAAACTGCAGAAACATTTCTGCTTCGGTAGGCAGCCTGACAGAGCATCGATTAAGTTGATGACATTTTTTATACTAATCGCACCAGCAGTAGAACCTGCGGAATAATAATTAGCAGAAAGCACGAAAGGATTTATAGGTTTTCTGACACTATTTTGATTTTCACTTAATACCAGTGGTAATATACCTTTCCTCTGAATGAAGAACAAATTAATGGAGAGGTTGTTTAACTTTTCGAATTTTTTTTACATCTAGTTTAATGGGGAAGTGAATTGACTCATAATTGAAAACATCTATGAAATGAGGATAACTGTAAACTCTATCCGAATGATGTACCGGATATAATGCCGAAACAATGGCATACAGGAAACAATACTCGTCATCAATTTTAACATTCACTACCGCATGCTTTACTGCTATGAAGTAAGGAACCTTATCCTAAGTCGAAAGGCCATCTCTAAACAGAGCATAGCTATTAATGTTCACCTTTAAATGTAAAACTTCACGTAATGCCCAACCGGAATCCCTTTCGGAAACCTCCTCTAATTTTTTTTTGTAATTTGTAATGAATGTTTTCATTATACCACGCACGTAAATTGGTCGGGATATCAATGACATAATTTTTTATCACAAAATTCTTCAACTCGATAACATCATTTGGAGGTTGCATGAAATTTAAGGCTAAAACAATATCTACCTTTAGCATCGAATACCTTAGCATTAATTTAACATCTCGTGCAAAACTCTTCTATGAATTTTGTAAAAAAATAAAATGGTCCTTGATGTTTGCTATATTGACTATAATTTTCGTAAGTAACCTACCATTAAAGCATGCATCTAGAGAGTACCAACCTAATTCATGCGTACGTCTTTTAGTGACATCGAAAATTCAACTACCTGTTTTCTCTGAAGCGTTCTTTAACCGTCTAAATCTCACAAGATAACACTTTAACAATGATGAATTGCTATCGAGCTTAAGCAAATTTTTACTTGCCTCTAAATAAATTTTATTTTGAATTATATTTTGCAATACCTTAATATTGTGCTTTACAAATTCGTTTTTCTGTTTTCAACAAGGGAATAATACGCCTTGTTAAATTAACAATATCATTACCACTTGATATAGCCTTACTCATAGTTACCTTCAAAACTGCATCTAACAATGCAAAAATATGAAGCACACACTGTCGATTATGTAGCAAATATAACTGATATGTAAAAATTAATAATAAGTAACTGTAGAAGTACTTAGGTTTACAATTACCATTCGAACTCTGGTCACGAGTGCAATGTATTGGCTGGTATAAAACTGATCTTCATTCAAGGTCAAATATATAAGACATTGAAAATTCTATTTTTAGATTTAAACCACCTCCACTTGTTAGCAATTTTGCTAACGTTAACAGAATTAAATGTATATAATCTTAAAATGTTATTAAAAAATTAGTTACATATTAGCATTTGTAATGGCTTCAATCAGTAAGAGAACAAAATTATTCTTAAGCAAGAATAAAAAAAATACCTTGTGCGATGTTTTGGTGTAAGCACCTGCAGCAAAAAACCCTCACTTAGAACCACTCCTGATGCAGGAATTTTATGAAGATATTCCTGTTATATCTATTCGTGATAGCGATGCGGATGAAGAATTTGGCGCATATTTTGAAAAGTAGGTATATTACATAATTTATAGTTTTCATAGTAATTTAGCTATTGATAGCTACATAACCCTTAAAGAATCACCACTACCGCTTCCATCAGCAGCAGCACCACATCCACTGTATTATGTAGGAAAGAATTTGCAGCTTATTAGGGAAGAAGGGTGCGAATCCCAGGGTTTACTACATGATTTGCAGGACCCTACAACCCTTCAACAATTGCAGTAGAAGAGTGAGGTGGTTGCATTTTAGAAACTTATGTGAAAGGTGAGGCATCGGGAGTAGCTGAAGTGCAGAGGCTAACGGAAGAATTGGCCGAAGCTAATGATTCGCTAGCAAAGTGCGCCAAACATTCAGAAGACACAAAAAAAGGTGTTATATACTTTAGAAAATTTAAGTCTTTAAGTTTTGCTATTTATTATGTTAATTAGTGCTAGTAAATATTTTACTGTTTAAAATAGTTTCTGTTAGGCTTAGATTTGTTTGTAACACATAAAAAATTAATTAATGTTAAATTGTTTTCATGCATTATTATTTATCGTAAAACATTTTCCATTATCCTAAAGATTTTACTACAACAAAAAATGTGCACAAGAAAAATTTAAATTGCATTGCAACTTGTGCTATAAAAGTTGAGTGATCTACGTTAATGAGAAAAATGTGCAAAGAAAATAATGCATAGAATCCTAAAAGTATGTGTTAAATGAAAAATTTTCATTTAAAATATAATTGGCCTGAGAAAAATATTCAACGACAAAGAAGCGTAATGTAAACTCGCCTTCAAACAGAAATAAACCATTATGACATGTTTTAAATTTTATATGGAATAATGAATTTGTAATTTTAAAATAATAAAGGCTTTTTAATTTATCCTTAAAGTTATGTATGTGTGAGTATACATACTTCGGAATGAATATGAAAAGACATGTCCACAGGAATGGAAAGAGATGCAGCACGAGCGAATTTTTGAATTTACCCCTATGTCCCTGTCAAATATTTTTTTTTTGATTTTTTATTTTACCAAGAAATATGAAATTAAACTGACATTTAAAATTTCTGTTGTTAAATACATGACATATCTTCTATAATTTGCGATAAATACTAAAGTATAATTTTTTTTTATTTCAAACTGAAAGCTATTATTTTATTTTATTGTACATACTAAATACAATATCGTTTCTTTAATGTAGATAAAGTCAAACGTTTAAAGCGCATAATTCAACATTTTATGATATAACATATACAAACAAAATGCTCATTTTAGTATAATAAGTTTTGTTATGAACAAATAAGTTGAAAGGTAAATATGTAATTAAAAATTAAAAACTATTATTAATTTTATAAAATCAATAATAATTTTAAAAATGCACATTGCTTACACGAATTTATGTAAAATATTATTATGTTTCACTTCATATCAAGGATTATTAAAATATAAACTGGTCATTTTCAAATTTAAAACTATACATACACACTTATATATAATTATATTAACATGAAAAAGCACTTATTACACATGCTTTATTATGCTGACTTTGATGCCTTGCTAAGCTGAAGATCATTCATTTTTTTATTCATTTCATAAAATTATATATCAAGTTTTAAATGTTTTACTTTGTTTAGTAACTCATTTAGCCTCTTCTTTCTATCTTCCCTACTAAATACTTTTTCTTTACTTTCCCTTCGTATCGTGCGTAGTACTACTTTCGCCATTTTGCTAATAAAAAGTTTACTGAATCATGCTCACCTAACGAAGCCTTTTTTTATTATAAATCTGCACCCTTAAGACCAATAACCTTCAAAAAAATTCATGCTTCGATGAAGTGATCCTATTTTTAGATTCTATGAATTGTTATATGATACTACCCTTACGAGCTGAAAACTATTTGACCTTGACTCAATTTAGTCAATATAAGTACCATGTGACCTTGGTCTACTTTTTAGCATAGACAACAACCAGTCATTCTTCTTGTTTCCATAAACTTATTCTATTTTTATATTTCTAAGGAATATAATATAATATCCCGGCAGGTCAATAATCTTTAACTTAACTTAACTTAACCTTCACGCCATTCCCTTGCGGGGTAGGCAAAACAATCCCTGCCTCTTACTTATTTTTCATTCACAATCCTTCTCCATGTTTTCCTATCTCCGCATACCTCCCTAGCTTCCGCAAGATTCATGCTTAGTCTCTGACATGCCCTTTTGTTTTTAAAACTCCTTATCTTTCTTTCCTTTACCATAGATTCTACTACATTGAGCCGAGTTTTACGCGGCCTACCAGGCCCGGACTTTCCCCTAATCTCACACACATATATTTGTTTCGTTAATCTTGAGTTGTTCATTCTCTCAATGTGACCAAACCAACGTAATGTACAACTTTTATATCTATCCATCATCGTCTTTTCCTCACCACACTCCCTCATTATGCATCCATTTTTTATCTTGTCCCTTCTACTTTACCACATGCGCTTCTCAGAAATCTCATACCCACGGCATTTATTATTCTTTCGTGCTTTTTTTAACATGCCCATGTCTCACTTCCATACAGTACTGACGGGACGAATACGCCATTATAGATTGCTCGTTTCGCAGCTAGGCTCATGCTTTCATTGCTCATTATCGTCCACATACTTCCAATCACTTTCCTTCCAGCATTGACCCTTCGTCAAATCCCGCTCTCAATTGTACCATCTGCAGTAAACATTCTACCGAGGCATACCAGCTCGTCCACTTGCTCCACAATTTCATCTTGCAGAGTAAATACTCTACTCTCCTTTCCACCTTTCCGATTGAACACCACAATCTTAGTTTTGTTCACGTTTACCTTTAGGTCCATTCTCTCATAGACTGTATCAAATTTCCTCAGAGCGGTTTGCAGCTCATCCGCACTGTTACTTAATAAGACTGTGTCATCTGCATACACCAGGAGTCGTACATTTACGTCACCAACCATTACACCATTTGTGTCGTTACATGCTTGTGTAAAACATTTATCCATGTATACATTGAACAACCACGGTGACATTACACAGCCTTGCCGCACTCCATGCTCAATATTAAAGTATTCACTCACACTTCCTCCCACCCTAACACATGTCCGACTACCGTTGTATACTGCCCTTATTCCATTTATTAGACCTTTATTTACGCCATATTCATTTAATATTTCCCACAGCTTCTCTCTATTCACTCTGTCATATGCTTTCTGCAGATCTACAAACGCACAGTACAACTTCTCTTTTACCTTTAAACACTTTTCGATCACCTGCTGGAGAGCAACCATCTGATCGACACATCCTCTCCCTGGCATGAAGCCACCTTGCACATCCCACATCTTAGATAGTGTAGTTTCTCGTACTCTATCAGACAGTATTCTTCCAAATATTTTACCAGGTACGCTGAGCAAGCTTATTCCTCTGTAGTTCTTACAATCACTCTTGTTCACCTTGCCCTTATACAATGGTACAATGATCCCGCTCTTCCAATCACTCAGTACTTTTCCACACATAAGGCATACATTGAATAATTCACGCAATCTTCGTATAAGCTTTGCACCACCATACTTGAGCATTCCACCAGTGATTACATCTACGCCTGCTCCCTTGTCGTTTTTCAACCTACCTACCGTTTTCTCTACTTCACTTATTCCAATATCCTTCTCAGTTTCATTCATCATTTCTTCTATATTCTCCTTATTTAACCCTTCAGTCTTACTTTCCTCACTACTGTACAGCTTTCCGAAATATTGTTGCCAGCATTTCCTCACTTCACAATCGTCCCATACTATTTCGTTTCTATTATTCATCACTCCTGCAGCGTTCTGTTTTGGGCCACGTTTTGTATTTTTGACCCATTTCCAGAAGAGTTTGTTATTTCCCTCAAAATCGTTCTGCGATTTCTCTCCTTCCACAGCCATCACATCCTCTTTACTTATTCTCACTGCCTCCTTCGCTTCTTTGTTTCTTAATCTGTACACCTCATACAATCGTTTCTTCTCAGTCTCATTTTTTGCAGCAATCATTGCCATGTACGCATCTTTTTTCTTACTTATTGCCTTTTTTACCGACTCATTCCACCAAGCACATTTTTTCTGTCTACCTACAATCACTCTTTCGCATATTCGTACGGCACAATTGACAACAGAGTTTTTCAAGCTTATCCATGCACTTTCAACGTCAGCGTCTTTTATTTGTTCGTTCCACACTGTTTCATTCACATTCAACTCTTTATTCACATCTGCGTACTTAATTCTCGCACCATTATCCATTAGTTTATCAACCCTAATTCTGGACGTTCGCACTACGTTTGCTTTCCTTCTCCACACCCACTTTTGCCCTAAACACACTTTCGATACAACCAAAAAGTGGTCCGATCCACAATCCGCTCGCGCATTACTTTTGTGTCTTTCACCAGGTTTTAAGCCGTTCATCATACACTATCAAGTCTATCATACTTTTAGATTCACCTCTTTGCCATGTATACATATGCACATTTTTATGTTTAAATTCACGTATTGGATACAAACAGGCTTCTCTCCACACAGATGTTGAGCAGGTGTTCACCGTTCTCATTGATTCTTTAGTCTCCGAACTTTCCTAGAACGCGTTCACTATGCTCTCTCTGCACACCCACCCATCCGTTCATATCCCCTAATATAATCACTCTTTCGTTTGGCTTAAATACGTTCAACACGTTCTCTACTTCATTCCAGAAGTTCTCACGCTCCTGGTCTCTTTCTCCATTCACCGGTGCATAGCATGCAATAAGAAAAATTCCTCGCAACTCCACTTTCATTCTAGCCTATATTAGCCGGGGAGATACCAATTCGTACTGTTTAACACATCTTTTCGCTCTTTTACTTCTGATCACCCCAACTCCTTTTGCGCCATGCACTTCCGTCTCAACTCCTGACCATAGTGCCAGGCTGCTATCCTCCATCTCCACAGCATCCTTTCCTTTGCGCTTTGTCTCCGATACACACAGAATATCAAGGTGTCTTTCGTACATTACATTAGCAAATTTCAAATTCTTTACCATGCATGCATACCTCTAACATTCCACGTACCGACTCGCCATGATATTTTTGTAGTGGTCGTCAAAGCGATAGGACGTGTATGTGATGGCTCCAGCTTCTACCCTGGATTAGAGTAGCAAGTCCGGATTAAAGTAATAATTTCTAATTCAATAGAGTGACGGTACGGTACGGGTGAGTTTTTGAACATATTTTAGTCTCAGCGGTTTTAATATTAATAATAGACAAAGACAAGAATCTAACCCAGTAAAATTTTGTAACGTGTACAAAAAAAAGGTGCGTAAATAACATTTGGGATTGCTGTAGGCCTGAATTTCTACAAAAAAATTACGGCTCTTCAAACCCATACCAGACGTGATTGTTAAAACTCGTAGAATTGTAGAGTGAGCTTAAAGCGCAAATACCGCCCCTTTGTCTTGAACTCAAACAGGTAAAGATTTTTGCAATGACAATCAATTATAGAAAACTAATAAAATAACAATTTTAACTGGATCGAATCAGCATTCCAAAGCAAAAAAAGCAAATAAATAAACAAATAAACAATAGCTATCTACAATTTGTACTCGAAATTCTGAATGAAATACGGTTTGTTTTCTCAAATAAATTAAAAGCATTTTAGTAGTTAAATGAGAGAAAGGTCAAGTCGTTAGGGAAAACCCGGGCGTTTCTGTAAAATTTTAAATCCGACAGTAACTGAATTAAGTCAATGAATAAAGCAATTCAGTTTTCTAATAGCAAATTAAACATACTGAATTGAATAGATCCTCATAGTTTTAATTTAAATAATTAGTATCCCTCACTTCTTTACAATATTCATTTTATAAATAAGAAATGTAGCTATTTAAGGAAAATTTAGTTTTACTAAAGGTCCACATTATCGATTGAAGTACAATACCGTATTCTATTCTCAAATAATAAAACAAGAAACCAGGTAAAGGCAAAGGGAAAACAGTCAGGCGCGTCACCAGCAATTGTAAATTACAAATTTTAATAATTAAAATTTAAATAGTAAATAGCATATTATATGAATCGAGTAAATGAAATAGAGTTGCATAGTTTCAAGTTTAATAATTAACATACTTCACTTCCTTTGCAATATTCGTTTAATAAATAAGAAATTTAAAGAAGTTTTACTCTAAAAGTTTGCTTTTTTCGATTGAATTCAAATACCTTCTTTTACTCGGAAACAATAAAATAAGAAAGCGGGTAAATTGTAAATTTTTTTGTAATAAAAATTTAAACATAAAAGATTATCGTACTTTTAAGTTAAATAAGTAGCTTTATTTCGGTGCTTTCAGTTAAATACATGTTAATAAATGTTAAATGACAACTTCAGAATCAATCAAATAAGGGTAAGCGTTTGAACAGGTTTTTATACCCAGAGGTTTGGATATTAATAATAAACAAAGATAATGATAATATAACCAGAATTCATAGAGAACTAATAAAATATTTATTTAAGTATCACGGCTCGCGACAATAATAAAACTGATTTGATAAACAAATATTAAATGATATTGAAATAACTATAACTCGAAAAGCTAAAAAAAAACAAAAAATAAATAAATAAATAAATGAAAAAAAAATTATTGAATCATGTGGTCGCTAAGAAATACCAGTAAGTCCGGTGAGGGGCGCGGAACCAAGATCGCGTATAGAGCAGTATGGTTGAAACGCGTGGTGTGATTGAACGGTAGGTAAGAAAGAAAAAAAATGTACAGGTATATGTACATTTTGCGATTCATACAGTAAGTATACGATCTATTATTTATATCTATCTATTATGTCGTGACAGTAGACATAACTGTCCGGTAGTAGGACGATACCGTTAGTAGGGAATGCTACATCGTTCGGGGCACGATTTGGCCAGTAACCGGTCTGCTCGCTATGGTATTACTCAAGAAAACAATACAACTGCCTCGGATCGACCTGGCTACAAGTCAATAACATTTGACCTTGAAAATTCTATTTTTAGATTTCTAAGAATTATATTATGAAGATGAACTTGAAATTCCTATTTTTAGATTTTATCTTGACATTTTGAACAGTTCCAAAAATGTTCATTTTCCGCCAAAAGTTTAACCTTGAACAGCTCCAAGAATATTAATTTCTCAACACCAGAGGCGAGTAACCTTGAACAGGACCAGAACCGGCCCCTTGCCACTACTAACAATGGATTGCCTTTGTCTTTGAAAGTTGACTTCTCGGAGGTGTGAGCTTGAGTAATATGCAGGGAATGTGTACGTGATCTTGACCTAATGCACTTGCGGGGTTTCTTTAATAAATTAATAATTGGATTACTATATGTGGCCTTGAAGAATATACGCAGGCAATGTGTACGCAATGGCTGAAAACAGAAAGTGAATCCTATAGTATACGTGACCTTGAGCATCCTCACTACATTTACCGGCCATGTATTGGGATACCGTACAGCTTGATTTCTAGGACTTATGAGCTTGAAAATTGACTCCAATACATTTTAGCCGTTGCCCTAGATAACAATTTATTTGATAGCCCTACAGGTGATTATTAGGAATTGTGATCCTGACTCAGCCAAGAATTACTTGAACAATTGATCACTTTTGTATGAATCCACATACTGTAAACATAATCTTTTTACTACAATTTAGACAATACAAGAGAGAATCTCCCTCACTTTGAGAAGTCTATTTAATATCCCTGACGTTGAGAATTGATTTATAAGAATTAACACCTTAGCTCAGGCAAGAATTGCTGTGTGACCTTGAGGAATATACATAGGCAATGTGTATGATGGCCTTGAGCAAAACACTAATAAAAGGTATAGTGGAAGGGTGGTCTAGGATCCTCCTAGATATGTTGAGAACGTAAGCAGCAGCCGAAAAACCATTGACTTGGGGGAGATATTTCTATTTGACCTTGAAGAATGTACGTAGGTATGAGGACGACCTTGAAATACCGTTGACTTCGACGCAGTGACATCAAAGTAGATCCCCACAGTATCTCCCTTGCAATTGAAAATAAACTTTGATCTTAAAGCGGGGTGCGCGTACGTGCAAATAAACTTTAAGAGACGCAATGAAAGCGACCTTTACCACTTCCTGCCACGTGACCTTAAAGCGGACAATCTTTACGGAAGAGTCAATGACCTTGTCCTTGAAAACCGATCTAGTAACTTTTCTAGTGTCTTTCAAATCTAGTTACTTCAATGACCTTGACCTTGAGGAAGATACTTCGATGCAGGCAATGTTACCAACCTTGATTTTTCTAGTGACTTTCTTCAAATCTAGTTCCTTTTCTCAAAAGTGAGTTAGAAGTGACATAGTATATCTAATATTTTCTTACGAGTTATGTATTATTTATATTTAAAAATATAAATATCACATTAAGATTGAAACAGTGCCATGAAAGAGGTCTAATGCGTTCTTTTTAAGGTAATAATTAAATTAAGTGCGTTACTATATAAATCATTGGCACCTTACATACAGGTTAGTACGACTGACCACAGTGCTGCTAAGTTTACCAAACTTTAATTAAGAATTCTTCGAAAACTAAACATTTTCGAGCAGAACGGTTACAGAAATTTATATATATATATATATATATATATATATATATATATATATATATACACGGTGTTTTAAAAATGTCTGCCAAAATTTCTAGGAAATATTCGAAATTCAGCTAATTTTGTCAAATCAACATATCATCATTTTCAAGATACAGTTAAGTTTCGAAAAAGGGGACTTTTCTTTTGATTTCTCTAGAACTATACACACATACAATCTCATTATGTATATCACCCACACTCTACACGAGTCATAAACTGATAGGCGCGATACTTAATTATTCGGTGCAGTGACACAGATACGACCAGGTCGAAAGACTTTTTAGGTTGAACTTCTAGGACACTGGTTGTACTAAAATTTTTGATTCTATTCCCGTATTTGTCAACATAATATTCACGACTAAGTTTAGTTGCGATTTTGTGATTTGACGGCTCGTTTCCAAGATAATCAAGAAAATTTGATTTCATGTTCTTCATAGTGTACGCCACTGGTTCACCGTTTCGATCTGAAGATCGGTGAAGTTGCCAAAAACATCAAGGCAAAGAAAAATGTCAAATAGGATTTTTATTTAAATCGCTTCGTTGCAGGGATACAGGGCGTTGAGGTGTGGTAATCAAATACGTATAATAGTATGTATTATACAACATAAGAATACTATTTAGAATTTTTGCTTGCCTTGATGTTTTCCTTTTCAAAAAATATTAAAATAGTTTAATTTTTAGTTAGTACCTATGTACTATCTTAACGACTACGCATTTTGTATTCTTTTCATATATCAGTCTGAAATAGTATGCTTAACTGTACAAATTTTTTTAATTTTTAAGGCGCAGGAATTGAATTTTTTACTGCTCTGCGGTTTATATTACATTAAGTAATGTATACTCCATAGTATTCCATCTGTTAAACAAGAAAATAAAATTTACATTCTGAATATCGTCACTGAATCCGCAAAACCCCGTATTGGACATTTTTGACCAAAATAATATTTTTGCACCGTAACACATATAACTGCAAAACCTATTCCTAAAACAAATAGTTTCGAAGATATATATATATATATATATATATATATATATATATATATATATATATATATATATATATATATATAATATAAAATTATTGTTATAATGCAAATTTCTTACGCTTTTTATGGCATATTACATAGGAATTATGTTCTGTCCATTTTTTTTAATAATATTTTCGCAAAATTAAAGTGATAGGCCAGGCATATTATACTTTTGCTGCTCAAACAGTCGTGCAAAGCTAGACATTTTTTAATCTACTGTAGGCCTTACAAATAAGTGGTACATGAAAAATTATTATTAATTTTATTAATATTAAATTAAAAAGTTCATGGTCAGTTCAATACGACCTGTACTTTGCTAAATACCGGGCTAAATTGCCCATCGAGATTCAAAGCGATGTCTTCATGTATATAGAATGATAAAATTCTAAACATAATGATTATATCAAATTACTATATTAATGGAATGTCTGCCTTAATATCGCAAATTCACACATATTGAATCCTGGATTGTAAATCTTTCGATATTGCAGGTGACATTCATTAAAGAATTTAATAGTAATCTCATTATATTTAAATTTACATCATTGTATACATAAAGACAAAATTTACATCGATTCTTGATTGATCCAGATAGTTAACGCAGTACTCTGAAGTACATCGTTCAAATCCTACTCGATAACTTATTTATGTATTTAATAAAATTAATAATAATTTTTAATTACATATTTACTTTTGAACTTATTCGTTCATAACAAAAACTTATAATAAGTGGTACATGAGTTTGCGACGGCTTCTAAGCTGTGCAAATTTTTGAAGGCCAAACAAACGAAATTTTTGCACGATTTTCAGTTTTTCACTTAAAACTCGAAAAATGCGCATCTTACAGGAAATTTTACTCCTACCAAAACTAAATAAGAGTATGAAATTTTAAAAATCGGTTTAGCCATTTAGCTACAATCTTTTTTATAAAAAAATTAACCAGTCACAAACATCGTAAAGTAAATGGTCAAATAAAAGTTAATAATGAAATTTGTATTGTATTTGTATGTTATCGCGTTTTTTTCCGCTAGAAGTCTTTTGATGTTAGTATTAGCCAAGGAAAGTAAACCTTCCACAGATATTATAAACTGCAAAGATTTGATGCTTCTAGAAAATATTCAGGAACCATAGCATGTCGAAAATATAATATCATGTGACGTAAACAACTGTACTACAGACGAAAACGTACAAATAATAGAAGTTGATTATCCAAACGATACAGACAATGGAGTTCACTACTATGTAGAATAGATGGAAAGTAACTTAGAGAATGCTGTACCTTTACCAATTAATAATGATCTATTCGAGGATAATTTAGACAAGAGAGTTGACAGTGAAGCACTATTTGTTTCACAAAGTAACAATTATGATGACAAAACGAAAATACTGAGACCGATAACGATGTTGATCCTGATTTTAACATAGAGAAAGAAGTATCTTCAGATGAAGAAAGCTCGTCGGTCAGCGAACACTAAGAACAAGTGCTGCGAAACATTCTAACTAAGCTTACTGAAGTAAATCAAATCCTCCCAGTTGACCAGCAAATTATGGAGAACGTTATAAGAAAAAAAGATTTAACTTGAGATAAAAGGCAGAAAGAAAAAAAGAAAACGTTTACTAGGGAAAGAATACGAAGGTTTGAGAAAAGTTGATGGAAATGTTAAATCTGGACAATCAAGAGAACTTAGTGCAAAATGTAATTCCGAAAAATGTGCGAAAACCAAACGACTATGCTCTAAATTTTCTGAAGAGGAAAGATGTGTTATATTTGACACTTTTTGGAGAAAACAGATATCAGAAATGACATCTTGAAATAGCAGAAAATCGTATGCTAGTACTTTAATGTGAAACATAACCAGAAGCAAAAAGAAAATTCCAGAAGGGCTGTAACTCTTTACTATTACTTAAAAAAGGATTTACAAAAATTTGCTGTCTGTAAGAAAATATTTTTGTCAACACTGTAAAGAACCAGCGTCCTGTACGTATGTGTTTTAGAATAAATTAGGTGCAGACCATCCTGTATGTAAGATTTCATAAGTTTACGCGATATTGCACAACGAATAATTTATTCATCACCGCTGACTGTATTTCTAAGAAACCGTAAGTTTCTGCACGTCAGAACAATTTTAACTAATCACATAACGGCCCGCACTACCAAGCCGCCAGATGCGTTTATAAACAGTGTCTGAATCTCAGAAGAGTACCTCCATAACCTGTAGTATAAATTTGTAGATAAATTTGTCGTCCACCGAACCGTCGTAAATACCTGGTGCACGAACGTTTGTAAATAAATTAGAGAGTACGTAGATTTTTCTATCTTTACGTAAACCGATTAGAGTAGTTTTAATATTAAGTAGTTTTGATCCCTTGATTAATTATAAATAATTAAACTTAGTATAGAGATCAGTAATTAATTTAGTTAGATAAATAATCTAATTGCCTAAATTAAACCGGTAATAATTAAAGAAAGACAGCACCGAGATCTCGCCTTTGCATACGCGCATTTCGCGTGTATTATTTCCCGGGAGTAGGACATCCTTGCTTCAGCGCTCCAGAGTTACTAAAGTCCAAGTACGATATCGATTTTCTCAATCCCTACACTGACGCGAGTTCATTGCGCTGGCGCCCCGACGAACAACGGTATCAAGAGTAACGCTCTCGCTACTGTACATGCAGGACCGTAATCTAAATTTTACCTCTTAGGTAAGGAATAAATTAAAAAGACTATCTTTGTTCACAAAAGCGACTTCGCACACAGTGACGGACCGCCAACCAGGAGAACCAGCCGCCAGACCCGGACAAAGAAGTTCCCCCATACATTTTGTTAATTACCTTTTTATTTTATTTATTGTTGATATTTCTTTAATATACATTTTAAAAATGCTTTACGGTTTTTATTTAAGGTTACAGTGTTAAGCCCATCCAGTACTTACTACGAACCACACCCCGTTTATAAAATAAACCCGATTGAGCAAAGCCGAGGAAAAGTAAAACCGCGTTGGGTTGCCAAACCAGAAGGGCACAATATAAGTATAGCACCCAAAAGTAGGGGAGCATTATAACACTAGGGCTCAAAGAATGGCCAGTTAGAAATTGGTGCTGAAAGAAATACTGGAATGCATTCCAATGAAAACGAACAACTTTCTTTCTTCCGCGTGAGACTAACTAAACCAATGAAAGAAAGGAAACAATTTTTGCAATCCTTTTAGAGGAAATTTCGAAACTTCCTACCCATTATTGCCGTTGATCATCCAGAAAATTGTATTATATATATATATATATATATATATATATATATATATATATATATATATATATATATATATATATATATATATATATTTCCAGAAACTACTTTGTGCAAGAATTGGATCGTCAAAATATAGCCCTATTTATGCCAAAAAAAAATCAATATGATTTGTGTATGGCATACTATCACAATCACATTGAAAAAGCTGACTATCAAGCACACCAACGAAGAAAAGCTGAAGACAGGGAACAAAAAGAGAAGGATAAACAAATGACAGTAAGCAACCTCGAACAAGTTTTAGCCCTTACATTAGATATGCAAGCTGTGATTCTGGTCCCATTTAAAATGTACCTCAATTTATTTTAAAAGAAGTTATGTGTACATACATACATACTATATATATATATATATATATATATATATATATATATATATATATATATATATATATATATATATATATATATATATATATATAAAACTTTATTTGACTTAAGCAGTAGAGATGTATATTGCTTTCTATGTGATGAAATCGATGTCTCCCTAGATGCTAAAAACCTATACAAATTGTTGGACACTTATGTTGAACAACGTCCTACACTGGAAAAAATTGTCTTGATAACTGATGGATACGGTTATCAAAACAGTGATACCCTTCTATCTAATGCTTTAATGCTTTACTTCATTACAAAATTATCTTGAAAAAGGGCATACCCAAATGGAGGTGGATAGTGCCCATAGCCTGGTTGAAAGAAGACTGAAAGGTAAAGATATTTACCTGCCAACAGATTATATCCATGTTTGTAGAGAAGCACGACTTACAAAACCTTTTGTTGTAGAGTATTTAAAATTCGACGATTTTTTTTTTCTTATTTCACAACATTACACAGAAAGACAAAATAAAGACGGACAAATTCGGACATCTACAATTTCTGAAAAAAGAAACGGACTCTGTATTTTAGTCGCTTTATGATGAAATTCCCCATATTTAATCAGATAAGCAATACCGATTCATTCTATAGATTATTTGTAAAAGTTTTTTTTAATATTCTTGTTTACTTTTTAAACTGTTAAATGTGTTGTAAAACTTGTTAATTATTTAAAATTAATAAATCATTTTATAACATATACTCAGTTTAAATCCTCGTCACTATTTTCTAGCAAAAGGAAAACTTCAAAACCACGCTAATTTTTTTTTTAATGCTCTTCTTCGCTTAAAGAGTCCAAGTAATGCACAGTTTTCAAAATCTCTTCTAAAATTTTTGAAAATGATGGGCTAAAAATGTCTTTTCGCTCTCCTAAAAGATTTGGATTTTCCCTCATACGAGGTTTTGTGGATTCAACGAAGATATGCTATTTTGTTAACAATTTATGGTCTAACCATCCCCCACTAGCAAGTTTTTACACGGGTCCTTTTAATGCTGTAGACTAATTCATACACCCTTGGGGTCGAGTCCGTAATCTAATTAACAATAAAAACATAAATATTACAAATTTATTTAGCAACAGTTCAGGGCAGTTTGAGCTTCGGTCGAACATAGGTCCCTACCACGTTTAAGAGCTCTATCAATTTTTATTCACACCTAAAACAATCCGAAAAAAGAACTTAGCGTTTTCACGCTCAACGGTCCGCCTATCGTGATCTTCACCGCTTCGGAGTTAAATCTGTCACTGCTTGCATCCAGATAATACAAAGGAGCGGTCATTAGAAGAAGAGCCACAGCCTAGCAGCAAGCAGGAGTCGCAGGAAATACACCAGGAATAACACGAAGGACACAAGAATAAAGAAGAATCCAGGACTACGCCAACATTTGTTTTCCTCCTTTTATATTCGGTCTCTGATTTCCAAACCTTTTTTCCTCGGGGTGTGAGGTTGCACCTCGGCGGAAACCCAGCTTTCCGTTAAACAAAATCTTCGTTTCCTTATTTTATTTGCGTTAATTTTTTATGCTAACGGTCGTGATGGTGAAGCACGGTCGCCACAGTGAAACACTCACGATTGTATCCCCAACCCCCGACGCCGTCCGTCCACCTACACCAACACACACACAACACACATACGGACACACTGTCGCCTCTCCACCACCATAATCAATAACAAGCGCCCGTTCCCACTCAAACGCCTCATCCATCGCCACCTGATCCACACACTTCTACATTTGTGCACGTTCCACCGACTTCATAAAACCTACAGACAAACCAACTAAATCATCACACACACAAACCCGCTCTGATTCCTACACCCGCCCAGCCACCTGCGCCCACCGTGATTCCTGTAAGATCTATGGTGCTCAAATATCGAGGGTTATCCAATCTTTTTAAAACCCGCTTCCACCAATCCTAATCCAATATTCCCAAAACCATCAACACCCAGAAAGCACTGTACAACTCCTTAAAATCGCTTAACCCTCTCTGATTGAACTTAACATTCAACCATACCACACCTGTCTCCTAGAGATCTCTTCTCCCTTATCGGATGGTACACAGCTTAGGCTGCGACACCACTTCGGCGACCCCACTGTGACCTTATCCCAGTTATCCATTCTCCGTCCTTCCAACTCCAATCCTACATCTCCTCACTTTTCTTGCGTGATTCGTCACGTAGATAAGGATATCCTAGCCGAAGAGATCCGGGGTGCAATCGATCTTCCACACGTGAGCAAGGCCGTTAGCATCACCTTGAAGGCCACGAAAACACCCACATCCCTAGTCCGCGTCATCACCCCTTTTACAACCACCCTCGAGTTCCTCCTCCCACGCGGTTTCGTCATGTTCGACCGACATTACCGCTGCGAACCTTCCCCTATCACACAACCTCTCCCCAAGTATTGCTCTACCTGTACGCAGGTAGTGCATATCGCTGAGGAGTGTCCTACACGCTTCATCCGTTGCCTCAACTGTGGCGAAAGTCACATATCCTCTTACTGCAAATCAGCTAACCCAAAGTTTGCGGGGAACATACCTTTCCTACTCTTTTAGGTGCGAATGCGTCGGGAACCTTCCAATCCCTGTCGAAGATGGCAATCATTGAACCCACCCTGTCTTCCAGAGTCCGACTCAAAAGACATAGCACACCTTAAACCGACCTAACCCCTCTCCATTCAAAACTTCCTACATGTCATCATCCACACCTTTCTCAGCATGTTTCCCGACCGGCGAAATGGAGTCATTCGTGCCCTAGATTCGCTATACCAAGTCTACTTCCAACGGAGTACCGGCGCCTGCGTATCTGCATGTGGGCGGCGGTCTCCGTAATCCAAGTACCCGACCCCTAAATCCCTTCAAAATGGAGATCCTAGCCGTCACCATTAATGCCAGGGGCGTTCGTCGGAAACCCTTCCTACTTAAAAACCTCTTACACGAACACAGCATACACATTCTTTCCCTCACGGAAACAAAGCTCACAAACAGATGCACACCTAACTTTAACATATATCACACCTTCCTAAACAACATCTATCACGGAACCGCCCTCGTAATTAAAAATTGCTTCCCATCTACTCCCTTTCCACTCCCTGTGCACCTACAGTATCTCTAATACGTTTCTGTGACGGTGCACTTTCCCACCACGATCGTCGTTTTGCCCTACAACAACCCGTCCGGCCACAACACCCTATCCGATGACCTTTTAGTTTACGTCTCCTGCTGCCCTAATGCAGTTATCCTTGGCGTTTCAATGCCCACCACAACCAATTCGGTCACAGTTGCCGCTTTTGTGAGTCGATAACACAATCCACACATTTCGAACATCTAGGTGCCTCAATAACAGACCATATCGTTTACTTCAGAACCCATAGCACACTATTTCGATCGTGAGTACTTTTAGTCACCACGATCACTTCAGATCATCTACCACTACTGTTGAAAACTTTATTTTGTCCAGCCCCCCCTCTATCTCCTTAATATACAGTTATTAACGATTATTCTAAAGCAGACTGAAATGTGTTCTCCGAACACATCTCGAACGGCCTTCCAACACCCAATCTTCTAACGACCCTACTCTCAAAACCGAATGCAATCGCTTTAACCCTTAATCAAGCGAGAAGCAAACAAACACGCCGAAGACTCCTGGACCAAAGCCACCTCCTAGCTAGACTATAGAAACAGGAAACTCTTCAGACAACAGTTTGATAAACTTACCAGAAGGAAAGTAAACCCTACGTTCCATCTAACCGACCCACAAGACAGCCTAATCTCCTCCGATCCAAGAAACGCCGACTTGTTTGGTCTCCATCACCAATCCATTTTCCGATCTCCAGAAGATCCCCAATTCGGCAACTAGTTCAAGGCACTCCTTGAGAGTCGCCTTGAAGAATTCCCTAGCCTTAACCTTCCCGAAATCCAACTCGATAACGAGAATTCCTTCTATACGCCCATCATGCTCGAGCAGGTCAATTCATGTTTCAAAAAAGGAAAAAAATCAGCCCCAGATCATAACGGCGTGAATCGTAAAATATTCAGGCACCTACCCGACCCATCCTTCCGATTACTCTCCGACATTTACAACAACGACGGACTGAAAATCGGCTTCCACTATTATACTAACCAAACCCACTTCGACCTAACCACACCTTCCTACTATAGACCCACCTCCCTCCTGAGTTGCCTCGTAAAATGCTTCGTGCATATTTTAGCCAGACGACTCAGGGACCACCTCGAATTCAACGCACTCCTTCCCAACAGCCAATTCGGCTTCCGTCCCAACCTAATGTTCACGATCCCTTGTTGAAGTTGTTTACGGAAACCACTAGAGCATTCAATCACAAGCAATGCAATCTGGCAGTGTTTTTGGACAAAACATACCCGACCCCTTCCCCAAACTGCTACTCTCGTACCTTCTCCGTTCCTTTTCAACCTACAGCAGGCGTACCTCAAGGTTCTGTCTTAGTTCCGATCCTTTACACTATCTTTTCATCCGACATCCCCGAAGTCACACAACTGGGAGTAGCCGTTGCGCAGTTTGCGGTTGACACCGCCTTATAGGCCGTTAATCGGAACAGCGGAAGGGCTTCTAGCTTCATAACCAAAACCCTCCGGAACCTCTTCAACTGGGCGAACCGGTAGAGAGTCTTCGTAAATATCACCAAAACTTAAACAATCCACTTCCCACATCACAACTTCACCGAAGATAAGTTCCCAAAGCTAACCAATAGCAACGTTTTCCTAACCCTGAATCAAGAAAGACTCCCACTCCAACAACAAGTTACCTACTTAGGAATCCTTTTCACTAGAACCCCCAATTGGCTCCCTTATGTACAAATCACGCTAAACAGGATAAGAAACAGAGCAAACCTACTGGGCGCCCTCTAGGGTAGCACACAAAAGAATTTTTGGCGACACAATCCAAACCAGAGAGATACAATAACGTATATAGAGCAATATTTGTCACTACATGAGGTAATGTATTGTAAACAAAACAAAAATACTTTACTAAATCGTCCCAATCACTATCTTTTAAGACATTCCTAAAAAATGTTTCTAACGCTAAATGAGATTTTTCATTTGATCCTAACGTTTGATGATGTATGGAGTGGCCTTCTTATGCGTAATACCTATTAATTTCATTACTAGAGGTTACCATACACTAAAATAATGTTTTCGACGAATGCTTTCGCCACTGTAAGAGTTGTTTTGTCTTTAATGGTCACTGCAATTAAATACTTCGATAGTTCGCACTGAACCACTAACACATATTTAGAACTTTCTTCAGTGATTGGTAAAGGATCAACCAAATTCAATGTTACTATATATATATATATATATATATATATATATATATATATATATATATATATATATATATATATATATATACTTTTTTAGCTATATCCTTGAAAAAGTATTTACTCCTTAAACTTTTTTATAATTTTTTCGTTGCCATATGACCACTAATTGATTTAGAATTGTGGTAGTTTTCGATAAGTTTAGTTTGTTCATCTTCATTTTCTATTTTACTATGTGCTGGGGGTATGAAAAGTTGTAGATTTTCTTCTAGTATTTCATTTGCTGCTTTCTTCACTTCATCTACTTTAAAGAACTTAAACAATTTATCATTCTTACATATTTTTAATTCAAACACGTTATACTTTCCAGCTATCCTAACGATGCTATGCAAAACCCCTGCTAAAGTTGCTTTGCCATTAGAAAAATGTACTCTTTGACGATCGATAATTTTTTTTAGATATCAACTTGATATCAACATAATTTTCATAATTATCAATTCTTACACTATGCGTTTTATTACTTCGTATGAATTAAAAACTATTATTTTCATATTCTCCTTAATTTTATTCCATTTTTCTTGTTCTTCTGCCAGTTTACCAGTTTACTCATAACTTCTATATTTCCATTATTTTCTGCAGCTTGTAATTCAATTTCTTATTCTTCTAGTATTTGTCTTCTTATTCCAGCTCTTGTTACCCCATTAACTTGATCTACTTTTTCGGCTAACTCTCCTAATTGTTTCGATGTTATTTACAATCGGGCTAAGGTATCCGCTACTACATTTTTATTTTCAGGGATGTACACCACTGTATAATTATAATCCGCTAAAGCCATTCTAATTTTGTTGAGTCTACAATTTTCGTCTTTTGCTGATCTTGAATAAGCATATTGTAGAGCACAATGATCAGAATAAATGTAAAAACTGTTTTACACAATTTCCACTATTACACTTCTTAACGCTGGCTCCATGTAAATTTGATTCGCACTCGATAATTTACTGTCATAGTATTTACTTTTTTAACTGTAGACCTTGTATTTTAACTTAAACCTTATTCATCATATTTAACATTTCACTACTTTTTACTACTTCCTTGTGTATCTTCTTGGTGACATGTCTATTATACCGTTTTACTATACATGACACTGTAAGTACTATTATTAACATTATGACTAAAATTATACCCAATTCTTTCCACGTGAACACTTTCCCATCTTGGTTTTGATTCACACTATTATTAATCCACCGCTGTCTCCGGATTGTATTACAAAGCCTTCGTCTTTCTCTTCATTAGAATTATTTGTTCCCATTATTATGCTTTTACTACTTTGTTATATTATTATAAAGTAAGATATGTTAACGACATTTTACTGCTTCCAATTACACGATTTAGCTTAACTTCTTTTTCTGTACATGCCATCTTCACAATTAACATTATACATTTGGCACGTTGTCATCTTCACAGGTAGCGTCTCGGCGTCGGATTAGCCATACTGGCCAGGATCGCCATGTTATGCATCATTGTGCCTGTAGGGTTGCACTTGGAAGTTGGTGAATAACTCATATTCTTGCTTAACCTTCGCGCCATTCCCTTGAGGCGTCGGCAAAACAATCCCTGGCTCTTATTTATTTTTCACTTACAATCTTTCTCCATGATTTCCTATCTCCGCATACCTCCCTAGCTTCCGCAAGGTTCATACATTGTCTCTGACATGCCCTTTTATTTTTAAAACTCCTTATCTTTCTTTCCTTTATCATACATTCTACTACATTCAACCAAGTTTTACGCGGCCTACCAGACCTGGCCTTTCCTCTAACCTCACCCACATATATTCGCTTCGTTAATTTTGCGTGGTTCATTCTCCCAATGTGACCGAACCAACGTAATGTACTACTTTTATGTCTATCTATTATTGTATTTTCCTCACCACACTTCGTTATTATGCATTCATTCTTTATCTTGTCTTTTCTCGTTTTACCACATGCGCTCCTCAGGAATCTCATACCCACGGCATACCCATGTCTCACTTCCATACAGTACTGATGGGACAAATACGTCATTATGGATTGATCGTTTCGCAGCTAGGCTTATGCTTTCGCTTTTCATTATCGTCCACATATTTCCAATCACTTTCCTTCCGGCATTGACCCTTCATCCAATATCGTCCTCCATTGTAACATCTGCAGTAAACATTCTACCCAGATATACCTGCTCGTCCACTTGCTCCACAATTTTATCTTGCAGGGTAAATATCCCACTCTCCTTTTCACCTTCCTGATTGAACACCACAATCTTTGCTTTGTTTACGTTTACCTAGCGGTCCATGCTCTCACAGACTGTATCAAAGTTCCTCAGAACGGTTTATAGCTCATGCGCACTGTCACTTAGTAAGACTGTGTCATCGGCATATACCAGAAATCGTACATTTACGTGTCAAACAATTACAGCATTTGTATCGGTACTTGCTTGTCTAACACATTTATCTATGTATACATTGAACAAACACGGTGACATCACACAGCCTTGTCGCACTCCTTGCTCAATATTAAAGTATTCACTCACATCTCCTCTGACCCTAACACATGTCCGACTACCGTAGTATATTGCCCTTATTCCATTTATTAGACCTTTATTTACGCCGTATTCATTTAATATTTCCCACAGCTTCTCCCTATTTACTCTGACGCATGCTTTCTCCAGATCTACAAACGCACAGTACAGATCCCTTTTTGCACTTAAACACTTTTAGATCACGTGATGCAGAGCAACCGTCTCTCACCGGTATGAAGGCACCCTACACATCCCAAATCTTAGCTTGTGCAGTTTCTCGTACACTATAAATTAGAATTCTTCCAAATACTTTACCAGGCACGTTGAGCAAACTTATTCCTCTGTAGTTCTTGCAATCACTCTTGTTCCCCCTACCCTTATACAGTGGTGCAATGATCACGCTCTTCCAATCCCTCGGCGCTTTTCCACACATAAGGCATACATTGAATAGTTCACACAATCTTCGTATAAGCTTTGGGCCTCCATACTTGAGCATTTTACCAGTGATTTCATCTACGTCTGCTCCCTTGCTGTTTTTCAACCTTCCTATCGTTTTCTCTATCTCACGCACACACATACACGCTCCACGCACACGCACGCACACCAATTCTCAACACTACACACACACACACACACACACACACACACACACGCACACACACACGCACGACATACACACACGCAGCACGCACACGCATACGACACACACACACAGCACACGCACACAGACACGACACAACACACACAGACTCACACAGCAACACAGCACATGCACGCCTCTATATTCTCCTTATTTTTACCCTGTAGTATTATTTTCGACACTACAGTACAGCTTTCCGAAATATTCTTGCCAGCATTTCCTCACTTCACAATCGTCCCATACTATCTCGTTGCTCGTATACATCACTCCTGCAGCGCTCTGTTTTGGGCCACGTTTTGTATTTTTGACCCATTTCCAGAAGAGTTTTTTGTTTCCCTCAAAATCAATCTCCATTTTCTCTCCTTCCACAGCCATCACTTCCTCTTTACTCATTCTCACTGCCTCCTTCGCTTCTTTGTTTCTTAATCTGTACACCTCACATAATCGCTTGTTTTCAATATCATTTTTTGCAGCAATCATTGCCATGTACGCATATTTTTTCTTACATACTGCCTTTTTATGGACTCAATCCACCAAGCACATTTTTCTGTCTACCTACAGTCGCCCTTCCACATATCCGCACGGCACAATTGACAACACCGTTTTTCAAGCTTATCCATGCACTTTCAACGTCAGTGTCTTTTATTTGTTCGTTCCACACCCACTTTTGTCCTAAGCAGACTCTCAATATAACCAAAAAGTGGTCCCATACACATTCCGATCCGCGCATTACCGGGTTTCTAAGCCGTTCATCTTACACTATCATACTTTTAGATTCACCTCTTTGCCATGTTTACATATGCACATGTTTATGTTTAAACCACGTATTGGATACAAACAGGCTTCTCTCGACACAGATGTTCGCCGGGAGTTCACCATTCTCATTGACTCTTTGGCCTTCGAACCCGTCCGTTTATATCCCTCACTATCATCACTCCTTCGTTTGACTTACATACGTTCAACACGTTCTCTACTTCTTTCCAGAAGATCTCACGCTCCTTGTCGCTTTCTCCATTCACTGGTGCATAGCATGCAAAAAGAAAAATTCTTCGAACCTGCACTTTCATTCTAATCAATATTACCCGGGGAGACACCAATTTGTACTGTTTAACATATCTTTCACTTACGATAACCCGAACTTCTTTTGCGCTATGTACTTCAGTCTCAACTCCTGACCATAGTGCTAGGCTGCCACCCTCCATCTCCACAGCATTCTGTCCTTTGCGCTTTGTCTCCGATGCGCACAGAATATCAAGCTGCCTTTCACACATTACATTCGCAATTCATTCCTTGCACAGTCGTCAGCAACGGGCCTGTCTGTTTATATATATATATATATATATATATATATATATATATATTGAGTAACTGATTAAATCGTGCCCCTGACGTCGTAGCATTCCCTACTGACAGTATTGTCCTACCACCGGACAGTTATTTGCCCACTGCCTCGACAAGTAAGGAAGTAAGTGGTAGAAATATAGGCAGAGTCAAGAAAGATAAATAAAACTTAGTGCATACTTACTGTATAAATATATATAATGTATATATATATATATATATATATATAGACACACACACACACACACACACACACATGTATACATATTTTCGATCAGATTATGTATAAACTAGATTGTTCCCTACGCGATTCTTGGTTCCCATGCTACTTATCGGACTTGTGACCAAATGATTTAATTGTAATTGTGTTCAATTTATATTTCCCAATTATTCAATTATTTGTTTGTTTAATTTAATATTTATTTATTTTTTTTAATACGGATTTGATCTATTTATTTTTTTCGTTAAAGCTAATGAAACGAATTCTTATGACAATGGTTGTGTTGGTATTGTTTTGTCTCGTTTAACTTGAATGTTCAAAAACTGATAAAATTTTATCTTTACTGTGTTCGTTTATTCTTGTTTTAAAGGATCTTCCCGTTAAAATTTAAAACATATTTTTAACATTCAAAGCAAGAGTTGGATTTATGTTCTGCACATATAGGTCGTTTGCATGTATTGCAATACATGGTGGTCATTCTCTGTTTTTTTGATGGACAAATCGAGCATACGGTCCGTTTTCCTTTATTAGTAGGTGTATTGTCTTGTTTTGATGATGATGAAGATGCTGGTTGTAAAATATTATTTATAGATTTATGGAGAGGGCGAGATAAATTTTTGTAACTTGACCGATACTCTATCCATGGATTCATTAGCTGTATGCTAACACTCTATAAAAATTGCTGTCTAGAAGTGGTTTTTTTTCATTACTTGCTTTTTATGGTTATTTATAACGTTACTATTGATTCCACCAATATTTAGCATATTGTAAAATATACATAAGGGCCAACACCGTGTTTTGAGATTGAAACTCATATGAATACACATCATATCAAAAGTGTCAACCCCTCCCTTGGTTGAATTGTAAAATTCAATCATTGAAGGTTTCTAAGATGAATAAAATTGAGGGTTGATCATGTTTAGATGATAAAAGAAGAACATTTTTCTTTCGCTTTGGTACATTTTATGACACAAGTGTTAGATCTTGATCAAAACAAAACATTGAAGTTTTAGGTTTGTGATCTTTGAGGTTTACTAGT
Organism: Vesta saturnalis; assembly: GCA_036346205.1. Lineage (NCBI taxonomy): Eukaryota > Metazoa > Arthropoda > Insecta > Coleoptera > Lampyridae > Vesta > Vesta saturnalis. The sequence goes on along the minus strand of JARFJB010002308.1, from coordinate 150,257 downwards.
TCTGGGGGCATTCCTCTTTTGTTCTTTCTAATTGTACCAACGATAGTCAATTTATAAGGATCATTGAGCATAGTATTGGCCAAATCTATAGACGTGAACCAATTCCATTGTTATGCTTCTGTTGGATCCATGTACAGTTTTAGCTAGTTCTTTAACGTAATAGGTACCAAAAGAATCTATATTAGTTATTGTTCCCCTACCTAAGTAAGGAGAAGCATCGATCTAATATTTAGTGCTGGAATCACAGACCCTAACTATCTTAATGCCGTACTTGTCTGGCTTGTTTGGTATATGCATTCTAAATGGACAGCGGCCACGAAACGCTAACAGCTGCTCATCTACCGTCAAGTACGAGCTAGGCTTGTAATTTTGATTGCAGTTCAAAATAAATTGATCCCAAATGCTTCTTATGGGAGCAAACGGATCTGAAGATTTTCGCAAAGGCCTCCTTGTTCTATCGTCAAACCATAAACAGTTTAGAAGAAATTGAAATCGTTCTTCGCTCATCACAGATCTATAATCACTTCCAGATATGTTTGGATCAAACATCTGACGAACCTTTAGGTGATTGTTTTTGATTGAAGCTGAAAAAAGTAATAATCCTATGAATGCCATTATTTCTGCTGAGGTAGTTTTTTGAATCGCTGCCAACTGTTCAGCTTGCTGCTTGCAGAATTATCGTTTCATTTGTATGACGTACAGTGGTGTCAATTATTATATCATCAAAAAATAATTTGAAAATATCAAGTTCGGTTCTTGTGCTTTGACATTTATATGATAGACCAGGTCTAATATGAACAAAATTTTTTGATGATTTTCTTCCCACGCGAGCTTTTGAAACTGAACTCCATCTATGTCCAATTTTGGCCTTCAAGCGCAATCTTGGTGGTACGACGACATATGGATTCGCTCAAAGGTACATACATAATCACTTTTATTATTTTGATTGTTGTCCTCTTCCTGTAAATTATAAGAATTTCCTTGATTCTCATGTTCCTCTGGCTCGTTAGTTTCTTCATTTATATTACTGTTTACCATTTCAATATCTTCGCCTTGTAAATCATCAAGTAGTTCTTGTTCAGTTTCACTCTCTGTTTTTTCGAAGTATCCTTTTTCACTCTCGGAGTCTCCGTAGTCATTATCCGGTGAATTACCGTCATCTTCTTCGTATAAAATCTGCTCCAGTTCAGCATGCAAATATTTTTGCCAACTACCCGAAGCCAAAAATTATTAAAGATATTTAAAAATTGTAAAAAAGCCTTTCAAGCATACAATATAGTAATTCATATAACACAAAACTTACATTTATAGCATCAATTCGTAAATTTTGCGACGACAAAAATTTTTATTGGAAATAATAATTAATAAATTATTAATTAATAACAAAAAAAAAACATCTTTAATCCGTCACTTAAAACTACAACTTTTATTAGGTTAAGTAGGTGTTTTTCTTGATTTAACGGCAGCAAATTCTTTTATTACTTCATCAAAATCGATTTTGTCAACCATCTCCTGATCTGTAGCTAATATTGCTAGCCCAGCTAGTCTCTCTTGATGCATAGTTGATCGAATCAATTTTTTTATTATTTTTAATTTTGAAAATGACCTCTCCCCAGAAGCCACAGATACTGGTAAAATTAAGGGTATTCGTAAGGAAATTGCAACATTTGGCAGAGATGAGGTTAAATTGTGTTCAAATATATATTGCAATACATCCAGAGGATTTGAAAAATGAGGAATTGAAAATAACTTTAAAGCTTTAATCTCATTAAACAAAACATCTGCCTCAATATCAGCCTCCATCTTTACCCCTTCTGTAGAGCTTGGCAGTTCTTTAGGAGATCATCTTCACATAATGTAAAAATATTACAAACAAAAACAAAAAACATTGTCGTAATTAGAAATCATATCAAATCTACTATTTAAAGAACTTAGTACTTAGTACAATTATTCTTAAAAATTCATCCCTATGTTCATAATAAAAAAACTTTGGTTTATATTTACGTCTAGTAAAGTCTGTAAAAATAAAGATTTTCTATTTCGGCTTAGCGCTTTATTACTCTGAGACATTGGAAATATACAGCCGTTTCTTTCTCGCGACAATGGAAATGTAATCCTATTCCAGAAGTTACCAAACGTTTTCAACGAACTCAGTTCGGTACTGAATTCAATATTCCGGTATCTCAAATACTTTTCCAGATATTAAATTTCGATATCAAATTTTATCTTTTTGATAAGGCCAGATTTTTTTTATACTTTCGTTACGGCGGTATTCGAAGTTCGTTTTTTAAAAAGATTTTGAGGCAATGTATTATTTTGGGGTCTAAATACGCAAATAGCCACCTATTATAATAGATTAAATAATGAGGAACTGATTACCACTTTCATCACTTTCTACTAATTATCCCATTAGGTATAAGTGCATTCCTACATAATATTTGAATTAGTCTTTGCTTTTGCTGTGATAAGGCAACGTGTTTTTATTGAAACCTAATAACGATGCCCGGAAGCAATTAATGATTTCGTTGTTGCACATTTCAAAATAAATGAATTATATTAAGTAATAAACCTCTGCATCCACACACAAAAAAACTTTGCAACATAGTTAAAATTAAATATCGTTCAAAACGTTTTATAACTTCTGGAATAGAATTAAAATTCCATTGTGTTTACCTCTCGCGAGCGGTCTTAAGGCATTGAGCAGGTAATTTACGCTTTCACTTAAGTCGCGTACGTTTCTATTGAAACCCAAACGTTAGAAAGAAACGGCTGTATATTCCCAATGTCTCAGAGTAATAAAGCGCTAAGCCGAAATAGAAAATCTTTATTTTTACAGACTATAGTATTGATTGCGGGAAAATCTTGCTCTATCTCAAGATCGGCGGCTAATTTTGCCGCTTGAGCAATTATTTCCTCAAAGAAATTATCATTTCTATAATTTTTGATTCTTTAAATAGTTTTGGCATACTTTAATGTCAATTGTTACGCTTTGCATCATTTTGCTTACAATATTAATCTGAAATAAAACATCATACCAAATGATTACACTATAAATAAATTTAAATCATTGGATATTTAACAGTAAACAACTTGCTTTATGCCTACTTTCTATGTTAAAAGTATCGTTATCCGCTATTTCTAGAGGACTCTCACAAATTTTAATCAAATGAAATTTTAATGGCTTTATAGCATCTACCCTACTTGACCATCTAGTATCACTTAGGGGTTTTGTATTTAATTCAGGAACATTTTTTTAAATAATATCCCATCTTTTTGTGGAGGAAGAGAAAAAAACGTAGAGTTCTTGTACTACATTAAAAAAGTTTACTGTTTCATTTGATACTTTAGCAGCATCATTTACTGCTAAATTTAAGCTATGGCACAAAAAAAGCTCGAGGATTAGCGTCCAGTATACGTTTTTGTAAGTCAATATCCTTTCCGCGCATATTGGCACCGTTATCATACCCTTGACATCTCATGTCTTTAATATCTAAATTTAAATTTCGTAAAAGTTCAACTACAACATTAAATAGTCCTTCTCCTGTAGAATCGAATATTGGGCTAAAAGCTAAAAAACTCTCTTGTATTTGAACTTTTTTACAATCATGATTTAACACCACATAACGCAAAACAAGGCTTATTTGTTCTGTGTGACTTGTATCTGGCGTACGATCCATAATTATTGAATAAGATTTGGAACTGCGTACCATAATTAAAATATTATTTTTTACTTTAGAAGACACTAATTCTACAATTTCGTTTTGAATTTGATAGCCTAAATAATGAGTTTTTTTTAAAGAATTTTCCTGGGAATTTTGCACTCTACTAAGATGTTCTCTCATCACAGGGTCAAATGAGGAAATCATCTCGCCAGCCTTAAGAAAATTTCCGTTATCATGTTGAAAAAGTATTTTAGAAGAACTCTGAAATGCTAAACATTGTCGAGACAAAAATTTTACGACTGCAACAATTCTTTCCAGAACACCATGCCAATATTTTTTTTGGTTTCTAAAACCCGTAAATGATCGTTTACAGTAGTAGATAATTTTAACAATTTTTCAAACTCATCCATGTATTCATATGAACATTATGTACAATTGATGTTTCATGTCTTTTTATAGCCAACGATAAGTGTTTCCATCAGAAAAACCATTTGAATCAGTAAAAGTATTGATAGTTTTACCGAAAACCTTACAACAAAAGCAAAATATAGAGTTTTTTGAAACTGAATAAATAAGCCAAATTCTCTCTGTTGTTTCACCATTCTCCAGTTTTCTGACAAAGTACGTACTTGAAAATTTTCTTTTGTCTTGATTTGTAGGAAATTGATAATTGCGTCCTATCAAAGGAGGTCCTCGCTCAACCAACCTTCTGACTTCCTCGTTGTTAATGGTTCCAGGCCACAGACCAGGATCCTCTGATAGAAGAATGGTACTTGTCATTTCAGGGCCCATTTCAGTCAAGGCTTCAGTTTCAGCTTCACTTGTAGTCTCTATTGTTGAGCTGGTGGGTTCGACCGATTCTACGTTTTCACTGAGAGTTGATGTACTCGTAGATGGTTCGAGTGCAGGAACAGGTGAATCAGCGACCGCTTCAGAACATTGACTCTCTAAAGCTTCTGTTTCTGCATTGAAAACTGGACTTTTCGCCAAGAAATCTTTCATTTTGCCAGCTATCTTCTTCCTTTCTTGGGCTCGAACTTTTTTTTGCTCCCGAAATTTTGCGCCAGAAGGTCGTTTTCTCTTCTGTGGTTCCTAGAATTAAGCAAGTGAAGCTAATATAAGCTAATATGCTAGATCAATATGAAATGTATTAAGATGTACTAGGCTCAGAAAACATTTAAAAAAGAAACGTGGTGAGATCGTTGGATGATAGACGAATAAAATATTTTGACAGTTTTGGCACTACCGGCTATACCGGAAAGAGATGTCAACTTTGGTGATTTAATTGAAACACCCTGTATATTATTACCTATTAAAGTAACACGTAAAAGTCTAATTACCTAGATTTTTGTATATTTAATATCCTATACCTATTTTAAATGGTTTTTAAGAAATCTTAATTTTTATTTCAGAAATTACATTTGCATTTTTTTCCTATAAACAAAACATTTATTATTTAATTTGAATTTTTATAGGCAATGACTTGGCATAACAAAATTTGTATAATATTTGATTTAAATTTTAATAGTTAAAAGCTATATTGTTTGAAATAATGAAAATTAAGGTATCCCAAAAGCCATTAAATCCTAAGAGATTATCCTCGAGTTTTACGTAGAATCTAACTATGTAACTATTGCATAATAATATAAAGGGTGACTATTTACATTGACAAAATTTTTAAAATAAGCTTTGATATGCCTTAAAAAAACTAATTTTGGATTTTATTACTTTATTAGAATATGTCCAATTATTTACATTATTTTTTGTATGATGCAATATAATACTTACAATTTCACCCTTAATTTAATTTTCTCACCAAACACAATAACAAAAAATATAAAACACTTGATCGAATCGAATATTTTCATTCAACCACCTTAAAATACGTCTAATTTATAATTTATCTTCCGTTTTCTTGTGTGAATATCAAGAACTGATTAGCTAACGCCTTTTGTTCTTTTAATTTATACCCCGTGAACCTTTCGAGTCCGAACTGGAAAAATGCAAGTCTGGACAAGTTTTCACGTTTATAGACAAGCTTGGCGATTTACGAATACTGCATAATATTAGGATTTGGTTTAAAAAAATGCAATTCTTTATTTACAAAAAAAATGTTAAATATTAACAAAAATTTAAGGGTTTAATTGTTAATAAACGATTTTATTTAATATCGCTCGACCTGTATAGTTGTTTATTGTTTGTTTTTAATCTTGCAATAGCTTTTTGAACTACTTCTACTCAACCGATTCTTACAAAACTTTCAGCACATATTTTAGGTTTCCGTGAAAATATTATATTATCATATTTTATGTTTAACCCCACAGTATCAACCCCTGAGCGAGGGTGAGAGCTGCCCTTCAAAATTTTAAATTAGAAGGAGATCAAGTGATACCTCGTTTTAAAGGTCTTTTTATCCTGAATTTAATATTGCAGTCGTAGAGTAGAGGTAATTCGAGTCAAGTGAAAAACTAAGAATCAAGAAATAGAAAGTATAGGTAAAAATATTTCGGAGATATCCTGACCTCTGGAACATTTAACAATTAAAAATAAAAACGTGGGGGCGCAAGTTCGCTAAAAAAATATTTTAACCTACATCCCACATTTTAAATTAATTGTTAATTTTTAAAGAGGTTAGAATCTTTAGAAAGTCTCATAATGTGTCCTAATAATTATTTTCCCGTTTTTAGTGCATCAGATTTTATTTAAAGTAGTAGTTTAACTTAAAAATATTGTGTATGTATATTATATACAAATATTGATAAAACTATTAATTTCATCTTTAAGTGTTCAATAAAACCTTAAGTTAAAACTGTATGAAAATTTAATATGTCGTAGCACCAAAATAAATATTTCTTACATTGGGTCGAGTGAATAAAAACAAGTGAACGCTTTTACACGTCAATCAGAAAGTTAATACTTGTTAATCGTTAACAAACTAAATGTGGCCACTAAGTATTTGCTTGAAACTTGACAGGTAAAGGCATTTACTTATTTTTATTCCACAGTTCGACGACAACCATAGCGAAGCGAATACGAGCAGCAGTAGTACGGTCACTGGAAACACACCGACCTTAAAGCGGCAAGTCAAGCGACCTAAGTTTCCGAGAACTAAAACCCGAGCGAGCAGTTGAGAATCGAAAGGCTACAAACAGCAAACTAGTTAAATATTTTAATTTTTTAATTCTCTCTCTATTTTCATTCACCCGGCGCATTATAATTTTTTTTCTGGATTTTAAAAATTTTTGTAGGGGTGGCGCCCGCGTGCGTTGCACGCGTTGTACGCCCGGTTACGGGAGGCCTGTCAATTATTACTAGCACTCATTAATTGGAATTATTTGATAAATAAGCGTACCTATACAATACTTAAAACGTCTAAATAAGCAGCTGATAAGTACGACTTTCATATTCTAAAAATAATAAATCCGAAGTAAATATTACGATCTGAAAAAGTTTTCGTTTTCGTTAGAAGGATAAAATATTAGCAGTTATTTTAGGGTCAAAGGCCTGCCCCTGCCCCCATTGTTAGAACTCGCATGGGCCATAAAAACAAAAGTTGTTTGTAAGGCAGTTTCTATATACAGGGATTTGCATACACAGGGTGTTTCTGAAATAGGGTTCCGAATTTCTACTGCATGTAGAACTCATTAAAATAAGACAAAATGTTCCTATAAACATGTGCCCTAAAACGCACCCTTAAAAAGTTACAGGCCCTTGAAGGGGTTCGAATGAAACTGATTTTATTCAATTATTTCAAAAACGATAAAAGATAAAGAGATGAAATTAAGGGAACATACATAACTTTTCACGCCGAGTAACATGAGCTAGGCCATTTTTCGTTATTCGAATCATAGGCGTTCTTTTCAGGGGATGGAAAGGTATCAAGTCCTAAAAATTTTGTACGACCTTTTGCAATTTTTTGACAAATTCATAAATTTTGGACAGTTTTACGTAAAAAATGTCGTCTTTGCGTAAGTCGATATCGGCAACGGTTTTTGTGTAAAATGAGTTTGAAAATTGTCATAAATGTTCTAGAAATTATTAGGCCGAAAATAAAGTTACCATAGGAAACAAAAAATAGCGTTGGCTACGATACCCTGTCAGAATAAATAATTATGTATTGATAACTTGTCACCTAACTTTTGCAAAAGATAATCAAAATTAATTTAGTGGCTGTTACAATTATTATTATTTTAAAATGCCAGACTATTCAAATGCGGAATTTACGGATATGCATTTTATGTATGGCCGTGCAAATGGTAATGCAACAGAAGCAAGGCGTTTGTATGCGGTGGCATACCCAAATAGAATACTTCCATCTCGACAAGTATTTCAGAGGATCTATCAACGTTTAAGAGAAATTGGTTCATTCCAGGCAAGGGTAAACGATCGTGGCAGAGCCAGATTTGTAAGAATCCCGGCGACTGAAGAAAGTTTATAAAACATCAATCGAAACCATTGAACAATTACAGGAGAAAATTGAAATCGCCTGCATGGAAATACGACAAACGCCAAGAATTTTTCAGAGGGCTTGCAAGTCTTTGAAACGTCGCGCTAGATTATGCATTGAAATGGACGGTGGTCATTTCGAACAGTTACTGTCATTTGTCCCTTTTATTAGTAATTAGTGTTAGTTACCTTGTTTCTTGTTAAATTGTGTTATTAATTATTTCATTATTACAGTGCATTATGCTGATCACAAATAATATTACTTATTTTATCTGAAATTATTAATTGCAATTTAACTGGATAGTTTTGTGAAGTAAAATAATCTTAGTTTATATACTAAATGATTCTGATTATTTCTAAATACAATTTGGCTAAATAATAGGAACGTTTCTGAATTGATTCCGAAGTGAATAACAGTAATTTTATCAAATAATGATAATTTTCAAACTCATTTTACACAAAAACCGTTGCCGATATCGACTTACGCAAAGACGACATTTTTTACATAAAACTGTCCAAAATTTATGAATTTGTTAAAAAAAATTGCAAAAAGGTCGTACAAAATTTTTTAGGGACTTGATACCCTTTCCATCCTCCTGAAAAGGACGCCTATGATTCGAATAACGAAAAATGGCCTAGCTCATGTTACTCGGCGTGAAAAGTTATGTATGTTCCCTTAATTTCATCTCTTTATCTTTTATTGTTTTTGAAATAATTGAATAAAATCAGTTTCATTCGAACCCTTTCAAGGGCCTGTAACTTTTTAAGGGTGCGTTTTAGGGCACATGTTTATAGGAACATTTTGTCTTATTTTAATGAGTTCTACATGCAGTAGAAATTCGGAACCCTATTTCAGAAACACCCTGTATACACAGTTAATTAAACAAATTGAGAGATTATTATAAGTTTTTGTTATGAACGAATAAGTTCAAAGATAATTACGTAATTAAAAATTATTATTTTTAATTACAAAATTGAGAGATGTTTTCAAAATAATTAATTAATAATAAATGTTGATAAAACTAGCTTTGTTATTTTTAATAATAGTAAAAAGGTTGTCCTTTCAAATGATATGTTATTAAACAGTTTACCAATAAAAACAGTTGAGTCATATAATTATCTGGGACTGAAAATTGGTAAGATATTGAAGCGGTCGGATCAAACAACTAGACTAAACTCAGCTTTCTATATGATAGGCTCCCTTAAAAACCTCATAACATTACCAGTACTAAAAACGATGTATTTTTCATATTTTGAATCCGTGCTTAGACATGGGTTGCAATTTTAAGGATCTTCTTTCACTGCTAAGTCTGTATTTTTAACACAGAATAGAGTAATCAGCTCATGAGCAACTTAAAACCCCGGGATTCCCGTAGATCAACTTTTCAAAACTTGAAATATTAACATTTACAAGTCTGTATAAGTACGCTTTGCGGTTTGAAATAACATCAGACCCCCGAAACCAAAATGTTCCCTATTTCTAAATGGTCAGCTTTATAGAGCAGTTATACTATTCAATAGTCTGTCTAGTCATATAAAAATTGCTAACAATATTTTCTAATTTAAAAAATTACTGCGACTGTTTTTACTTTCTAAATCTATATACTCAATACAAGAACCCTCCCCTATACTGTTTTACGTCACAAGCTCCGCCCACTGGGGCACCTTACCCTCCACTTTTTGTACTCACCCACGTTGAAGGCGTACATTTGGAGGGTGGGGCCGGCTTCTTTTCGAGAACCTTTTTCAACCCTTGGGCGGAGTTGAGCCCCTAATTAAGGTCCTTTTGGCAATATTAAGAGCCTTTTTGGCTGTATACCCCTTGGCATTTTTATTGGTTAAGGCGAGAAATTTGAATTTGGATTATAATAAGGGGCCCTAATGCTCACTTGTAGAACACGTGTAGATCTTCAAAACTTGTCTCGGGCCTTTTTACCCTGTCGCGGCCCCCTGATTGGAAATGGTATGGGACCCTAACTTTATAAGACAAGTGCAGAAACTAGCTCTTGGAACTTGGCCCATATCGTGGCCCTCTTGGTGCAATTGTATGTGGGTTCTAACCTAATCTTATAAGACAGGTGTAGGTCTTCGCCCCCCCCGTGATCAAAATCTGTAATAAGACAGTTCGTTAAAGTACGACAAATAATTTTGGGTTTAAAAGAAGTTAGATCAAATTTAAGTTTGAAAAATACTATAACTGTCGCAGATATAATAATTGGTGTTATTTGCTTCCAAACTGCCACCATTTTTCTTTTTCTGGTTTATTATTCTGAATTTCGCGATCAATAATAATCATACGATGCCAATATAAGAGGAATTAATCGTTCTCAAATATTATATTATTATTATATATTTTTTTCTCGTTTTCGTGCCTTATCACCCTGCTACAGATGCGTCGACATCGGAGGCCATTGGCACACTATTCAGGGGTTAGGATGTGATAAAAATATTATCGATTTGGTTCTTCATATGTATTCGTATAGTCCCACAGTTCTGATGAACTCCAACACTCTACCCATTGTGTTCGCGCCTGTTAATATTTCCGTAAAGCTCCTGTCAATACGTGATAGTTGACGATATTCGTTCATCCTAGGACACTCCTCAAGGATATGAGGTATAATTAGCGGTTGTTCAACGCATTGGGGCACATAGGTGCACTTTTGCCTAACAGTAATTAAGAATAGGTTGTGCGCGAATGTCCAATTCTGAGTCTTGTTATCTTAATAACGTCCTGCCTGGGAAGTGCGAGGCCTTCGTTACGTCCCACCATCGGTATGATGTTTTTGAGACGTCGTTGACTCTTTTCCCAGTCTTTCTACCATTATATGATTGTAATCCTATTTATGTACTGTAGGATATCTGTTTTTGCATATACTGGCAGTGAGTTGCTGACATTTAGCTGTGTAAGAGTTTTTCAGGCACTTGAGGATACGGCTGTAAACGTTTTTACTGCGGAAGGAGTCCATAACAGCGTGACTACGTTACCAATGGTCTTTAAGGTGTATGCATTATTAACAATCGATTGTAAATATATTTTGTACAGATTAAATTAATTATTTGGAGGTGGTCGTTATCTAAATGTTCGTGTTTTGGTATTCCCTACACATATCCAAAGCTTTGATAATTTTAATAATAATAATAATAATAATAATAATAATAATAATAATAATAATTTCAAATTTCAAATTTCAAATTTCAAATAGTTTATTTTTCAAATCTTTCATACAGTTATAGGTCCTGCTAAGTCTCAGACTTGTCAGCAGGTACCGAATTACATGACATATTACAGTAAATACAATATTAAATTATACCCAATATACAATGACGCCGTGTGAATGAGTGCAATCATTAAATTAATTATGAATTATGATACGATGTTGTTACATACTAATGAAACGTTACAGCTGCATTCAATTTTTTTTATTTTTTTTACTTTTTTTTTACACAATACTTTTCTATTATCTAATAATTTACTCATATAATAACATAACCTTTTAACCAATTCTTTAGTTTTCTTTTGCATATTAACTTACTAATATTTTCATAATCGAAAGGAATTTCGTTAAGTAACTTAGGTACTACGCATTTTAAGGTTCGTTCCCCATATTTATTATAAAAATGTGGGATCACATATTTGCGTGTTCTGGTAAAGTGCCTATGATCTATTACTATTTTATACGTATTATTAGCGTAGTGATCTAGAATATTATACAATTTATAAAAATCAGCTGGTGTTAAAGTGTCTACACTGTCTAATATTTTAGCTACATCTTTTTTGTCACCAACTATCATTTTAATTACGTTTTTCTGAATCCTGCATATCCTATCTATGTGAGTTGGTTCTACACATCCCCAATTGCGTATACCATATCTTAATATGGATTCAAATAAAGCTTTATACACGACTATTATTAATTTTTTGTTTGTTAATGTTTTCAATGCGTACATGCATCCTGCAATTTTTTTTAATAATAATAATAATAATAATAATAATAATAATAATTATTATTATAATTATTATTAATTTACATTTATAAAAGATATTCTTAATTTGTTACATAAAATAATTCAATATTACAAACACAATATAAGCTAAACTCCTAATATAATTCTGAAGCAACTATTAAATGAAAAAAAACTTCATCTAGACCGGCAGAAGGCGCCACAGTTTCCAAAACACTAGCAGCGTTAGCCCCTTTGGATGGCAATACTTATATGTTGTCTAAGAAACGCCTTTGCCAATGGGACACCAGCACTTCCACGTAATAAATTCCCCAATTCACGTATAAGATATTTCGCATCATTGCTCCAAGACTCAAGCGGCAAAAGCACAAAAAAAGTGAGACCTTTATATTGTCTTGTATTTGTTGTACTTCTGTTGTTCTGCTAGATGTGTAACAAAGCCTAAGGATTTGCTTGAAACAATAAAGTGAAATTGAGCGGCTGTATCTGTGCGAGTTACATTCCAAACCAGATATTGACCTTTCTTCCATGGTAACAGAGTAATACCATCTGGACGTTTTACATCTTCATGAAAAAGACCTGGCGGCTCCAAGTTGCATCTGATGCATGCAGCTGATTGAAATGTTCTCTTAAGAATATTATTTACAAAGTTGTGACGACAGATTCTACCTGCACTCCTGAGACATGAAAAACCATGGTATCCAGAATTGTCTACACAGACACAGACATGAGGATATCAAATTGGACACCTAACCTTGAGAGCAACTGTTATTTGAAGATTATGTTTGTCCGGAAGGGCACCAAGTTGCGGTGATGGCAAAGCTTGAAGCTAAGCTCCAGATTCTTTGAATGATGATGCCTTTACATGAAGATCGATGTTGTTTAAAATTGAACTATATTTTTATAGAGTTGGAGAAATTGGTATAGACGAATCAGGAAATCTCAATATCCATAAATGCTTAGCCTCTTTCACGTATTCTGACTCAAATTCGAATAGGGAAGGAGAAAGAATTGAATTGATAAGAGTATATGAAACATAAATAGAGGCCAAAAAAATCAGGAACAGACGTCCGAAATCGCTCTAACATCAAGACCGCCAAAAACAATTGGAAGGGAAGCTGGAACCGATGAACTTTGCGAAAATGTAATGTTTACCACATTCTCTAAAACTAATTTAATGGCATCATCGGGAGATTGGCAAATATTAATATATTTCCAAAAAGGGCAGTATATTAAGTAGTAATTGAATTTGGGGGTCCAAAAACAATTGCGAAGAATATATAAAGCCATATGGGAATTTATGTGAACAATATTATTAGTGAGGCTTTTGAAATTAGCTAAAAGGTTTCCAAAAAAGGCAGGCATACCCGATTTTAATAGGGGTGATCTGAGAATAGTTAAACGCTCGTCCGAAATAATGCTTATATTCGGAGCCGGTGTATTGAAATTGCAGTTTGTTCTTGTAAATCTGAACCGAAAGAAGGGAAAAAATAAAGTTCACATTTAGAAGAATTAGACCCAATTTATGAAACTCACTAATCACTGTTTCTATATCATGTAAAACGTCTATTTCAGATCCTGTTAAAACACCATCGTCTAGATACCAGATATTAAGATTATATTTAAGACTTTCTAGAATACAATGAATAGCCAAACTAAATATGGCTGGACCAAGATGGTCGCCTTGTTGACAACCAACGCAAGATTGTACAGCGTGTCCATTAAAAAAATTACTTTGATGGCTTACTGCAACACTGCTAGAGATACAGATAAAGGTTAGGAACTTTATATTTGATCTTATCACACAAAACGTCGCGTTCAACTGAATTCAAAGCATTTTTGACATCTAATTTCAATAGAACTTCACAATTATTATTATGAGATATAAATGTCCTCACTGAGTGTACTGCAGCTTCACATCTACATTATATACAAAATCCGAGTTGTGTTGGACTGAAGTAATCGGCAAGATCAACAGAAACAATTCTACAGCCTAATATGGAAGCAAGTCGTCGGAAAATTGAACCAACTGCTATTGGACAAACTCCACCATCTCTTTTCTTCAGTGCACAAAGAGAACCACGATATAAGAATTCTGTAAAGTTTGCGTTTACTGTTCTAGAAAGCATGAAATTACATAAATCAGTAATTGAAGATAAAAGGCAAACAAACAGAATCGCAGGCAGAATTACATTTAAACGTAATTCCCGTAAGAACTTGATCTTGAGTTACTGAGAAGCATTCACGGTTCTCAGATGGAGGTGTATGAAATTCAAGTGGGCCAGAAAGAATTGGATGTTTTCCTTGTAGTTGCTCTAAAGTAATATTATCGTTTGGAGCAAGAGTGTCACTAGATGACAGAATTTGTACAACATTTCGATTTTCTCCGTAACTAATATTCTTTTCAATTAATTTAAAAGTTGCTCTTGATTTTGAGATGAGATTCATTCTTAAATCCGACGGTAACGATATATTATTTTCAATTTTTGTGTCAAGGAAAGGTTGATACGTGCACAAAGGCATTTCGTAGAAAACGGAGAGTGTGCTGTAACATGAATTAAGGAATTTACCGGAAGCTGAGTCGGTCGGTTGGGCACTTGGATGCGTGGGCTTTAGGTGTAGGAAAGTACACAGAATGATTAAAAGGGCACCACCTGACTTAATCCTATATCGCCGTCAAAAAAAGGGTTACGACACAATAAGAGAGACGGTACAGTTAAAATAATGTTTAATGTCGGACTAAGTCCCAGAACGTAAAAGATCAGACTAGGAAGTAATCATAGACAGCAGGAATAAAGCAAACACTACTGATCGTTTAATACAACTAAATTTAATGATAATAAAAATCATATCCCAAAATAGACTACACAAAAATAATTACACAAAATTCCAAAAAAGACGGACAAAGAATATTTACACGAGCGTTATCTTACGTTTGGATAGCTACAGCGTTGGCGAAACCAAACCCACTCCAGCTCTGGATTTCTCCCAAAATCTAATCAGCTCTAAGCTAAATGAAAACAAGGTTAAATACGCACACAAACACACACGCATACACGCGCACGCACAAACACGCGTACACGCACACGACACACAGACACACGACACACACACACACACACGCACACACGCACACACACACCACACACACACACACACCACGCACCACACACACACACACACACACACACACACACACACAGACACACACACCACACACACACACACACACACACACACACACACACACACACACACACACACACACACACACACACACACACACACACAGACACACACACACACACACACAACACACACACACACACACACACACACACACACACACACACACACACACACACACACAACACACACACACACACACAGCAACACAACACACACACACACACACACACACACACACACACACACACACACACACACACACACACACACACACACACACACACACACACACACACACACACACACAAACACACACACAAACACACACAAACACACACACACACACAGACGCACACACACACACACACACACACACGACACACGCACACACGATCACGCACACACACACACACACACACACACGCACACACGCACACACGCACACACGCACACACGCACACACGCACACACGCACTCACGCACACACGCGATAGTAAAAAAAGTCAATTGCATAACCTATAAGTACCTACATATGTATATAGTGAGTTCCAGAAGTTATGTCTAAGTACATTTAAAGTTCAAGGGTCTAGTTTTTGGAGAAACGTTCGGACACGTCGATTTTTATCTTTGCAGTTTTTTAGTGATAAAATTTTGTTTATAGGGTGGCCCAAAAATAAGTTACGACCACCAACTTGATTGGTCAAATGGAAACACCTGTTTTTATTTCATTTTCTGAATCTGCTTAGAGTTTTGAGTAAATCTCATGTACCATATCCTATACCTAAAGTCAACAGATCTCAGGGAATTTAGATTTGAACGTACCAACAATTAAGACCGTATCAAGGAAGGCATCATTTGTTTTCTGTCAAAAGGAACAATTTATTCAAAAAACACAACAAAAGATCAAATCAAATGTTCAGTTTCTATTTGTGTACGTTCTATAACCAAATCCAATCATGCAGAGAATTTCCATTTTTTCTCGTACCGTTAACTTCACCATTTCGGAAAAAACAAATGTTGAAATTCGACGCCAGAAATAAATTAACATAAACAACGAAATGAAAACAACCTACCTATTGTTTATGAACCACCTTGCGTACGATTATTTTGCAAGTGTTCTTGATAGTTTTATAAAGACAATATTTTTTTTCGTAAATATCTTGAGATCGACTATAGGTATAGGACATGGTACAAGAGATTTACCCAGAATTCTAAGCAGATTCAGAAAATAAAATAAAAAACAAGTGTTTCCATTTGACAAACTCAAGTTTGTGGTCGTAACTAATTTTTGGGCCACCCTACATACAAAATTAAAAATCGACGTGCCCGAGCGTTGCTCCAAAATCTAGACCCTTGACATTTAAATGAATTCAGACGTAACTTCTGGGACTCAATGTATGTAGGTTGGAAGGTAAAAATCATAGGGCATACTACAACTACAAATTAGAAATTAAGAAAAACTGTGACAATTAAACGCGACCTATATTTTTGAATTATTTTTGTGCCCGGTTACTTTTTTTTTAATAAAATTAGTTTTTTTATTCTGTGATTATATAATCAAGGACTTGCATGTGTAATTATGTAAAATTGTATTATAAATAAATGGGCAACGTTACTTTTAATGGTATAAGATCTCAAGACTATCAGCAAAATGGAATTAAGGCAAATTGTGCTGTTGTGCTTTTTTGGGTTACAATTCGTTGTTTGTCAAATACGTAAGTGAAAATCTTTTATAGCCTGTCCGGTAGAACTGAACGGGTATCGGATTAACAAGGAGGATTGTCAATATATGGTTCTATTGTGCTTGAAACCGCCTTAATGCTTTGCTGTCTCGTACTTATTGTACGTGACAAAGAAAGATGGATATATTATGAATAATGCCTCTATTTCTGCCGAACAAAAGCGTTTGCAACTTTCACACATAATGACAAGGCAATAAGAATCAGATGCAGGTAGAATAGAAATTCAATAGGTATAATAAAATGCCAGTGGTTCTCAACACTGCTTTAACATTATATAATTTGTGAAGAAATGCAACTTTTGTATAATAAAATAATAATCGATTACTAATTACCTATAAGTAATTTCAATTGACACCTTTCACTTATACTTATAACAACAATAACAAATACATTTTATTATAGTTAGTAAATATTAATTAAATTACAAAGATATACTTTTATAATTAAATGTAAAATTATAATTGTCATTCATTTTTAACACTAGAGCCAAACTGGTTTTCCTATTTCATACGCGGTTCTCAATTTTAAGAAGTTTAATAATGAATTTAACGTTACGTGTTCCTTCTTCGCGTACATCTCGTATATTAATGCACGAATTGTTTGTTTTCCATTTTCTGGAAAATCTGTAGTGCAAAGTTTGACACGCTGTTTTTCACTGAGGTTCCAACTCGCCGCCATTTTTTTAAAGCACAGATTTTCCCCACCGTCGAAACCGAAAGTTTTAACGCGTTTGCTGTTCTTTGTTGAACAGAAAATGTAGATAATAGTGGACCACCATTTTCTTTTCTTCTTTAAAATAATCGACTGTATTTAAAACTAATTCGCGAATTTCTTTACTCAACTTTTCGGCATTATATTAATGGTTAGTTTATATAAACGCTTACTCAAAGAATAATGATAATATAGATATTGCAGTTGTTTTATTTATACCTATATGTACCTACTAAATGGTATAATAATCTATTATTAATTACTTATTGTTACAGTATTGCATATTTATTTGGATTCTTTTGTAATTGAGTACACTAAAACGTCATTACCATACTTAGGTATACAATGAACTTTCTAAATGTAAATTGAAATACCTATACTTAATCGAATATTCATTATTATGAATGGCTTTTATAAATGTTTATTATAAAACTTGCATTCTTCCATAAATTTTAAATGTAATGTTAAAGCAGTGTTGAGAACCACTGGCATTTTATTATACCTATTGAATTTCTATTCTACCTGCATCTGATTCTTATTGCCTTGTCATTATGTGTGAAAGTTGCAAACGCTTTTGTTCGGCAGAAATAGAGGCATTATTCATAATATATCCATCTTTCTTTGTCACGTACAATAAGTACGAGACAGCAAAGCATTAAGGCGGTTTCAAGCACAATAGAACCATATATTGACAATCCTCCTTGTTAATCCGATACCCGTTCAGTTCTACCGGACAGGCTTTAGTTGTTAAGTTAGAGGTAGAAATTTGGTTCTCTATTAAGTGACTTAAATGTTGTCACATTAATTGATAGTGTATTACATGTCGTTATGGATCTTATTTATAGCTCAAGAGTTGTAAAGAAGGGAAAATGCCAAAAGAGTGATAGCACATTACTTTTTGTGTTTGTTTCAAAAATGTGTTTATGTAAATTATTGTAATTAATTAAACCCAAGTATTATAACAAAGCTTAAAATAATAACTTTCATTAATTATCTAACTGCATTTATTTGTAACACATTGATTTAATGATATACTTTTCAAAATAGTGAAGAAAATAGATATAATTTTTCTAAATTAAGATATACTTAGGCCTTGAAATGATAGTAATATTAATCCATTGATCGCACATCTTACTATTAACCATCTTTTTTTGTTACTTTCAGCGTCATACATAAAAGTATGTCCCCAAACGCATCCTAATCTAACAGCATGCATCATTGATTCAGTTGAAAATTTACGTGAAAAATTAATAACAGGAATTGAAGAACTTGATGTCCCAAGTATAGAACCTTTCAAATTAGATGATATTAGAATTGAGCCTTTTGGTGATGGTACACGTTTGGTAACAAATCTAACGGACCTAGAAGTTTATGGTGTTTCAGAATTTCAAATCTTAAAACTCGTGTAAGTAAATTGTTTGTTTGTTTACAATTTTGTTTGTATGCGATATTTTAGGCCAACGTTAACAAAAAAGGGAAAAATCTTTCGATTTAACGTAAACATTCCTCAGCTAAGAGTTATGGGTGATTATGAATTGGATTCAAGGATTCTATTTTTGGATCTAAAAGGGAAGGGGCCTTTTAGCGGAAATATCAGTGAGTACTACTTATTTATGCTTACTTATCTGGTAATTCTATTATTTTAGCTAATTTTTTGTGTGAATGTATCCTTAAAGGAAATAAAGTTAATATTGCTAACAAAAATTATTTGGTTTTTGAAGATATGAAGCTTAATGTGATAATTGGTGATGCGTCCATACTGTTAGATGAATTGTTTGATGGCAATTCAGTTTTATCAAAGGCAACAAATGAAGTCATTAACGATAATGTACAATTACTGTTTGATGAAATTAAACCTAATGCTGTTGCTGCACTTAGTAGAGTTTTGACTGATATTGCTAATAAGATTGCCAAGAGGTTTGAGTATGAAGATTTATTTCCTTAATTAACATTTCTTTTAAATTTATGTAATCGGAATGTGAATAAATACTGTATTTTTAAGTGGTTACTCTTTTACTAGATCAATGTAACCTTTAATTCAAGCAAGATTAAATCATTGATTAACATATTCAGGATCAATAATTAAATGCAAATTTTATTGCTTCCAAACGCTTCCACTGCCAGTTATTCTTTCAGAAAATCCAAATTACGAGCGACTTGATCATTATTTTGGACAGTACCTAGGTAACGTGCAGAAATCGATAATCTAATCTTTTCGTATCGACCTCATAACTTTCTTTAATTACTGTTCTAAATAATTATTTTTGGATTGCTACTTATTTCAATAACACATCGGCTAAATTTTTCTGTGTCTACTGCATATGTTACTTTCGCTGAATTACCGCTAGAGAATGGTACCGTTAAATAAATACATCTTATTAACGGAAACTTTATTTTACAGTGTATACAATAATTTGATTTTGGCCACAATGATGCTTCATAAGAAAAATTGGTTTAACAAGTGTTCTTTCTGAGGTGGACTTTCTTTTCCGAGCGGCCATTTTGTGTGAAATACAAATATTTTCACATTCTCTTTTTTTTTTGGTTCTTTGGTGCAATCATCGTTCCTAGAGAATTTACGTATATAGAATATTTCCTTACCTGATAATGTAATTATTTGGTGCAAATGTGTTTCTAGCTGTGATGGATACATAAAAATGTTACTTTCACAAAAAGGGGTGAGCTATCCCGATTTCTTCAATTCCTTTGTAACTATTAGGTACATTTCTTTCAGTGTTGAGATACGATAAGCCAGATTGTGTTAATCCATTACCAGAAATCGCCCTCAATCTAAAGATTTAACGCAAAGTTATACGATTAAAACTACGATCACTTACCTAATCTTATTTGTTCTACGAGTATCCTTCGATTCGGTTTCTATTTTTTACTACGATTTTCTCTTACAGTGCTCTCTTCGTGTGAACTACTTGTATATAGCTTGTAGCTTTACTTCAATTACTTTTGTGCTGTTGATGTTTCGTTTATCTGGAAGTAACTGTATGCTACGCGGACGTTAATGATTTATTCTCCATGCATGGTTTAAGTTACTGAAGTTTCCGAGAATGGGCTCTGGCTGCAGGTTCTCTACTGACAACTTGAAACCTTCGCCTCTGCACTAATCAGGGTGTAAAGTATAGCTACTCGTCAGCACCAGGTCAGAATTGTCCATTTTCGCATATATTAGCAAAGTTTACCTTTGAGTTTGTGTTATGAACTGTTATATTTCGGAAGCTGCCTTTAGCAGTTATCCAACAGCTCTGCGAGATAGAAAGTTCGTTTACATTATTAAAATTACTACAATTTTTAATGAATTATTTACCTTGTCGATGACGCTTTCTTCTACGGTGTCTTTGTGAAAATCACGTTATGCTTTAGTAAGTTTTATTGCATTTATAAACATTTTACTACTGAATCACCAATATATGTGATAAAACCGTTAGCTTTAATCGTGTGGGAGTATAATAATAGGTTATTTTCAACGGTACTGTCTTTACCATTCATTTTGTAATATTAGGGAAGGTTATCCAAAACGCTGCTGTTGCGCAGCTGCATAAACGAAATAAATAGGTTTGTTCGTTTGTAGCGAACTTTTTACACCTGAAACAGCATTCGTTTGTCGGAACTGAACAGAACTATTTCCGTTCGTCTGTACTAGTGTAGTTGAACCGTGTGTGAACTTCCTACACCTGCTCTTAAGGACGAGTAGACAGTGCAGAAGCATCTCGATTTTGTTTGACCCACTTACACAACGTGCCGAATACGAACCACACTCTGAGAATTATAAGAAAACAAGGTAAGATAATGAAAAGAAGAATAAAATATTATATGTTTACTATTCAATTAGATACACGTTGGATGGTTCACCATTTACAATTTGATTCTTGTTTGTACCAAGCTAACTGAATAAAAATGTTATTAAATTAGTACGTATTTGAGGTTATGCACTCCTATATGATGTAATTAATTATTTACTTTGTTAATTCACTTGTAGGTATGAGTAAATCAATAGCAAAGTCATTGGACCACCACCTAGGACTGCAAAAGATTTGCGGGATCCAACTGATGGCGAATTTATTATTCAGGACGAGTATTACGTATTTACTATACGTAAGACTGTAACACCCTAAATGAGTGTACAATAATTGTTTTATTAATTGCCCTGGTTTGCTAGCTCAGTACCACAGGGGAGGTTCAGTTGGCAAGTTTCAACACTACTACGTATGTTAGGTTGCCTGGAGTTAGAATAAAGTAACACAATACATAAGAAGTATATTAAGAATATAATTTACGAACTGAAATTAAAATATAATACTTTTAAATAATATAGAAACAAACAATTTTATTCTGGCGTATAAAATAAAATTAAACTCAGTTGTGTAGTTTGAATCTGATGTCGGAATCTGACTTCGGGCTGGATCGCGTCTGGTCGCAAGCTGTAACAAATGGCTTTAAGCATGTGTCTGTTATTTTTCATAGGTTTTTCTTTTCTGGGTAAGTGTAATAATAATTAATTATCAATAATGAATTTCGGTCGGGTTAATGGTGGGGGTGAAGATAAATGGACCGAGTGGTTTTTATGAAAGTGGAGTAACAACTTCAATCAGGTAAGACAGCGATTCTTTTAAGTTTCTTTGAGATAATGGATTTGTGAGTAATTGCAAATATGGGGGTGAAACCTATGTAATTTAGAGGAGGTTTAAGCAATTGAATATAATTCTTCGATATTGACTGGAAACAGGTTAGGATAACCCTCGACCTATACCAACATTTGCAATTGTTATAATCAGCTGTTGGTTACTGTTGTATTGTAAAATTTGGATGTTTGGGAATGTAAATTAATTTTTAATGTATATTTTTAAAATAGATTGAACACAATTGTACTAAATGAATTATTTGTAATATAATGTGATTTATTTAACTTTTCTGGCGTCTTATGATTAATCGGGTAACTAAATGGAGAAGTTTTAATATAAAGTGTAAATCTTGCGAAATGAGAATATACACTAAATTATGTTTAATAATTAGTACTGGGGTTAGACTAAATGGGATTTTTGAGAAGTTTATCCGGGTGATATTATCTTGAAATTACAGGACCATGTGAGGGGTGGGAGGAATTCGGACAGGAGTTCAAGAGGATGTGTAACAGAGGCAGGATATAGGGGTAAGTAGTATTCTGATAAGTGGATAGTGACGGCATAAGTTTTATATTGGTGAGTTAGGATCGGTTATTGAATTAGTCATTTCTATGCAGACTTCGAGCTGTTACCTCCGAATGAATGGTAGATACTAATTCGGCTTACTCCAGGTGATAGAGAAAATTAAAGGGTGTGATTTACACTAAGCTGGTAACGGTATGAGTATTAAATTGTGAATCTGGATTAAATGGATAACTAATGATTTCTATACACCCTTCGTGGTAGTAACACCGAACAGATGTTAGCTAGGGATCAGGTTTATGCAAGAATAATAAGGAAAATTATAGAGATGTCACAGTATAGGATTACCTTATAATTAGTTTTTTTTCCATTTATTTGCTAACAAAAGATTCAGTAATTAGCTCTGCTGTAAACGTTTCGCATTTAGTAGTAAAACCGAAATCAGTTCCTTAAATTAATTAATATATTAATCGTCAAATATTAATAAAATGCTTGAATTAGTTATTATGGATCGCAAATCGAAATTCCGAAAGAAATGCAATTTTAAATATATTGTTTGTAATAAAATTGTCTCCATGATAAACAGAACTGAAAGATTTTAAATATTACTCCGTTAACTGTAAATTTCAATTTTTCGATTTTATATTCCGTAATTAAAGTTTGATGAATAGTAATCTATTTTGTATTAAAATACATATTTTGAATGGTAAATTAGACCTATTGTATTAATATCAGTTAGAGATAAGCAGCTTTCAAAACTCGAATTTGAAACCCGAGAAACATAATTTATAGATATCTAATTAGTATACAATTAAAAACTAACACAGTTCCTGTAAATTAATTGATTTATCTTGTAAAATTGCATTTTTGAACAATAAGAATTTGACCGTGAAACATTACGTTTGTGACTAAAAATTTTATTGAAAATACATTTAATTGTGTAATTATAGACAAAATAAACCGTCAAGGAGTGCCTATAATTAGTAATTAAGCCATTATATAGAATAAGTATTTTTTAGGTAGGAAGTGGTAAATTTTTATGTCAATTGCTCCGTTATTTAATAAACTATAATTCCAGCATAGCAAAATAAGCATTAAATGAATAATTAATTTAATTTTTAATTAAAATAACTTTTGACACTTCTTACTGAGCATATGCAGAGTCGGAATTTCCGATTGACCCACCGCTAATATCTTATAAGTTATATAGGTAAGTCGCGCGGGCGTTCTGTTTTCTTTTTAGTTCTCACTGTATTCTTGTGTAGATCGAAGCTGTTTTTCTATTGAGAGTATGAGGTATACTAGTGGTTTTAGATTGATTAATTGAACTTAAGTTAATAGATACTCGCTCCATAATTAAATTTGAATGGATTTAATTTGTTTGAATACTGGTAGTCAAATTTGCCTTGTTACTAATATGCTCATATTTAAATTGTAACCGATGAAAGTTAATTAAATTGGGAAAGCTCGTATTTATTAACAATCATTAATTAATCATCACCCATTAGTGAGGGATTCTTGTTTGTAAAGGGGACCTGTGACCTTTGTCTACCGTATCCGCCGGCCGCCCGAATTAATTCTTACTCTTACAGTTGGGTGGTGTGGTTTGTATCTTCTAAACAGTAAAGAAAGTGCTGAAATAAAATCTTTTCAAACAGGGTATGCCATTTTGGGTGTCGGGATGGTGTTAGAAGACTATTTGCAAAGAATAATGTATTTGTAGGTTGGTCGCTGGTGAAAAGCTTGTATTTAGTAGAGATAAACATGTTGAAACTTTCTCCCATCAAGGGATCTTCCTATATGAATGTACTAGTCAAAATTGAGCATAACATATTATAGTTAATGAGAAGCATAATGATAATTGCTGCTTTGCATGGGCTATCACAGCGGACAACTCCGTACCCTGGCTTCAGATCCTTCTTTAATTGGGATGGTATAGAGTTTCCTGTTAAGCTGTCAACTTTCCAGTCCAACAACAATATTTCCATCAATGTTTATGGACTGGAAGGCAGGTACCGTGATGGTGAGCGTGATATGGAAGTAGTGTGTCGTTTGTACTATACGAGGGCTAAACAATCTGTAAATGTTAATTTATTATTATTAGCCAGCAACCATACAGAAAACGAACACTATGTCTGGATAAAAAATTCTTCTCGTTCACTTGGCAACCAAATAACGCAACGTAACGGGGCAAAATATTTTTGTGATTCATCTTTATTAGTTTATAACACAGGAGCAATTGATTCGTCACGTAGCGCATGACTGTATTTTTGGGTACACTATATTACCTGATGTAAAACAAAGAAAAGATAGAACGGGGAATTCTATGCGGAAAATGTACTTGGGTTCGAAACTATCAAAAGCAGACGTTTTTACCATTCGTGATATACGCAGATTGTTAGTATCGGTAGGTACGGCTCAAGCCGATCCCGAACAACTAAATAAATGTGGAAACAAGAACCATACTCATTCTAATATTATATTAAGTCTAGAGTAAACTATGCTTGGTCCAAATTAGAGCATTATAGGAGTGATAAGCGCAGCGGATAAATTTATTAGACGAATAGAGAGCGACTGGAAACGGATATATAATGAACATTTAAAATCTCTTGTTCCAATATTACCACTAACTGATGAACAAAAGGAAATTTATGAAAAAACTCGAAATGGCTAGTTACGCGATAATCTTATTGTGATCTTACAGACCCTCAAGTACAGTCACTGTCACGTGACTGGTAAATACCGTGGTATCTTACATTCGATTTGTAATTTAAAATATCAATTACTTTATTTTAACCTAGTTTTTTCATAATTTGAGTGCTTATGATGCCCACATGCTCATCAAACATTTATCGAGTGAAACGGAGGAAATTAACGTTTTCTCTATTAATAGTGAGAAATATATAACGTTTGGTAAGCATATTTTGGTAAATGAATTTACCGAGTTAAATCGATAAGCGATAATTTTGTCTTATCATGCTAATGATTACCAAAATTATAATGAAATTTGGAATGGTTAATCTTCTTATAGTATTTATTTAATTTATTTTAATAAGAGGCAATGGAAGGTAGATATAACAAGCTGTGATAGTAAGAGCTTCATGTGATAATGTTGAAGCATTCAGAATTAGGTCGTCCGAAAACTAACATTAAACCTTCTTCTCAAATATTTTGTGCCCAAACTGAGCGTCGGGTATTGAGCTTTCCTTTAATCGTTAATCCAATTCTGCCGTGCTTTTCAATCCCTGGTTTTTATTGTTTTGATCTTATTTCTTCCTATGTCTGCTATTCTATCATTCCATTTCTTCCTTGAAATTCCCTTTCTTTTCCTATCTGTACTTCTTACTTCGTATACCTTTTTAACTATTGTGTTAGGCTTCATTCTAATTATGTGGACGTACCAATTGAGTTGATTTTCTCTGCTTTGGTTGTTATTATTTCTTGATTTATTTTCCGTCTTATTTCTTCGTTCTGTATTCTGTCTCATTTTGTTTTCCAGCTATCTTCCGTAGAAATTTTATTCCCTCTGCTATGGCGTTTCCTTCTTGTTTCTTCTGTAGTGTCCACGATTCGCTGGCGTATGCTATTATTGGTATTACCACTGAGTTATATACCTTTAGTTTTATGTTGTTGCCAATTTCCTTTTTCTCGAAAATGGGTCTACTTAGAGCATAATATATTATTTATTTTCTTTACTCTGTTATTTATGTCTATGTCTATTCTTCCATCATCTGCTATCATACTTCCTCATATGTTGATACTTTCTCTACCTTTTGTTCTTTAATGTATATCCCTGGCATGCTTTCTCTGTTGTCTTTCATATTTATAATCGTAGTTTTGCTACATTATGTACATTAATTTCGAGGTTTATTTTTTCTATTTCTTCCGTCCATATTTCTACTAATTTTTCCATGGTCTTATGACTATATGCTATCAATACGATGTAGTTTGCATAGAGTAAATTATTTGTTCTTACTGGTTCCAATTACCGTTTGATATTTTTCTGTTTTCGTTCTTGTTTCTTTTATTAGTCTATCCATTAGTATTATTAACAGCAGCGGGCTTAAACTGTCCCCTTGTTTAATTCTCTTCTTCATTTCAAACTTCCTAGACATTTATCCGTTAATTTGTAATATTCCAACCACTCTCCTTAGTTTTCTGGGTACATCAAGTTGTTTCAAGCATTTCCATATTACGTTTCTGTTTACTGAATTGAATGTTGCCCTTAAGTCAAGGAAAGTTTACTCCTATCTACCTTCTTTTCTATAATGTTCCGGATTATGTGTATATTATTGTTGGTTTGTTTGTTCACGCTATATGCGCCAGCTCCTCCTCCAGCTTGCTCTCCACTACTTTGTGCAGTCTCTTTTCTATTGTTTTCTTATACAGTTTGTAGCTTGTTGTACATATCTCTGTATTTGTCACAATCTGAGTATCTTCCTTTCTTATATGTTGGTAGTATGATATTATTTTTCCGATCTTCCGGGATATTTTCCTTTTCTCACGCTGTTCTACATATTCTCAGTAGCAATTCTTTTCCTTTTTTTCCGTATATATTTGATCATTTCTGGTTCTATCTTATCTATCACACAAGTTTTATCCGTTTTAATTTTCTTTAATGCTTATTCTAGTTACTGCATTGTAATTTTGTCTGTCATTTCATGTGTCTCCTCTTCCTTTTCTTCCTCATCTCCAACTTCAGCCTCTTGATTTTCTACCATAAATTTATTCCCATAATAATCTGTCTATGCCTCTAATATATCCTTTGTTGTTGTTTTTAGTTCATTATTTCTATTCTTAATAGCTCTCATTGGTTTTTTTATGTTGCCTTTTAGTTTTCTTAATTGTTTCCAGAATTAATTTTATGCGTCTCATTTAAGTTTGTTTCGAAGTCTTCCTAGCTTTTCTTTTTTGCTTATTTAACCACGTTTTTCACTGTTTCTTTTCCTTATGTAGTTTCTTCTTTCCTGTTATGCATTTGAGGTTAGGTATTTTTTCCAGGTTTCTTTTTCTCTTTAATTGCCTGTCTACCTTCCTTGCTCCACCAGTACGTTCTCTTCAAATTGTTATAGTATCTTCTCATTCCGCATATTTCCGCAGCGTTATTATATATTATTTCTTTAAATCTCCTCTATATTTCCTCTAATTGCAGTGCTTCTTCCTGTTCGATTGTTTGAAATTCTTTATCCGTTTCTGTTTGATATCTCTTCATAATTTCCTCTTGTTTTAATTTGTGTATGGATATTTTTTTATAATTTGTAGTCTTCCCTTTCTCTAATCACACCTTAATTCTGCTTTTATTTCCGTCTTTACTCTTTCTATCTCGGTATGTATCATTGCCGTGTATGTTATGTAATCCATAAGACTTCTAGCATTTCTTTCTTCCGCTACAAAGTAAATTTACCTTCTTTTTTCTGGTTCCATATCGTGTTTCTAATGAGTAATTCGTTTACTTGACAAAATTCCAGCATTTTCTGTCCATTTCTATTTATTACCTCTTCACCTTGATTCCCATACATTCCAATGATTTCCCCTCCTCTATGCTTATCATTTCCAATTTTTGCATTCCAGTCCCCCATTATAATTACTCTATCGTTTTCTTCCCTGATTCTGAAAATTAGTTTAAACTCTATTACCTCTTTTTCTGTTCCTTCTGTTGGTGCATATATTTGTATTATTTGTACTTTCCCATTTAGCTCTGGTTCTGTCTCTATTAATCTTGAATTTATTGGTGCGAATTTGCTAATTCTCTTATTTATTTCTTTTGATAATATTATGCCCACTCCTTCCTTTCCCCTCTGTCTCTCCTGTACTCCTGGATAAAATAGGCTATGTTCACTTGGCAATTGTATACTTCCTTTTCCCTTCTTTTTAACTTCACTAATTTCCATTATCCCTATACCCCATGTTTGCATTTCTTCCGTTACCTCCATTTCTTTTCCTGTCATCGTTGGTATGTTCCATGCCTCAATTGTTATTTCTTGGTTACTTATTTTTTTGTTAGTGTTTTCTATATTTTTCCCTATTACCTTCTTTTTTCCTTTCCTTCTATTAAGTTTACCTGCAATTTTCCTCTCATTTTCCTTTTTCGTAGCTCCGTTCATCTCGCGTTTCCGGTCATTATTAGATTTTGCTAGTTTTTTGGGACGTGTATTGTTTTATTAATCGCCAGCAATCGTTCTTTCTAGTTCTTGTCTTCTGTATTTTCTGGTGATCTTTAATTCATTGTTCTTCCTTACTTATTTGGCTCGTTTTCACTTCTTTGTACTTCTGTTCTGTTTTAGTTTTCCATTATTACTTCATCTCCCTCTTTTCTGATTATCCTTCTTTTCTCCTCGATACTTCCAGGCTCGTTAATTTCTATATCTTGGAGTTGTTCAAAAGTGTATGGTTCACTGTTTACGATCAGTTTGTTATATCTGATAGTAGTGAGATTATCCATTTCCTTTATTATTTTCATATATTTTGTCAGTTCTTTCCTTTGTTTTAGTACCTCTTTTGAGTAGCCTTCTTATATATAAATATTTTTCCCTTTTAATTTCTTTGTTTCTTTAAGAATTTTCATTTTCTTCTGATATTTATTAACTTCCATCATTATAGGTCTTCCTTTTCCATTTACTTTTATACCAATCCTTCCAATATCCGACACTTCTTTTTCCATCTCGAGCTTAATTCCTATGTCTCCCAGGAAATTCTTACTAGTTCTTTTAATTGTAGCTCTTTCTCTTCCTTTATTTCTTCTACTCCATGTATAATAATTTTTCTCTTCTTTATTTCTCTCTCCATTTCCTCTATTCTCTTATCTTGTTGTATAAATTTGTTTTATGTTGTTATTTTCTTTTTTCGGTTATCATTTTCTTCCCTAGTTTTTGTTAATTCTATTTGCAAATTGTCGATTTTATGTCCTATTCTCTCATTCCTTGCTTCTAACTTATCTAGTTTTTCTAACTTTGAATTTATTTCTTCTAAAATCTTATCCATCTTTTTATATGTTTATTGTAATATTCTTGAGTTTTATAGTTATTCCCAGGTTTACTTCTCCTTCGTAAAATATTTTCTTCTGTTATACTTTGTATCATATTTCTACTCTAATGTCCGTTCCAGATCATTAACTACCGCCTGCACTTTCTTTTAGATAATTTTATTTTCACTCTTAGTATTTAGAATCTTTTATTTAATTCTTAAGGTTTTTCTTCTTCGCCCTTGTATTCGTCCGAATCTGTATACGTCTACTTGCGCGATCTTAATCCGTTTCTTTACTTTTCACAAAACTCCATACTCGATACCGTCCTGGCTTCCCGCGCTAAGTTTCAAATACTCACTAAGATTACGCGCTATGCGCCGTCGCCCCCCAACCGTATGTACTTCTTTCCTTATCTGCTGTCACTCCGTTTCCTATAAACGGTTTACTTTTCCTAGATATTAATTTAAAATTATTCCTACCTCATTATTTCTAGTTTTCTATCTTTTTAAATACTATTCTCACTAGTTTTGGCTTGTGTTTAATTTTAAATCTACCTTGTATATCTTTTAATTCACTTTAATACACAGACATTACTTTATAATTTACTGTCCACTTTTACACCAGGAACGGGCTTTTAAACATTAAACCAAGTTCAATAAAAGTAATTCTAATGCGACTATTAATGTAATGAAAGATTTAAAAAATACACATAAATTGACAGATTCTCAATTTCAACTGATCAAATCCCAGCGCAAAGCAAGTATTTGAAAAAATTACATAATGATCTTTCAAACAAAATATCTGAAGGTGATAGAATTTAACCATTCACTATCTCAATAGGATTAGGGGCTTTTTTGAATGACGAATTTGATATAATTAGTAACAAACAAAATACACCCACGTACCCCACAAAACTAAAAAAAAATTGTTTTAATGTAAAAAAAAACCGACCACTGATGATTGCTTAGCTATTGAAACGCATTCGGTGCTTTTTAATTTTTAATGAATAACTATAACTCGGAAATCTAAATTAAAAATAATTGAAGTATTTGGTCGTAAATAAATAATAGCAAGTCCGGTGAGTGGCGCGAGAGCCAGGAATCCCGCAGGGAGCAATCTGGTTCAAACGCGATGTGATCGAAGGGTATGTAAGTGAAAAAATGTATGTGTATATATATGTACATTTAAATATTCACACAGTAAGTATACGCCGTATTATTTGTATCTTTCTCGATTCTGTCTGTATTTCTACTTCTTACTTCCTTACGTATCGAGGCAGTAGACAAATAACTGTCCGGTAGTAGGACGGTACCGTTAGAAGGAATGCTACATCGTCCGGGGCACGACTTGGCCAGTAAGTGGTCTGACCGTTATGGTATTAATCAAGAGAACAATACAATTGCCTCGAATCAACTTGGCTACAAGTGGCGGTCAAGGTCGAAACAGACAGACCCCGTTGCTGACGACTGCGCAAGAAATGAACGTAAGGTACGAAAGACACCTTGATATCCTGTATGTATATGAGCAAATGCGCAAAGGAAAGGGTGCCGTGGAGATGGAGGCTGACAGCCTAGCACTATGGTGAGGAGTTCAGACTAAGTAAGTGTAAGAGCGAAAAGATGTGTTAATCAGTACGAATTGGTATCTCCCCGGGTAATGTGGGTTAAAATTAAAGTAGAGTTTCGAAGAATCTTTCTTACTGCATGCTATGCACCTGTGAATGGAAAAAGAGACCAGGAGCGTGAGAACTTTTGGAATGAAGTAGAGCACGTGCTAAACGTATGCAAGCCAAACGAAAGAGTGATGATTGTGAGATATGAACGGATGGGTGGGTGTACAGAGACCGAACTGAACTGTTGTAGGAAAGTCGGAGACCAAGAGTCGATGAGAATGGTGAACGCATGGTGAACATCTGTATGGAGAGATGCTTGTTTGTATCCAATACATGGTTTAAACATAAAAATGCACACGTGTATACATATCAAGAGGTGAATCTAAAGTACGATAGACTTGATAGTGTATGATGAACGGCTTAGAAATTTGGTGAAAGACACAATAGTTGGGTCGGACCACTTTTTTGTATCAGAGTGCGTTTAGGGCAAAAGTGGGTCTGGCGAAGAAAAGTAAACGTAGTGTAAACGTTCAGAATTACAGGTAAATAAACTAGTGGATAACGTTGCGAGAATGAAATACGCAAATGGTGTAAGTAAAGAGTTGAATGTGAATGAAACAGTGTGGAACTAACAAATAAAAGACACTGACGTTAAAAGTGCATGGATAAGCTTGAAAAACTGTGTTGTCAATTGTGCCGTGCAGATATGTGGAAGAGCGACTGTAGGTAGACAGAAAAAATGTGCCTGGTGGAATGAGTCGGTAAAAAAGGCAGTATGTAAGGAAAAAGATGAGCACATAGCAATGATTGATGCAAAAAATGAGACTGAGAAGAAGCGATTGTATGAGGTGTACAGATTCAGAAACAAAGAAGTGCAGGAGTCAATGAGAATACGTAAAAGGATGCAATGGTTGTGGAAGGAGAGAAAATGCAGAATAATTTTGAGAGAAACAAAAATTTATCTGGAAATGGGTCAAAAATACAAAACGTGGCCCAAAGCAGAACGTTGCAGGAGTGATGAATATGAGCAACTAAATAGTATGGGATGACTGTGAAGTCAGGAAATGCTAGCAAGAATACTTCGGAAAGCTGTACAGTAGTGAGGAAAGCAAGATGGAAGTGTTAAATAAGGAGAATGTAGAAGGAATGGTGAATGTAACTGAGAAGGATAATGGGGGGTGCAAAGCTTATACGAAGATTGTGTGAATTATTCAAAGTGTGCCTTATGTGTGGAAAAGTGCTGAGGGATTGGAAGAGTGCGATCATTGTACCACTGTATAAAGGTAAGGGGAACCAGTTTGATTGCAAGAACTATAGAGGAATAAATTTGCTCAGCGTGCCTGGTAAGTATTTGGAAGAATACTGATTGATAGAGTACGAAATTACACAAACTAAGATTTGGGATATGCAGGGTAGCTTTGCGCCAGGGAGAATATGTGTCGATCAGATGCTTGCTCTCCAGCAGGTGATCGAAAAGTGTTTAAGTGTAAAAAGGAAGTTATACAGTGCGTTTGTAGATCTGAAGAAAGCATACTACAGAGTGAATAGGGAGAAGCAGTGGGAAATTTTAAATGAATATGGCGTAAATGAAGGTCTAATAAACGGAATAAGGGAAGTATACAACGGTAGTCAGGCATGTGTTAGGGTGAGAGGAGGTGTGATTGGATACTTTAATATTGAGCAAGAAGTGCGACAAGGCTATGTGATGTCACCGTGGTTGTTCAATATATACATCGATAAATGTGTTAGACAGTCATGTACCGATACAAATGGTGCAATGGTTGGTAACGTAAATGTACAACTTCTGGTGTATGCAGATGACACAGTCCTATTAAGTGACAGAGCTACAAAAATGCTCTGAGAAAGTTTGATACAGTCTGTGACAGCATGGACCTAAAGGTAAACGTGAAAAAAGCTAAGATTGTCGTGTTCAATCGGAAAGGTGGAAGGAAGAGTAGAGTATTTACTCTGCAAGATGAAATTGTAGAGCAAGTGGACGAGCTGGTACGTTTGGATAGAATGTTTACTGCAGATGATACAATGGAGGGCGAGATTGGACGAAGGGTCAATGCTGGAAGGAAAGTGATTGAAAATATGTGGACGATAATGAGAAACGAAAGTATGAGACTAGCTGCGAAACGAGCAATCTATAATGGCGTGTTTGTTCCATCAGTAATGTATGGAAATGAGCCATAGGTATGTAAAAAAAGAACGAAAGAAAAATAAATGCCGTAGCTACAAGATTCCTGAGAAGCGAATGTGGTAAAACGAGAAGGGACAAGATAAAGGATGAATGCATAATGACGAAGTGTGGCGAGGAAAAGACGATGATGGATAGATATAAAAGTAGTACATTACGATGGTTTGATCACATTGAGAGAATGAACAACGCAAGATTAACGAAGCCAATATATATGAGTGAGGTTAGAGGTAAGACCTTGCCTGGCAGGCCGCGTAAAACTTGGCTGAACTTAGTAGAACGATAAGGAGTTTTAAAAATAAAAGGGCATGGCAGAGACAATATATGAATCCTGCAGAAGCAGAATGTTTAATACTTATATATCATACTTACGGTAACCTTCCAGTTTGAAAATTTTGTGGAAAGTTTACATTAAAATTTACATTTCTAATCGTAAGCTAAGGTTTATACTCTTATTACCATCCTATCGGAAGACACCATGGTCCGTTTTGAAGCTGAATCCCATGGCAATCTTAACACCCATCACAAATCCTCATTATTTCTAGAAAAAAACAAGCTTGGAGACTTTTAATTGCTTATTAAAGAAAGGTCAGGCTATTTTAGTTTATAACACAAGATCATTTTCATAACTTACGTCCATATAGATTTGTATCGTTGTAAAGATACTTTCGTGTAAATTTGAGTACATTAAAATTAATTTTGTATTACAACATAATCAAGTAACAGCTTCCTGATTATTTATTCAACGATTATAGTAGATCTGTAAATGATTAGTTCCCTCATCGTCAGGAAACTGTGACTTCTGTGACGAATTATTTACGCGTATACGTATTGTATGTACCACAACTGGTGCATCTGCACCTATTTTATTTTATAATTAGAAGGCGGGTTGAATTGAAACCATCTAGTAAATATGGGTGGTTGTATATTTTGATAATAGAAATAAGGTGTGCTCGGAGAGGTTGCTAAAAAATATTTGATTGGGTTGTTGCATTTGATATTTTGAAGGAATGAATGTATTATTTTGTCTGATGAAATAACACAGGATAAAGAAGTAATGTTATATTTTCTCTAATTGTATTTTCTTTCACCAAATGGTTATAATATTATGATCTCAACAAAAGCCATGGATATCCAGGTAAAGATGACCTCAGTCTACCACCCAGCTTCGAACCCAATAGAGAGGGTTATGAGAGAATTAGGGAGATTATTTTGGTCATATTGCAATGAAGATCATACGAGTTGTGCAAAATGGGTAACGCAAGTGGAGCCATGGTTAAACAATTCCATTCATGATAGTACAGGATTCACACCAATTAAATTACTCAAAGGGAAGGGGACTCAGTACCAGATTGAAAGTATTGTGCGATTTCCGCAAAGAGATGATCTGACGGTGGAAACGAAGATCGTACTAGCTAGAGACAAGTTGAAAACCAAAGCAGAAAAAGAAGTGAAAGTGAAACTTGATGAGAAAATTAAAGGAACCAGTAAAATATATTCCAGGAGATTTGGTATTGTTACGAACTCATTACAGATCATCAGCGTTAAGTGGGGAGATTCGAAAGTTTTTTTTTATACGAGGTGTCGTATGAAGTAGTACGTGAAAATTGTCCAAATGCATATTTATTAAAGAACCCACATACCAATGAGTACAGGGGAGTTCATAATGTAATCAATTTAAAAAGATACGTGAAACAGAATTAAATGAGTATAACGTTTAAAAAAATAAAAATTAAACCTAGCTATGTGGTTTCTATGTTTGTTTTTGAATGAATGTTATTAATTCAAAAACAAAGAGGAGGTACTGTAACGGGAGCTTAAAAAAAAATCAAAAGTTCGCGCTAAATTATACGAGATTAGATACTTATATATATATTATTTTTCTGGACAAAGAAATGGTCATTGTTTATTTGTATTTGAACGTAATTAATATTAAGATGGAAAGCTTGAGATTATTTCAATATTTGAATATATTTAAAACACGCAGTATTTGCAAGTGCATTGATGTGTTAGAAGGGACCCGTTGTCAAAATAATGATGTGAAGTTTTTGAGACAGTCGCGTTAAATAAGCGATCAAAAACAATCGCATGAAGTAAGCGATCAAAAACAGTCGCATAAAATAAGAGATCAGAGTTTATAGTTGTCGGTCAATTGAAGCCGCAACATAAGAGACATTGTATAAAGCCTGTCCGGTAGAACTGAACGGGTATCGGATTAACAAGGAGGATTGTCAATATATGGTTCTATTGTGCTTGAAACCGCCTTAATGCTTTGCTGTCTCGTACTTATTGTACGTGACAAAGAAAGATGGATATATTATGAATAATGCCTCTATTTCTGCCGAACAAAAGCGTATAATAAAAAAACAAATAGGTATAATAAAATGCCAGTGGTTCTCAACACTGCTTTAACATTACATTTAAAATTTATGGAAGAATGCAAGTTTTTATAATAAACATTTATAAAAGCCATTCATAATAATGAATATTCGATTAAGTATAGGTATTTCAATTTACATTTAGAAAGTTCATTGTATACCTAAGTATGGTAATGACGTTTTAGTGTACTCAATTACAAAAGAATCCAAATAAATATGCAATACTGTAACAATAAGTAATTAATAATAGATTATTATACCATTTAGTAGGTACATATAGGTATAAATAAAACAACTGCAATATCTATATTATCATTATTCTTTGAGTAAGCGTTTATATAAACTAACCATTAATATAATGCCGAAAAAGTTGAGTAAAGAAATTGAATTAGTTTTAAATACAGTCGATTATTTTAAAGAAGAAAAGACGAAGATGTTCTTAATACGTGGAACGACGCATTAAAAACAGTTAGTGCGAAATATGGCAAAATGTATTGATCATACGGATAAAATAATTAAAGATACTTTTGTTAATGAAGAGATTGTGGATGAAGTAAGACCTCTTATTTTCACAGTTAACACTGAAGAAAGTGATGACGATGATCTTTTCCAAGATTTGGATGACTCAGGAAGTGATGAATCTGAAGCCGAATGACAATTATAATTTTTACATTTAATTATAAAAGTATATCTTTGTAATTTAATTAATATTTACTAACTATAATAAAAATGTATTTGTTATTGTTGTTATAAGTATAAGTGAAAGGTGTCAATTGAAATTACTTATAGGTAATTAGTAATCGATTATTATTTTTATTATACAAAAGTTGCATTTCTTCACAAATTATATAATGTTAAAGCAGTGTTGAGAACCACTGGCATTTTATTATACCTATTGAATTTCTATTCTACCTGCATCTGATTCTTATTGCCTTGTCATTATGTGTGAAAGTTGCAAACGCTTTTGTTCGGCAGAAATAGAGGCATTATTCATAATATATCCATCTTTCTTTGTCACGTACAATAAGTACGAGACAGCAAAGCATTAAGGCGGTTTCAAGCACAATAGAACCATATATTGACAATCCTCCTTGTTAATCCGATACCCGTTCAGTTCTACCGGACAGGCTATAGTCACGAGGTCCTATAAAGTGTGAAAATTACAAATAAGAATTAATTGGGGGTATAATGGGGAAGAAGTAGAAATTACCTTCGTTATTAAAATAATAAAAAGTGCAAGTATTGGCAAGTTGGTGATAATATTGCACATAATTTGATATTCGCATTAAAGGTGACGTAATAAGTGAAGATAACGCGTTTGTATGTATCAGAAAGGTAATCAATTGTGTTTAAATAGTGAATAATAAATATAAGACAGTAATCGATCCAAATTGGTAAATCAAAGTATAAAGAATAATAACTCCAAGTGTTAATGATGAGTAATACGATTGAATATTGCAGTTAGTAGCGCAAGCTGTTTGTCATTGAAGTTAAACAATTAAGTAAAAACTGGATAGTGTAAATATGTCAAGCAATAATTTATACAAATCATTAATTTGTTGGAAGAAAATTAGAATCGTATTCATCCCCAACTAAGAGCCAAAGAAGATATTGAAAAAAACAAAGAAAGCAAGGCACCAGCAGTCTATAACCTATTTGAGGCCTTTTTACCGATTGAAGAAACGCCGGGTTACATCATCCGCTATCAACAAAAACAACAAGTAAGAACCTTTTGATTGTGTAAATAAATAAAATACTTATGTGTTTGATTTTCTCTAAGATTTAAATTTAAACATCATAATTAAACGAAAAACAATGCGTTTAATTCTGATAAAGACTTTATTTGTTATATGTTAGTTTTAAATATTATTATATATATATATATATATATATATATATATATATATATATATATATATATATATATATATATATATATATATATATATATATATATATAATTTAATTAAATGAGTATAACGTTTGATTCCTGAAGATTATTAATACTAAAAGCTTATAGGATAGAGCGGAGCAAGATGAGGCCACGTGGAAAGACTAGGCCCCCCCATAATGCAAGTCCAATGAGCTGCCATCTTTACTTATAATACTAGTGTAGTTAGCCATCTCACCAAAAATAACCAAATTTTGTTGGCTATCCTGATTGTGACAGTTGATAATCGTTTTCTGACGTGCGTGAACTAATTTTATCCTATTTTGCCAATCGAATAAGGTAAGTTTAATAAAATTATTTTGTTTTCGCATGTAAATGTGTGTATAAAACATTTATTTGGTAATATCTATATATGTCTATATTATGATTAAAAAAATGAGATTTTTAACCTAAAAAGTGGTGATGGGGTAAGACGGGGATGTAAACATGGGGCAAGATTGGGACGTCCCCGTCTTGCGGCTCTCTAGTAACATTAATTATGTGCTAATTTTATCAATTTTTTACATTCAGAACATGGTGCGTAACTACAACTCGGCAAAGTTGGTCTGAAGAGGCAATGAGTGAGGCCATTTCTGCGGTTATCGTAAAGAGGATGGGATGCCGTAAAGCGGCTGCTACATTTGCTGTTCCTCAGACAACGCTTTAAAGAAAGGTGTTCATGAAGAAGCAAAATTCTGATGTAGACAAACCACTAAAGAAAAGTTTGGGACCAAACAAAAGGATTTTCAGTGATAAAGAGAAACAATAGTTGGTGTCGTATGTAAGGGATATGCAAAATCGGCTTTTCGGTTTCTCTCCGTCTGACTTTAGACAATTAGCATCTCAGCTTGCAGTTAAAAATGACATCAAGCATTCTTTTAGTGTTGACAACGCTGAAGCTGGAAAAGACTGGTTGCAATCATTTTTGAAGGGACATGAATTGACACTTTGAAAACCTGAAGCTACATCTGCGACTCGAGCAATGGGATTTAATAAAGTGAGTGTTTCAAAATGTTTTGAATTTCCTTGTGGAATAATCGATGAATACAAATTGACTGCTGATCAAGTATTTAATTGTGACGAGACTGGGATATCAGTTAAAAAGTCGAAATGTAAAATAATAGCAACTAAAAGTAAAAAGCAAGTTGGGGCCTTATCTTCAGTAGAAGGAGGTAAAACCATCACCGTGGAAATTTTGTTTTAATGCTGCTGGGAGATATACGCCTCCAATGTTAATCTCTCCGAGCCAAAGAATGAAGGAGGGACAATTTAATGGAGCGCCACCAAGGGCATGGGCTAAAGTTCACAGCAGAATGGTACAAAGGAACATTTTGAAAATAGGTTTAAAAAATTCATTAAATTTTCCCAAGCTTCAAAGGATCACCGTGTGTTGCTGTTATTAGATGGTCATACCACTCATACGCAAAATTTGAACTTAATAGAAATGGCTCGAGAGAACGGTGTAATTTTACTATGTTTCCCTAGACATTGCACACACCGTTTGCAGCCCCTCGACGTAGCCTTCATGAATCCGTTAAGCACATATTACGACCATGAAATAACCACTTGGTTGCGGGCATATCCTGAAAGGGTAGTAACAATGTTTCAAATTGCAGAAATTTTTGGCAAAGCTTATGCACGAGCTGCAGCAATTCCCATCGCTATGAATGAATTTTCTGCAACTGGGATTTGGCCCTGTAACTCCGACATTTTTACGGACGCAGATTTTATTGCAGCTGAAACTACTGAAAAACCTGACATTAACGATGTTGTCATTCCGGCTAAATCTATCGAAACAAGAGAAATCGAAGAATCTCAAAATAGTCCTAATCTCACCCGCGAACCAACAAGAACTCCTGAAAAACAAAACAGAAGATCTGAGGAATTGATAACTCCACTAAACATCTCGGCTCAACAATCAATTTCTAATCTGCAGTCGTGTCTCATTCCCATGCTGAAGGCCCTATGACACCTTGCGTTGGAGCAAATAGTTCGTCAACGTTAATTGCTACGGTTTCACGTGAAGCAGTTTTGCCTATTCCCTATGTTGGGAGCGATGGTCGAAAAAGGAAAAGTGTTCGTCGAGGGAAGATCGCAATTCTTACCTCATCGTCTCTACAAAAATGATTTGATAGGAAGACAAAAAAAAGTTGTGGTCCCTTTAAAAAATAAGGGAAAATCTAATGGGCAAAACCAAGTAAAGAATCTACCAAAAAAAAGTCAAAACAAGCAAAAAAAAAAACAGTCATCAGATGAACAGGAGGACGAAAATACTGCGACTATTTATATTTAAAACCTGATGAAGGATGGGTATCTTGCACTATATGTAAGAGATGGGCACACTGCTCC
Organism: Vesta saturnalis; assembly: GCA_036346205.1. Lineage (NCBI taxonomy): Eukaryota > Metazoa > Arthropoda > Insecta > Coleoptera > Lampyridae > Vesta > Vesta saturnalis. Next base: position 109,955 of record JARFJB010002308.1, on the reverse strand, counting down.
TGCGCAGGAGAAGATGGCGAGGATGAGGATGTGGCTCATGTTTGTACCTTTTGTGAATACATTTTTATCTTACCCCAACCTAAACCCCATCTTGCTGCACCCTTGGGGCGAGATGGGGCAATTGCACTTTTTTATGTTTTATTTTTTTCTATTTTTAAGTTTATTTTTTATAATGGATTATTGACATAATGTAGAGATTACATAAATAAATCTATGACCAATTTTCTTCGAAAATAAATGTAGATTGTTTCAAACCTTAACTTCCCCATCTTGCCCCGCCATCACCTTCCAATATTGAATATATATGCAAAAAGAGGTCAACTCAATAGGAATCCAGATAAATAAATAAATCGAAATGAACATAACAGTGATCATTTATTTATTTTAACTTTGAGCTAGCCGTCGCAACCAATTAAGAAATGAATTCGTAAACGTGAAGCTTAAAATTCATTTATGCAAACTGAAAGTAAATAGCAGGCAAAGTAAAACTTAACTAGTAAATGATATCTTTATAAATTGAACCCATTCAGTTTTAATAAAACGTAATAAAAAAAATAATCATTTTGAGTTTCACAATAACGATATTAAATTTTATTCAATAGTGTTAAGATTATAAAAAAAAGTTTAAAAGAACTCAAATCGTATTCTTTTGGAGCAGGTTTAACCAAACAAAAGTAATATTCAAGGGAATTACGCCCGATGCAAAGAGTGATTATTTTATCTAATATAAATTAATACCAATGGTACTTTGAAACTGAATATTACATCACAATGTCGATATTTAATGTAGAGAGGCCTCTTGATTTTATTTGTAATATACTTTATTCAGACATTTCTTACCTATAATGTAGCATATTTTAAGGTGGGTGTTTCCATGTAAATGTAGTGGAAGCGTAAAATCGGCTCTCGGGTAAAACTGGCATAATGCTGTCCTATGGAAGATAACCGTGGCAATACTAAAGCATGTTTTCGTTGGAATACTGTGTGTGTACCTGTTATGAAACATGTTACATTTTGGTTCGTGAATCATAAATGTGTACCTTTAACATGTGATGTTTTTACTTGTACTGAAGTTAGCTAACTGCATAACTTGGTGATCACCATTTATGAAGTACAGGCCTGCATTAAATTATTACTACATTGATTTATTAAGGTTAGAGTAGGCTGATAGCAATTTGATCTTGCAATAACAGTAGAGTTTAAATACGTATTGATCTAGGTATTTATAGTTAATACCGATCGTTTATTTATGTTGTTATTCTTGTTGTAGAATGCGGTGAGGTTTTTTTGTAGTTCTTTTCCTCAATCTGGAATAAAGATAGCAGAACTACATTGCACTTGCTTATAAACTTATATACTGTGTTTTATTGTGTTACTATTATTTTGTCCATTAGATACCCGGAACACATACATCCCGTAACAACCCTTTTACACAACGTAAGTGGTCCTACCTAGTTTTCATGACGATCATTTGGCTTAAATAGTTTCGCACATTAAAGTTGTTCTTGCATTCGAGTTGTGCAGTCACTAGACTGTCCTGGGTACATTACTGTATGGGATGCGAAACAATTGCATGACGACCGATTACATAGACACTGACTACCTTATCTTGGCCAAATTAACCTTTACTTCTGTTACCCTGCACTCGTGCATTTAAAAAAAACATCTCAAGAACACTAAACAAAAAACACACATCAAACTGTAAGTAAACCTTAGAAATATCTAAGAATCAAGCCTTTCACGAACGGATCTAAACTTTCAATCCTCGTGACTTCCCTGATGGTAGCCAGATGTTTGGACACTATAAGAAAATTGATAAGGTTTAATTAATCATATCAGTTAAAAATACCATAACTATTCTAGTGCTGACCAGAGTGTTATTTAAAAGCAGAACGATTGTTTAATAGTAGTTTAACCTTTTCACTTATCACCTTTATAAACAAAAACAAAAGAATTGTATTATAACCATTAATAACAAGGGTTGGCATGTCTGGATTTGTTAATAAGAAAAAACTTAGGGCGACTTATGTGCTGATCTTTTATTTATGTGTATGGTGGAACTACCAGTTCATCGGACCGAACGAATGATTTACTAGGTAGGTGTGGTCCGCTCAATTGATAATAAGGTTTAAAGTTAGACCTATATATATTTGCATATTACGACCAATTTTCTTACCTCTCCCTGTACTAAGAAGGTTTACACCAGTTTTGCAGCTGACGGTTACTGCACTGTACCTTCCTACGATAAATTCTTTGCTAAAATGCGTAATAAAAATACAACCGATGAGGAATACTTTCGCGTTATACTGGTTAAGTGTAATACGATTGGTGAGTATGCGGATATATATTTAAAATCAGATGTGTTTCAGAGAGCTGACGTGTTAGAAAATTGTATACGGTTATGTGTGGGTGTATATGGTTTAGAACATACAGAGTATGTTATCATAACTGATTGGCGTGGGATGCCATGTTAAAATCTGAAAAAGTGCAGTTAGAAATGCTGACTGATATGGATATATACCACTTGTTTAAGAAAGGTATTTGTGGTGAAGTTAGTACTTGTGTTAAGCGGAGAAGTATTGTTAATAACGAGTTCGTACCAAACTTTGACCCTAATCGTCCTAAAGTATTTTTGCACTATATATATATATATATATATATATATATATATATATATATATATATATATATATATATATATATATATACATATACAGTGAGGTTTTTTTTTCACTGAACATAGCAAAACATATCAACTATGTTCACTTTTAAAAAAACCAACCCAACGTATTGCCACGGGTTACTTGTTACAAATATCGGGTAGGCAAGCAACCCAACTTACAGGTGTGTTATTTTTTATTTTGACAGAGCTGTTATTTTATTTTTAGGTATTATTTCTTGCAGTGAAGTAACAACTTCAGTGAACAACTTTTAATGAAATCATTTTAACAAATATTCAAAGTGGCCTCCTTCTTACTCCAAGCAATATGCTAAACGATCGTAAAACCAATGAAAAGTCCTTCTTAAAAAAACAGGATCCATTTCGTTGCAGACGGTACGTAATCTATTTTTTAGCTCTTCTGTATTCTCTATTACTATATTATTGTAGACTTTTGATTTGAGATAACCGCAAAGAAAAATGTCATCTGGTGATAAATCGGGGGACCTCGGTGTCCAAGCTGCGGGTCCAAATCTTCCAATCCAGCGATCGTGGAAAGTTTTAGTAAGGAAACGTGTAATAGGACCTGTGGAATGTGGTGGAGCACTGTCCATTTGAAACCATGGGTTCTCAATATTTAAGGTTTCTAGTTGTAGGGTAATGTCTCTTTGCAGAAGTTCCAAAAATTTGGCAGCATTTAGATTGCCATTAATAAAAAAAGGACCAATAAGGGTACTGCCAACTATTCCAACCCAAACATTAACTCTCCTATTGTATTGAGTGTGTGTTAAATTTTGAACATGTGGGAGAGAAAAATTTGTTCTTTTAATTAGGTCAAGAGGAAAAAGCTGTTGGTGATTGGAAAATTTGTAAGGTTTGTATTTATACTTTTAAAAGTTTTAAGAACAGAGGATTTCGAAATACCAAATTCATTTGCTATTATCCGTGAGGGGGTAATGTGATTTTCTTCCGCAGAACATAATGCCTCTATTCCTCGTTCTTCTGCCAAGACAGGGCAAGCTTTTATTCTTCTTTTGTGTGACTGTATTACACAACCTTCATCATTAAATCTTTTGATTATGCTGTAAATATTTCCGACAGATGGTATTGGGGGATAACTTACAGAAAACAAATCGCGCACTTGTCTTATACTCATATTGCTTTTGCACCAGCGTAGAATCTGAATATTTTCATCTTTTAAATACATGCTGTAAACCACTAGTGCATATTAAAATTTGCAAAAAGAAATCATTTTTGAAGGTTTTTCATGACATTAGTGACAATTGTTCAATCAAAGGTTGATTGATAATCTTGAAATTGCTCTTGCAATGCAATGACTTGGTTTTTTTTTCAAACTGAACATAGGGCTAATAGTGTTAATATGTTTTGCTAAGTTGAGTGAAAAAAAAACCTCACTGTATATATATATATATATATATATATATATATACATATACATATGGTTGATTTTAGGTTTCCGCGAGTGTAGTATGAAACACTGTTGTTTATCCCGGCGTTGTCTCGCATCTGCTGGTGATGTTTCTGACTTCTGCCAGTACAAAAACGACGTTTCGGCAAAGTCTCATTTGCCATCTTCAAGTTTTCTCCTTCTCCAACTGATTTGTTCGGCTCCGTGTTACTCGATTCGAGTAACACGGATCCGAACAAATTTTTGAGTACTACACTAAACTTGTGTTTTTTTAATGGAACACCCTACATATTTTTATATATTTGAATTCTATGTTAAGTGCTGAGCAAAATGATATAAGGTAGGTACTTTAGATTTACGACTAACGGTTCCCAAGTTATTGCCATTTTTATCTAAAAAAATTAGTCAATTAAGTAGGCTCCTATTCCGCCATCTTGAAAGATGGCGGGCAGGGTGGTCCATTTCGCTCAATGTTATTTTTCTCATTTTTTTTAATGATTTGAATAGCATTTTTTACGGGCTTTCAATAGATCCTCACTTTTCCTAAGTGTTATTTAATTAATACAGTTGAGAATTGCAAACATTTTTTATTTTTGAGGAATTTGTCACAATATAAAATAAATAAAGAAAAATAAATTCACAGAAAAACATAAATGAAACAACGCTAATTGCTATAAAACCGTGAAGCTATAGGTTTATGACACAATTCAACATTTTGCATTATAAAAGAGCAACGCTTAATAGTTATTTACTCGCAGAACTGAATAACAATAAACTTTAAAATGGAATTAAAGGATACAATGAATAACAAACAGTAGCTTGGTTTTCGATTGTCTTTTCTGTGTCTTAACTTAACAAATAAAAACCACTTATTATAAATAATTCGTGAAGAATTGTCAGATAATTATCTGACAGGGACTTCGTTATTTACTTAGTGTGATGAATTTTTTAAAAGAAGAGCTGATTAATATGATCTATGTTTTGGGACAATCTGAAAGGAACTGTTTGGTGGTATCCAGGATTTATAAGCAAAAGTACCCTTTAGCAAGAAATGCTAGACCTGAAGCCTTTCAACTTCTTCGAGAACGATTTGCAGAGACAGGAAATGTCATATACAAAAAAAGAGATGTAGAAAACCGTACAGTTGCAAACGAAGAAAACGGGTTGACGATTTTATCAAATTTAGAAGAAAATCCTCACGTAAGTGCTCGCCAGATTGCGGTACAAGTAGATCTGAGCAAAAGTTCAATACAAAGAATTATAAGCAAACATAAATATTACCCATACCACTTGTGCTTGCTTCAAAGCCTACGACAGCAAGATTTCGCAACTCGTGTCGCATTTTTCAATATTATTCTGGACAAAATTAACCAACAAGCCAATTTCGTTGCCTTTGTGATATTTACCGACGAAGCAAGTTTTAATAGTATAGGAGTCTTAATAAACATAATACTCACTATTATTCCGTTGAGAATCCATACTGGGTACGACAAGTAGATTACCAGCATCAGTGGACTGTGAATGTAGGGTTGGTATTATCAATATTGATGTAATACGACCTTTCTTTTCCGATGGTTCCTGACAGGCGAAAGATATCTACAATTCCTTTAAGAAGATTTGCCACAGTTGCTTGAAAATGTGAATCTACATACTCGAAAAGTTAAGTATTACCAACATGATGGATCCCCGACGCACTACCATAATCCAGTAAGTCGGTTTTTACAAAATTGGCGCTGGATAAGTCGCGGTGGTCCCATTGTTTTGCCAGCGAGATCACCCGATCTCACTCCCCTAGACTTTTTTCTGTGGGGATATGTAAAACAGGATGTGTATTTGCCTACTAGGCAAGCCAATATGAAACTTCGAACTACTGAGGCTTTTCGAAGTATTCGAACAAACACGGTTCAAAATGTCAAAGCAACCTTTACTAGGCGTTGACAATGTGCATTGCTGTAAATGGAAACATTTTTGAACATTTAACATAAAATTTATAATTCATTGTGTTCTTTACCCCCATTTTAAAGTTTAAGTTAAAGTTTATAGTTATGCAGTTCTACGAGTAAATAGTTTAATTATTTATTTATTTATTATTACAATTATAGCATAAAGCTAATAAATTATATTCTTCAGAATTAATATGTATTTTTTTCTTTCATATGTTCTCTTTGAATTTCACAATCCTTTCATTGATTGATTTCATTAATTCATTGTGCTGCTCGTGTTCTTCCTTATTCTAAAATACTGGTTGCATTGTCTGGTATGGTAACTATGGAGACTTCCTTACTTTGACTAGCATATTACTTAAATAATTAGGTAACAACTTATTTTCTATTTTATACTTCAAATGAGGAATGACAATCGTCTTGAACAGCAGCTCTTTACTCTTTCTTGTTAACACATTTCTAAGTTTTCTGATCACCCCGACTTTCTTAGCAATTTTCTTGCTAATACAGTCAACGTGCCGATCAAATGTTAGTCTATTGTCAAGAACAACAAGGTACCTATATATGTCAACCCATTCAAGGCGATTGCCATTACCTACCATCACCGAAATTTTTTTAATACTATCAGTTATTATTTGACTACCTTGATACGTGAAAATTGTGGTTTATGAATTTATGGTCTTTAAGTTACGACTCATCCTGTATGTTGTTGGAAAATGGCAACATTGCCATTAAAAATCGTTTTAAAATTTAAAAGGTTTCAAACATGTGATCACTTTAAAATCTTTGGATTGGTGAAAATAATCAGGCTATTGTTTTTGGTTTTCTGGTACCTTCAGAGAAGAAGGAAAACGCCATTTTGGCAAAAAGAAATTGAATGCGTAGTTAGAAGCACATGTAAAATTTTAACTCAGCCTGTTGCTGGTTTTAATCTTTTCCATATAAATAAATCCTGTTGGGATTTCGAATTTTAGTTCGGCTTTAATCTTTTTTGTTTCTACTACACCTTAGCTTCATTCAAGAGGTAAGCTACTCACTTTCTTTTCTTATTTACTAGACATAGCTTTGAAATGCATGCGTACATGTTTTGAAATTTTAATACAGCATAAAGATCATATTTTATAAAATTTGGGTATCGATTTAAAATTCTAACACAGTTATCTTATATATGTTCTTTTTGGTCCTTTACACATTCACTCAAGATTAACATATTTCGTGCTTCCATAAGAGATAGTTAAACCGTTTCTGACAACACATTTGGATATCATTCGTCCGAGGGGTGAAATATTAGTTATGGGTCTTCGAGCCTGAATGGAAACAGTCTACGATTACTCCTTCTCTAGTATCTTCCGAATTAACTGAAGAAATAGACGTTACACCTACGACTAGTTTCTGATAAGTATTATTGTTACATGCATACAAAATTTACCTATGGTGAGTAACTTTTGATTGCTTTTCTACATAACGAGGCTCTCGTTATCTGTACTTTACTGAAAGTCTTATAACCATTACATTACTGTGCTTTCTACTTGTATTAGTGTGTTTCCGCAATTATCTTAATCCTGAAATTAATGCTTATGCTTTATTGTTAAACATTTTCTTAGTAATAGAGAGTAATACTGTACATTTGTACCTGTAAAAGATAATTTGGGTTATTCCAAAGTTTCGCTTATACTTACATTTAAATTTGCAATAGAATTTGTATTTTATATATCAACTTTTCTTATATACTAGCTTTGTTCTGATAAATAACCGTAATTGTTCAACCGTTAGAACTACCTGTGTTTACTGTACATGCAAGCAGCTGTTTTGTTGACTGAATGCTGCTAGTTGAGTTTAAATATACAATGTATGTCAAAAAATTATGCTAACTGCTGGGGTTTCAATTACTGTGTAAATCAAATTGAATATTTATTTATTATCATTGGGGTTGTATAACATTTGTACTTTTTTTTCCTGATTACAATTTTAATATTGGTTTAGTATAAAACTGTTTGAAGTAGGATTTACTAATTTGAATCTTTTGTTGGTAGCCCTATGCTTACCAATAAATGAGTTATTCTGTGTTGCGCTTTATTTAATTCTTGTACTGCAATTGCCAAATCGGTAATGAACTTGGCCTTTCTAAATTTTCTAAATGCTTCATGCTTATTATTTTGTCTGTAATGCTCATAGTAATTTTACTGAAGAATATTTTGTGCTTACATAAGTAAACAACAGGGTAGACATCTAGTGCTAATTTTCGCTTTATATTTGGGGTTTATTTGCGTCCGGTTGATTGGAAACTGATAAATTAGTCCAACGGAGAGCTCTTCGTGGAATATCGGTATACAAGAATTCAATTTCGGATAATTATAGATATATGTTTGGGTATTTTTTTCTTTTAGGGTCAACACTGGATGCCTAACCGTATTGTGTCTGAGTAGGTAAATTTTAAGTAAATTTCATAGTTTGTTTTCAGTTCTGGTGGAAAGGTAAGTTGATTACTGCTGGTTTATTTCGTAGATATATTGTCTCTGATGTATATTGATTAATGTATTGGGAATTTTTCCTGATAAAATTGTATTTAAGTCTGCGAGTTGGCGCTATAAAATATTTTTGTGTTAGATATTTACGAAAATTTAATTATTATTATAACATTTATACTATTTTACGTTGGGGTATATTAAATAAGTGGTGTTAAACGATTGTAAGTTCTTTCATTAATCCTGTGATCTACGATCAAATTCCTAGCCAGTCCTTTGTCAGTGTGGACTTAGTTCACCATTTTCTTTTAGCTGTCTCTTTTGCCCTATGTGGCCGTAGCCCTTTTCTTGATAGAGGGGCGATAAAAAATTAAATCAAGTGGTGCCCTTTTTAAATTATATGTATCTTTTTTCTCCTGCCAAAACGCCCATGCATCCAAGTGCTGAACCGACCGACTGAGCTTCCGGCTAATTCCTTATTCCTTGATACGGCACCTTAACCACAATTTCTACCAATATCCTTTTGTGCACGTAACAACCTATACCCATAAATTTCGTTTTATTAACATTTAAATATAATTTATTTCTTTGTAACCATACTTCCAGCAGTGTTAGATCAGAATTTATTTTATCTATAACTATATTTACTACCTGAATAATACAGCAACGTATCATCAGCAAACATATAAACCATACAATCTATTACCACATTTGGCAAATCATTAATGTACAAATTGAATAAAATTGGTCCAATTTTACTACCTTAAGGGATACCTGGCTTACTAATTCTAAATTTGATTTCACACTATCATACATTGCTTGTTGGAATCTATTTTCTAGGTAACTTTTGATCAAATCATAAACATCCCCTGTTGTGCCAGACAACCTTTGAAGTTTGATTAGAGTAGTGATTAAGGGCCGGTTCTGGACCAGTTCAAGGTCACTCGCCCTCTGGTGGTAAGAAATGTAAGCTTTTGGATTTCTTCAAGGTAAAACTTTTGGCGGGAAATTTAAATGTTAGGAGCTCAAAATTGCAATGTCACCATCCTCATTTTTGGCGGTAAATTTGTAAAGGTCAGAAGCTAAAACTAGAAATTGCAATGTCATCATATTACAATTCCTAGAAGTCTAAAAATAGTCATTGCTCTACGGTGGTGTCATATTTCTTAGAAATATAAAAAGGTGAAAAGCTATAAAATAGAAAATCTAAGAATAGAATTTTCAGGGTAAAATTTTTTTGCGGGAAATATAAATTTTTCAAGCTGGTCAAGGTCAAAGCTAAAAATTGAAGTTGCAAGGTAATCATTCTTAGAAATCTAAAAGTTTTTTGAGTAGGTTGGCAGTTTTGAAAGGATGCATGTTTATAATAAAAAGGCTTCTCCGGGAATGCATGATTCAGTAAACTTTTTATTGCTAGAAATGGTGAAAGTAATAAGAATGATAAGAAGAGAAAGAAAAAAGAATTATTAAGTATTGATGAGAGAAAGAAAAGACTCGAGGTGTTAATCAAGGAAATAAAAAAATTGAAGATAGATTTAGAGCTGTATGAGCTAAAAAAGAAAATGATGCAACTGCGAGTGAATGAGCCATGAAAAGTATTAAATAAAGGTGCATTGTAATTTGAATGAAAGACGCTTTAAAAAGTAAATAAGTAATTACAGTAGTGCATGTTATATTGCATAAGGAAAAGGCACTTCAACAGTATTCATTTGAAAAAGAAAATAATAAATTGTGTGTAGGCATAGAAAGAGAAAAAGTGAAAAAAGTGAAAAGACAATTTAAAATAAGTTTCCGTATGGTTAAATTGAATTTTCATATTAAACGAGTTTCTTATCATGATTTGTTAAATTATACAAATTATGTAGGAAGAAATGACATTGTAAAATTATCACAAAACTTATATTACAAAGAAAAGGTGAATAACATTATCTTAGGTATGTAGAAGTAAGCAATTTTATGTGTGTGTGTGAAATGTTTTAAGATAAATAAATATACTCTTTTTATCATAGCAGTTTAATCGTTAAGTCAAAAATTCTAAATTTTTGTATATAGACTAAACAAATAACAGCGCAAAAGATAGCAGTTCCAAAATTTCTCAAAACTAAAAAAAATTTGAAAAAAAAATTATACTTCATAGAATTGTCATTTATGTAAACGATGTTAATTGCTTAATAAATCACAACTCGATAATCCTTTACCCAAAAATTCTGAATTTTTGTATATAGACTAAACAAATAACAGCGCAAAAGATAGCAGTTCCAAAATTTCTCAAAACTAAAAAAAAATATGAAAAAAAAAATATTTTGTCAATGAAAATTGTATGTAAGTATACGGTTTTAATCGCTTAATAAATCACAACTCGATAGTCCTTTACCCAAAAATTCTGAGTTTTTGTATACAGACTAAACAAATAACAGCGCAAAAGATATCAGTTTCAAAACTAAAAAAAAAAAATGTGGAAAAACTTTAAGGTTTTCTTTTACTATTAGTATATAAAACGTACATTTTTAATTTTTCCCAAATAAAGTGAGCATCAATATGAAATTTGATATAGTAAAACAATAGTTTAACAAATTTGTAAACTGTTTGTAATACGGTTTTTTTCTAAAATAGATTCTAACGATTTTTCATGAAATAAAGTAATAATAACTCTCACAATGCATACTTATTCATCTTACATATATATATATATATACACAATTACAACTCATGTTAAATGGATTGTACTCGTAACGAGTAAAAAGCATGCAATTGCAAAATCCACCCATATAGTATTATCAGTATGATTTGTAATATATTCAAATTGAAAGTACTGTACTAGAATGGAATGTATAATTGCAATTATTGTTGTATAAACAACGATAGATGTGTACTTGAACTATGAAAGTGATGTATGTTCGAAAGTGTATGATGTAAGACAAGATATATGTGTATATCTATGGAAAGAGATAAAGACGACGCGATGTGGACTTCCTCTGACGCAGGGTGCAGGAGGTGATGTGGGGGGAGGGGGTTAGTAAAGTCCTAGAAAGATGCGCTCTTGAAAATTTAAAATTTGCGCCTAATTCTCAGAAAAAAAATTTTTTTTTCAAACGCAGTTGTGTTTTGTAAGTGACAATTTATCAATTTCATGTATAAATTTATCAAAATATGAAAAAATTACACTTAAATTAGCCAATTCCATTTTGAAACAACAAAAAGCACTTAAAACACACATTTTTGTACTTACGTAGGCTCAGAAGAAACATATGCATGCAATTTATCCATGTAATGTATCTAAATGCTCTTTAAATTACCAAATTCAATTTTGAAACAACAAACAGCACTTAAAACATGACTTGTTTTTTAATTTTCGATGCAGCGTGGGTATTACTACGTTAATAATAATTGTAGGATAATGAACGCAGTTATTTTGCTTTGAAATCATTTTAAGCATTTAGCGAACATTCTATTTTTATCTGTCATCAATTTACATTACAACTTTGAAATGGGATTTGTAAATGTATGAATGCAATTGTGTCATTTGTAGATTTTAAAATTCCGAATTTATTTAATGCTATCCTTTGCTGTTATTTGTTTAGTCTATTACAAAATTAATTTTTGACCTAACGATTAAACTGCTATGATAAAAAGAGTATATTTATTTTAAAACGTATAATTTATTGTTTACTACTACATTTTATAATGTTATTCACCTTTTCTTTGTAATAGTTTTACTTATGTGATAATTATAAAGTTACATAGCAGTTTAATGGTTAAGTCAAAAACTCTGAATTTTTGTATATAGACTAAACAAATAGCGCAAAAGGTAGCAGTTTCAAAATTTCTCAAAACTAAAAAAATGTGGATAAAACTTTAAGGCATTCTTTTACTGTGAAATATTACTATCAGGATATAAAACGTACATTTTTAGTATTTACCATATTACTTGAGCATCAAAATATTATACCAAAACTTTAACATATTTGTAAATTGAAACGGGATTTGCAAATTTATGAATGCAATTGTGTCATTTGTATTGCATAAATGCATGGTGTAAAGTTTTCAGATTTACATGCTTTTGAGAACTGTTTTGACTTTTATTTAAAGCAAGCTTTTTCTCACTTTTAACTGTACTGTATTTTCATACTTTACTTATATGCATGATATTTTACAATAAATAAATTTGTAACGCAACATGCACTTAAAATTTGCAAAAAGGACTGCTTTACTTTGATGTAGAAATTTATACATGAGTAAGTCAGACTTCCAGATGTTTTCAATCAATTTTTTCCTTAACGTAGATCATTTCACTTTTCTAACGAAACTTGGACTATCACTCACATTTTTTAGCTGTAGTAAAATTTTTTTTTGGATAATGAGAATAATTCACGAAAAATAATAAAAATATAAAAAACAATTTACATTTATTTTTTACAATGAAAAGATACAATAAATTCCACAAAAAAACATACTAAACACATCACACATCCATCGCTTCCAACGTAAGCAATATATTTTCAGTCTTTAGTGTATTTTGCCGCACACACTCTAAATATTGATTAGCCTCCTTCAGTTCTTTATTCAGTCTTTCTACTCGCCCCATCCCCACCACCTCACTGTTCAAGTAGTCATTGTGAGGTTTTCGTAACCACCGAATACTTGTTTCCCTAAAGGCCTGAAGGGATGGTGGATCCTGCTTATCATCCTGCTGTGTGAGGTGCCCTTCTATAAGAGCCAAATTTTTTCCTCCATATTGCAGGTTTCGCAACGGTGGTGGTTGTGGGGGTGTTGCTATAACCGTGGTTGCTGGCGTTATGCTGAAAAAATGAATAATTTTATTTGTACTAAAAATTCTCTGTGAATTAATGAAAGGAAACTATAATATTAATTAAAATTGTACATACCTCTCGAAATACTTCGAAAATTCACTATCCCTGATGGAGATGATGGGGATGGTCTCTTCGAATGGTGCTGGTTGTGCGGTGTTATTTGATGGGCGCACCAAAACATCATGTAAAATACAAGGTTTTGCCTGTCTTTTTAGCGAAAGTTTAGATTGTTTACTGGACGAAGCCATTACTAATGGTGAATAATTAATGAGTATTCAATTAAAACTTTAACGTTATATACACATAGATCTGTTAACGTTAACAAAATTGATAACAAGTGGAAGTGGTCAGTACAATGACATGAGCAAGCAAAGGTGACGAACTCTAATGAATGCAGCATAATCTAGACATGAGAAAGCATTTCGCATGATGTCAGCAAGGTTAAGTTAATGCATATTCTTAGTAAATGCCACAAAGTGCAATGTATGACCTCTGCAAGCAAAGGTGATGCAACATAAGCCATGAGATCAGTCTTGACGTCAAGGTTAATAGATGTTCCCAGTAAACGCTACAAAATGCAATCTATGCATCTGTCTATGATCACTGAAGCCCTTGCAACAAGTTATAAGCAGTTTTGACCTTGAATGCTGGGTTTATATTACTATATAAGGAGATAAAGAGCAGTTTTGTGCCAGTCAGTATATTGCACTCCCGACTAGAATTGCGATTGTATACCTAAAGTACTTCTATAGTTACTTAAATTTTTAATTTTTACATATCAGTTATAATAAATATAATATTTGTTTCCATTACTACATAATCGACAGCGCGTGCTTCATATTTTCTTGCAGTGTTGGATACAGTTTTGAAGGTATCTATGAGTAAGGGTATACCCAGTAGTAGTGATATTGTTAATTTAACAAGAAGTATTATTCCATTGTTGAAAACTCAAAATGAATTTGTAAAGCACATCCGTATAATTAACACTAATATTAAGCTATTGCAAGATATAATTCAAAATAAAATTTATTTAGAGAGATGCGAAAACTTGCTTAAACTCTACAGTAATTTATCATTGCTAAAGTGTTATCTTATAAGAGTTAAACAGTTAAAGAGCGCTTCAGAGAAAACAGGTAGTGGAACAGTCAATGTCACTAAAAAGCGTACACGCAAATTAAGTTGGTACTCTCTTGATTCATGTTTTAATGGTAGGTTACTTACTGGAATTATAGTCAATATAGCAAACATCAAGGACCCTCTTATTTTTTTACAAAATGCATACAATAGTTTTGCACGAAAGGTTAAATTAATGCTAAGGCAATCGATGCTAAAGGTGAATGTCCTTTTAGTCTGCAATTTTATCCATCTTCAAAATCACGTTACCGAGTTGAAGACATTTACCATAAAAAAGCATGCCATCAATATTGCTACCAATTTACGTAAGTGGTATAATGAAAACGTTTATTATAAATTATAGAAAAAATCAGAGTCTTCCGAAAGGGATTCCTGTTAGGTATTACATGAAGTTTTACGTTTAAAGGTGAATATTGATAGCTATGCTCCGTTTAGAGATGGCCTTTCGACTTAGGTTAAGGTTCGTTACTTCATAGCAGTAAAGCATGCGGTAGTGAATGTTAAAAATGACGATGAGTTTTGTTTCCTGTGGGCCGTTGTATCGGCACTATATCCCGTGCAACATCATTCAGATAGAGTTTACAGTTATCCTCATTTTAAGGATGTTTTGAATTATGATTCAATTCCTTCCCATTAAACTAGTGATGTAAAAAAATTTGAACAGTTACAATCTCCCATTAATTTGTTTTTGATTCAGGGAAAGTTATATTACCATTTGTATTAAGTGAAAATCAAAATAGTGCGAGGGAACCCATAAATCTTTTAGTACTTTCTGCTAATTATCAAGCTGCGGCTGATATTAATACAAAAAATAATACTCTTTTGTTGATAATTTTGAAACTTTAGATTTAATAAACCATCCCGACGTTTCTAAAATTGGCTATATGGTCGAGTGCGATTTAGACTATTCCATAGAATTACATGAGAGTCACAGTGATCTACCATTGGCACCCGAACATATGGTACCACCCGTATCTGATTCCAAAATGAAAAAATTATGTAATTTATTACAGAAATTTGAAAGTATATTTAAAATATGGATTAAAGTTGGTAAAAGTACACCGTATATTACGTTTTAAACAGTACCCATGGTTAAAAAAATATATCGATTTAAATACCACCATGCGCCAGCAATCTCAAAATTTGATAAGAATTTTTATAAATTAATGATTAATAGCGTTTTTGGGAAGCTGATGGAAAATGTACGTAAACATAAGGATATACGTTTAGTAACGAAATGGGAGGGTCGCTATGGTGCTCGTGCTTACATAGCAAAACCAAATTTTCATAGTTGTACAATATTTGATAATGATATGCTTATAATTCAAATGAATACGCAAGAAGTATATTTCAATAAACCTATATATGCAGGATTCAGTGTTTTAGACGTTTCAAAAACTGTTTTATACAATTTTCATTACGGTTACACGCTACCCAAGTTTGAGCATAATGCTAAGCTCTTGTACATGGATACGGATAGCCTCATATACGCCTTTTCTGTTCCCGATATCTATGAATGCATTAAAGAGGACATTGATAAATTTGATACATCTGATTATAGCCCAACAATATCTTTGGAATTCCATTAGTAAATAAAAAAGTCCCTGGCTTAACGAAGGATGAAAATCATGGCGCGATTATGTTGGAATTTGTAGGATAAGATCAAAGAAACATGATGTGTTTACAATCAAACAGAATAAAGTAGTACTTAATCCTTGTTATGATAAACGATTAGTAAATTTCAATTTCACTGATACTAGACCTGGGGATTTAACTTTACATAGCATTTTATTCGTCTTCTGTTTCAGAAAACAATTTTATCATTATGAGCAGTCTAGAAGACAAATTGCATAAAGAGCTATGGTACAGTAGTGATAAAATCTACAGAAAATACCTGAAGCGTTCTTTGTTGGGGAAGTCCTCCCCCGAAACCTATTTATTTGTACTGAATATATTGCAATATATTATTCTTCCTGATCAGTGTTTTTACTGGTGTGCTATAAACTCAAAGTGTGCAAATGAAATTATTAAGACATTATTCGATAAAAAAATTAAATTAGACGATACCATTAAAAGTTTTATGAAATTGTGTACCGATAAAGGCTACAATTCCTTAACTTTTGATAAAGTAGACAGGATCTTAGATGATATGAGTGTACTTGGTGACATACCGCTTAAAATGTATCTATATGATTTATTAAGGGTTCATGATTCAACAAATGTTAAATCTACGTTAGAAAATATTGCTTACAAGTACACTGTATTTATTATAACTGAACGTATTGATAAATCGGCATATTATGCTAACTACAAGTGCCTCGATATTTTGATTGAAGTATTATTAGAACAAAATATCAACTATGAGTTTCAACCGTGGGAAAACGATGAGCACGACAAAATTTATTACGGGATAGTAGACAACATCTATAAAGGGGAAACAAATTCAAATTCGTGCTTGGGATGAGTGTAGACCAAATTCAGCAATATGGCCATCCAGTAATTTACGTGATCATAGAAGTACTTTAGGTTCACTTTATAAGATAATGGAATTTTAAAAATAAATGTAATATTTAAAAAATAAAATACTATTATTTTTTGTGTGTTTTATTTCACCTAAGAACTACATCCTTTTCTACAAACTATATAACTAATATAAGTAATTTGTTTCACAAAGTACAGGTTAAATGTTATAAAACAATATCATCCTTATTGATCCATGATCTTTCATCCAATCCCCACCACTTTACGAATAACTTATTATTCTTGGAGCGAAGTACTTTTTCTACTAGATATACATCGGGATACTTCGTTTTTTGTAATTCATGTTCATAAAACCCTCCCAGTACAGGCTTTCCCTTCATGTCTTCCAGCATGTACGTAGTGGGGTTAGTAATGCGAACTTTCACAATCTTAAATAGTTCACTAGACCAATTGGGTGTGTATCCTTTGGCGAAAATATTTTTAAATTTACTGATTCGTACTATGTCACCCACAGAATATCGATTCCTATCGAATATTTTTATGTTAGTGTAAGCCTCTAGCTTTGTATGATTACCAACATCTTTGGGCTTCATTCCGATAGTTCTATGCTTACGATTGTTATAATACATGGTTATGGTATCAATTGTATCAATCCATTTGTATTTGCCTTGTACGCTGAATGACTTATATAGGAGCACCCTTAATGGTTCTGGTAACACGTTCCGCAATTGCAGCTTTCTTTGTGCTATAGGTAGAGTAATGGTTGACTTGATAACGCTGCATTAGTTTAGTAAAATGCTCATTGTAGAATTCTTTTCCAGCATCTGTCTGCAAGACAGGTTTCCGTCCTTTTTTGAAGATTGTTTGCATGGCCTTGGTAACTTCTTGACCTGTTTCCGTTTTTAATCCTTTAGTCCATAAGTATTTCGAAAAACAGTCGATAACCGCTAATATATACTTATAACCCTTATTTTGTTTGGCATATATGTTAAATTCAGCTAAATCTGCTTGCCAAAGATCACCAAAACCTCTAATTATTGTTCGCCTTCGTTTAAAATTTTTTCGTGCAGGTTTGTGCAATTCGTTGACGGGTTGTAATTTGGACATGGTGCTAATTTATCCACAATTTCTTTAAGTTGATGTAGTTTTTCCTTCAGCGCTAGATGAGCGTTAGCGTTTCCTTTGAAAGTTTTCTGAACTGCTTGTAAACAGAAATCAAGGTATCCTTTACTTATAGCATCACCATCTTCTTCAGGGTCAGCCAACTGTGTCAAACGATTTCCATCCAAATCGAACCTTGTTGATAAATAAATAGTATTGCTTAGTGATGACATTTTGAGGATCTATGGGATCGGCCACATTGCTGAGTCTCTTATTCTCAATATCAAATTGATTAGCATCAATCAGTTTAAACTGAGGGGTTAGTTTCTTTAATTGATACTGGACATATGAACGTCCAAATTTGTCAAGGGGCATTTTAGTTGTGACATGTCGACATCAATGCATTCTCATTTATATTGTTTAAAAAGCGGTTGTTCGGTTTTTCAATGTATTCATATTCATATAGTTCTTCTGCAATTGATATTGTCATTTACAACACCTGTGTTTCCCGCTAATTTTTCTGCCCACAATACCTCCAGATCACGAATTAATTCATGTATATCAATCCAATATTTATATTCAATGGGTCTGTTTGTTAATTCCTTAAAAAACATAGCTCCACCTCCCTTGGTCGTGAGTGATGATGATGATGATGATGATAGCAAGGGTTTTATTATTTGTGTATACTTTCTGCTGCGGCTTCCTCGAATCTGTGCACTTACGTCATAATCTCGCCTTACTACATTCGTAGCCTCTAAAATAGTTCTATACTTTTTCTGTCTGTTGACTTTACTAGACTTAAATCGGGTTCATTCATAATAAGCAGATCATATAATCCTGGAGTCCCTTAATACGTGACACCTTTAATAATTATATCGTCTCCTTTAATTGTGATGGGCGTATTACCAATTGTCCATTTGTCAGTTTTGGTATCATAGTGGACTCCATACGTATGACCAATATCATCTTCAGCATTCTTCAAAATACGTTCAACATATATACGCGGCAATTCGTTGTACTGCTCGAGAAATTCTTCTGAGATGGGTTCATTATGGGAATCATCTGCGATACTAGACAGTTCTTCTTCTTCCTCCCCAGTATTAGTCTCTCCCACGACGGATGTATCTAAGAAGGATGGAAGACTTGGGGGAGGATTTCTTTGAAAAAACGGAAGCTGAGCTAGTGGATTAGTAGCACCCTTACTTGAATCACCTAATGGAGTGAGGCCTGGGGTCCGTTGAACTTGAGCTAGCGGACTAGTGGGGATAGTAGCGTGCTTCCTTGGAAATATGAATACGGGTGGCTTTTTGGGTTTAACACCAATAGACTCCTTTTTAGGTGTTTTTTTATCGATTTTATTTACTATTTCAGTTAGAGGTTCTATTAAAGACTTGTAAGTACTTTCGAATGTTCTTTCATTATCAATGCGAGCAGTCTCAATACTGTTATACTTCTGCTGTATTATTTTACGAGCCTGAATAATTTTTTTCTTTAATATCATTTCCTTGTTATCCATTGTAGTAAAGCGGGTTTGCTGAACAGATACCGGTTTACCTCGAACAGATAGCTGTTTACACAAACAGATAGCTGTTAATACCTACACAGATCAGTACCTACTAAACTACTGTAAGCGGTTTAAGGTATTATATATTCATCAAATCTTTTCCTATAGCGACCATTAGTAACTTGAGCATCCTTGTTTATGACCATGAAACCAAACGGATCTACCCAGCATTTTGAACACATGTCCCGAAATGATTTCATGGTTATGGTGGGACTTATATGATCCTCATATACATGTTTTAGGTTTAATTATCTTGCTCAAATAATATAATTAGATTCGCATTGTTACGAATTAATTGCTTTGGAATTTTACTGTAAGTTTGACCCAAATAGAAACAGTCAATATCGTTATGTCTACCCATAGAAAAATATGCCATTATGTTATTTTGCTTTTCACAAGCGATATCATCGAAGATAAAAATGGAGTTTGAGTTTGCACAATTAGGCTCAATGACATCTTGATTATCACTGAAGGTAAAGTAACCTATATCCCTCATTGGAAGTAAGATTTCCTGTAAAAGTTTGTACTTGCTTTGATTCAATGACTTAGAGTATACGTATACATGTTTAAATTTCAAGCCATTTTTCTCGGTAATCAGACTGATCATTGCGTTTGTTTTACCACAATTGGAGGGGCCACATATAATACCACGTATACTATAAGGAAGTAAATCACCATGTTTTGAAGTAATAGACTTTTCATCAAAGTCATGATTTTGAATTGAGAGTTTTTGTTTTTGAGCAACTACTTTCATCGTTAGTGGATGAAATAAAACTAAACGCATAATTACAACATTTTTATTTATATACTAGGCTATATTACAACAGCTATAACTTTTTCACTTCCCCAGTGAGTGGGCTGTACTGCACAATAGCATCATGGAGGATAAGACCATACACAACGATTCCATTATCGAAAGGTGTTAGAGATTCCAGTTCCAATTTGATGTCTACTGTTGAGTTTTTTGAGGGGTCATTTTGTTTAGAGCAGTCCATTACAAATACTGGACACGATTTGAATTCGTAATAGTTGAATAATGCATCTGTCATTCTCACCATAGTAATCACATCGGGATTTCAAACAATTGTTATATGTATTTATGTATTGGTTAGCACTGAAGTTCAAATACAATGCTTCATATGGATAATACTCAGAATTCAGATGTACTTTAAGGTTTCTTTTGCCTTGTTAGGATGCAACAATTATCCCACGTGGTTTCACCATTTGCGTTGACGTTTTTATTGGCCATATGTCTGAGGTTGCTTCTTTTAAAGCAAATAATTCATGTAACTCCTATTGATGAAATGGAACAGTAATAACAGAATTTTGATTGATTACTTGAAACAAGTTAAGTTTCGCAGCATCTCTAGGTGTTAAGTATGGTCCTCTCCACTAAATTTTACATAAGGTTATTGGCGCATTACCGTCACCATGGTAGCAGTTTGTATTGTTTTTAGATCGAACTAAAATCAACCCTTGACGCATATTCACGATTACTTGACGATAATCCTCCATTATTCCAATTATGTGGTTCGATGGTATGCATACCGTAAAAGAATTTTCTCCATTTTGCTCATCCAATTCTACTTGCAATGGTTCTTCTTTCTTTGGTGACCACCCCAAACGGCTTAGTGCTTTGCTCTTATTTGTCGTATAAGTAATATATCCCTTAAGTGTAGATGTTGTGCCTGGACTTCTGAAAACTTCCGCTCTTTGACCACCTAACCCATAACGAATTTCCTTGAAAAGAAAGTTGGGAAAACTATTTGTTAAGTTGCATGATTTATTTCTTCCTTTTTAGTTCAAGCTTACTTTTTACAAAAAACTATCGTAAGTAGTCGTAATTAGATCTTGACTGAATTAAGATGCGTATTTCTTCAGAAAGGCCATATTTAGAAGATCCATACGGAAGATAAGCGTGAATATCTCATTTAATTATAGTATCATCAAAATGTACATTTTGAAAGACGTTTAATGATTCGGTCTTTGTCGGTGAGAACTTCTAAACCAATTGATGTTAAAAAGTATTTCTCTGCAAATGTTAACCACAATGAAGGTTGATGACTAATTAATGACTTACTGTAGGGATGATGTCTTTTATATGAGTTTTTGAAAGATGGAATTGGTCCTGGATTAATTCTCAGACCTATGTTCTTTCAGTTCTAAGCGTACAGTGAATGGTTCACTTTCACCAAAGTCTATTAATTCACCCTTTTGATTAGTCAAATTAATTGTTATATTACTAATAATGTCAGTGTTTACTTCTAAATATTGAGTATTGCTTGGAGTTTTATCTAGACGATAACCTGGAGATACTGAAACATCAATCTCATATAATACTTTAGCAGGTTTCCCGTTTCGATAAGATCCCTTTATAATGTTGCACTGTACGTGTAGATTAGTGTGTTTAAGTATTTGGATGTCTAACGCAGATGTATGTAAAATATTTGGTTCTAATATTTTAGACTCAAACCCTAGCACTTAGTAAAATAAATTTCAAATCAACTGTTTATCTCACATTTAAGTGTATTGTTGTTTGCTCTAATGATAAACTTTTCTGTGGGTATTTTAAATTTTAGGTAATCGTTAATTTCATCTAACCCATATGCATCGTGCGGAATATTAATCACTTGCAAATGAGATGGATTTGTTCCAAAATATAATGGGTACCTGGTCCTCTTTGGCTATCTAAGTTAATAATTCCAGATTCATTTTTCCGTGGCAATTTAGGCATGCTATCTCTCATAAAAATATCCCTAAAGTACGGTACGTGTTTGGAGTATTTATTTAAATCAGTAATCTGTTTCGGGTAATCTGTTCAGTTTTTTGGAAACGGTTTTGAGTATAATGCACCATCACCAGATTTGTTTGGTTTTAGATATAGTGCACCACCTTTCTTATTCATGGAGCCTATAGCGACCGATTTCATCATGCGATTATGGCGCGATGCCTCTTCCTGCAATTTTTTAGCATTTTTAGCACCATTGACTGCTTTAGCAATTCCTGATGCACCGCCAGCTAAAGCACCGATTGCTGATAATCCTGCGAATAACGGAATAAGAAATGGTAAAAACCCTCCTTGTTTAGGTAGGGGAATTACTCTAGGAACCTTAATGTTTTTCTTTCCTCCTAAACTTTTTACTACACGTTTTGCCGTTGAAAGCGCTGACTTTATTGTGTCTGTGAAATTTCCGTTAGGTTTAATTTTTTTAGCTATTGTTTTTCGTAAATGCAATAAATTTCCATCATTGCATTTCTTCTTCAGATTAGATCGACGTTTACACCCTATCCCCAATTTTATCTTTGCTTTCATGATGGTATTGACTGCTAAAGCTGCAGTTCGTTCACCTGACGTTGAGTCTAATGATTTGAAGCACTCCCAAGCTTTTTTTTGCAAAATTGTATCTGTTTTATGTCTACTTTCTAAATCTCGGTAATCTCTGTAACTGATATCATGAAGTTTGCACTGAGCATCTAATTGATTAATACCGGTGTCACCGCGTGCGAGTCGTTTTTCTAACTTTGTACCAGGACCGCAGTACTGGTAACCAGGTAAATGCAATTCAAACGGAAGTTTATTGATTAGACCATTCACTAAACCACCACCTACACTCTTTCGCTTCTTAACTAGCATTGTTTACCTGGATGAATAGAACGGGGTATTTATACCTAAATTGAGAAAAACAAATCATAGTTATTCCTTTATTCAGTAAATGCTATACATCAGATAAGCAGGACGATAATACAAAATTTCCATTAAACATACAGTGTTATGTGAATTAATATTATACTTAGCATTTATAACATCATCAATATCTTTATATATGTCATCATCACCACGACGGAATTCTTTCTCACGAAAACGACGGTAGTCAACAACTTGTTGTATGAACTTTTCATAAAAACACACCAGATTGTAAGATTCAAGAAATTCCAATCTATAGCTTATTATATCCCTTAAATTGAATAGTTCTTCTAACCTATGTGAGTTGAATGTGTAAGAACAGCAGTTGTAGTTTTCTATCATAACAGTTTACAAAATTCTGTCATATCCTTTAATTAATTTCCAATTGTAATAAACACCAAGATTGCTAGATAGAGATTCATAATGTTGATCATCGATCATCTTCTTCTTCGTTTACATTTGACCAGTCAATTTTATTTTCAATTTCTTGGGATCGGAAAAATTGTAATTCCACATATGAATGCCATCTTAGAAGCTCATTCCATTCCTTCATATCCAGCACTACATTATTGCTTTGATCACAGTTAGCACACCCAATACGCACTACTGGTGCAAGCTTGAGGTGCGTACTGTATCCAATTTCCATATGTTTTGCATGGTGAGTATCGTTCGATAGTTTATAATAAATACAATCGATTAAGTATTCATTAGCTGCTTGTTTATACACCTCAGATAAACCATATGGCTGTCTGTCAGTGTTAGAAGAATAACCTTCATCATGTTTCTCTTCATTTTTATTTCTATTACCACCATCACTATTTTGACAGCACCAACAACACAAGGTAAAATTGTTATTCATATTGTTACTGCAACTATGTGGGGTATCCATATATAACGGTGAACTTCTGAGTTTGGATCGTTCCAGAAATGATGTTATTGCTGTCTGCATTATAACGACTGTACTTGCTTGCAATTGCACTAGGACTAAACGCTGTTTAAGAAATGATTTTAGTTAAATCATGGGTGGGGTTGTGGTACTATTAAAAAAAATGTTATGTTTGTTGTTTTCCCGACTGCACCCAAACTACTTAAAAGACATCCTCGTGTTTAGGCTTTTTAAATTCCCCAATTCGATTTTCTTGTTTAAATACCTCATAAAAGCGTTGAGGTAATATACATTTAAAATCATCCGTTTCCATCACTATACGTTCACCATACTTAGTATTTAGTATCCACATTAATCACTTTATACCTTTTTGATATTCGAGGTCACATGCACTTTTAAAAAGGGTTTGCAATGGGTGCTTTGGTTTAACCCTTAATTCCATGTTTAACAATTGCTAACTGACTGATCTCAACACAGCTGTGGTTTATATTAAAAAAATGTGTCCTTGACTTAAGTACCTATGACAACTTGTTAAATACACACCCTACTTTTAGTTTAGTAAATTATTTCACCTTGACCCAATTTAATAAGCACCATTTGACCTTGGTCTACTTTTTAGAAACAACGCATTCTTCTTGTTTCCATGAATTGATTCTATTTTTATACTTCTAAGAATGTCATGATACCCTACAGGTCAATAACCTTTGACCTTGGCCACACTATTTTTAGACTTCTAAGAATTGTAATATGATGATATTGCAATTTCTATTTTTAGATTTCTAAGAAATATGACACCACCGTAGGTCAATAACCTTTGACCGCACTATTTTTAGACTTCTAAGAATTTTAATATGATGACATTAATTTTATTTTCTTTTTGACAAATTTTAAAAATGAGGATGGTGACATTGCAGTTTCGAGCTCCTAACATTTAAATTTCCCGCCAAAAGTTTGACCTTGAAGAAATCTAAAAGCTTACATTTCTCACCACCAGAGGGCGAGTGACCTTGAACTGGTCCAGAACCGGCCCTTAATCACTACTGATTAGAAGCTTAGACCTATCTACCGTCTCAAATGCACGTTTAAAATACGGCAAAAGTTACATACCCCTGATCCAAAGCATGTTTCCACTGCTCTATAATCAACTGCACTGTGGACTATGTCGAATGTTGTTTCCTGAATCCCGATTGAAATTCTGATACTGCCTTGTTTAGTTTAACATAATTCAAGAACATATAAACAATGGCTTCTAATATTTTTTTCTCAACAATTGGTAACATGTTAATGGGACGTAAATCTGCACAACTTAAATTATTCTTAACTTTAGGTAAAGGAACTATGGTGGAGATCTTTAAGACCTCCGGTACCATTTTTTGAGAGAAAGACTCATTAACAATTTTAGTGACCCACGTACCAACAACTGGCCACAACGTTTTTAAAGTTTGACTACAAACCCCATCAGACCCTATTGTATTGCTTAATCTTAAAACAAATTTATGAACATCATTTTCAGTAAATCTACAAAATTGGTTAAGAACACCAACATTATTTACATTTACAATATTTACCGGGTCACAATCCGGGATAGACTTTATCACCTCCTCCAAACTTTCCAAAATATACTTATTTAATTTCCAAGAAATTTCTTCCGTCTTTTCTACCAACTCATTACCACACATAACTAGCTTGTTTGCACTTTTTTTAACACAAAATAATTTTTTTAATACTCGACATCTTGGCACGATCACCAATAGCACCATCAACACTTTTTTCATAGAACAACTTTTCGTCCCTTCTCAACATAGCCACAAAGTCATTTCTACACATTTTGTACTTTCTCCACGCACTACTCACAACCTGGTCTTCTCTGCCATATAAGGAACGTGGAGGATGTCTCATTTATATTTTTTCTTTCTAATTTTTCCTGGAGCACTTAAGGAAACCTCTTCATATCCACCTTACCCTTGCATATAAACTTATCGGATTTTATATTATTCCTAATACCACCAATTTCAATAACCAAATGACTTTTATGCACCTGACAGTGGCCATTAAAGCTATCAACCATCACCAGGTCAATCATACTTTCAGAATCCAATGTTATACGAGTAGGGGATTGAACTAATTGTCGCATTTCCGCCATTTGAACTATAATTAGAAGTATCTTTGCATAACATAACTGACCTTTAAGCAACCAGTCGATATTATAATCTCCTGACACTATGAAAGGGCCATTGGGCCCATTATGATCTGCTGTATTTCTTCTAACCATTCTGTGAATATGTTCAGAAAACTGGCTTTAGAACAACTGGGGGATCTATAACAACCTGGAACGACTGCTATATTCTTGACATTTAATACTTCAATCGTAACAAAGTACCAGTCCACTTGAAATTCCTCCACTCCGATAAGTTTAAGCGTAACACCTTCACTGGCATATATAGCTACTCCTCTCGGATGTCGGGAAGGAGAATTGCAACTCACTATATCATAGCCTTCAACAGAACATAAACATTTGTCATCCTCAGAGGTAACGTGTGTCTCCACAGTAATTAAAAACATATGCCTGAATTGCTACACCAGTAATTTCACTTGATCCAGTTTTGTTATATGAATTCATCAACACTTACAACCAGCATCCCTTCCTTTTTATTATGGCTTTTGCTTTCAATTAATTGCTACGCCTGTTGATCAACATAGCTGAACCTACCAATCGATCTTTTCACTCTTTCTAAATAACTAGGACAGTTTTTATCAAACATTCCATGATCCACATGAATCTTCAAGTTATATCTTTTATTTTCTTCCATGCATACGGCACATCTTACTGACTTTGCCTTGCAGTAATTAGTATTGTTTCATTTTTGTTTTTATTTGAAGTATGATATTGTCTTTATTTATTTATATATTTTCAATTTTATCACGAAATAATTCAAAAACACTTAGGAATAGGTAGTAAAAAGCGAGTTTCTACTGAAAGCCCGTAAAAAATGCTATTCAAATTTGTAATCAAATACAGGGTGTACAATTTAAAACTCCGCAATCTGAATGTAGAAGTTAAAACTAGACAGATTGGAAAAATAAATCCCAAAATTTCACTCCGATAACTTTCAAGACGGCGGAACAGGACCATACTTCATTGACTAATTTTTTTACATAGAAATGGAAATAACTTAGGAACCGTTAGTCGTAGACCCATATTACCTATATCATTTTGCTCATCATTTAACAGAGAATTCAAATTTATAAAATATATAGGGTGTTCCATTAAAAGACACACGTTTAGTGTAGTACTCGAAAATGGGACACCCTGTATATATAAAAATATTTTTGCAAGATGCTCCTCGTTGTTAACTGCAATGATCTGTTTTTTTATTAAATCAATAGTATAGCCTTAACCTCCCACCCCCAATGGTTGGCAAAATTTGTATTGTTATAATTATTATATATATATATATATATATATATATATATATATATATATATATATATATATATATATATATATATTTCAGTGTATTAAAACCAGAACACTCCAGTAAAATTGTTACTTATGAATCGATTTTAATTTTTTTTTACCAAAATTAAGAGTACAATAGACTGTATATTAGGACAAGGTAATACGTTTAAATTCATGAAACCAAGGACTACAATGGCAGTTTTTTAGGGTCAAAAATTAAGAAAAAGTGCTAGGCATCTTTTTATTGAAAATATTTCTACGCTACTGTCCTCCGCATCTTTCAAAACAGATTTTACTTTATCATAATCTCAATGACAATATAACATGTTTTACAGCGGGAATGGCCAAATCAGCCTGCCATGGAATTCCATGGCAACATTCTGAAACGTCAAACTGATTAGACTTAATTTTTTTTGTTATGAAAATAAAGAGTTATAATTATACAATTAAATTTACGCGAAAAAATTGAAATAATACGTCTAACTGGAGACAATGCCTGTACGGTCAGAGAAATTGCTACAGAATTTAGTAATAGACATCCTGACAGACACCAAATAAGCTGCAGTACTATTTACATCAATAAGGTCTTTGATGAAACAGGTACAGTTTCACTACATCTATTGAAAGCAAATAATAACCGACGTCAACGTGTGAGTCAAAATGATCGTGCGATTTTAAATTACTTCTACAACAATTCTAGACACAGCTTAAGAGTAGCAAGTGTAGACTTTAATGTGCCTAAGGAAACCATAAGAAGAAACCGTATAAACCAAAGTTTTTGCATACTCTACGACTAGCTGATGATAAAAGAAGAATGGAGTTTTGTTTGTGGTCTCAAGGGGAATATCTAAACAATGGCAATTTTCTAAATCATGATCAAGAATAAAGTGTATAAAGCGCGGCTTCAAACAATCCGAGATCTTCGAGTTCGAATAAGAAACGCTTGCGCCGAAATAACTCAACGCCAACTTAGAATGGTACAAAGAAATCTTTGTTTCATTATAACATAATACATAAAATAATGTTTAGTTTTGTTTCATTTTTCGGATTGTTTCTTACAATAAATCTTGTTCTAGTAGATGTTCTTAATTCATAATTTTTTTTCTATTCGACAAAATTAGTATCAATCTGTTTTGAAAGATGCTGAAGACAGTGGCGTAGAAATATTTTCAATAAAGGATGCCTAGCACATTTTATTAATTTTTGACCCTAAAAAACTGCCATTTTAGGCCTTGGTTTCATGAATTTAAATGTATTACCTTGTCTTAATATAAAGTTTTTTGTCCTCTTAATTTGAGTAAAATAAATTAAAATCGATCCATAAATAACAATTTTACAGGAGTGTTCTGGTTTTAAGTGGGCCACACTATATATATATATATATATATATATATATATATATATATATATAGAAATGGTAGCATATTATTGGGAAGAAATGTTTAATTTATTAAAAACCCTATTTTCGAATCACATTTTAGTGTTTTTACCTTTCGATACGAGATGGCTAGTTTTACAAAAGTGAGTGTGTGTGGTGTGTGGTGTGTGTGGTGCGTGCGTGGTGCGTGCGTGCGTGCGTGGTGCGTGCGTGCGTGTGTGTGTGTGTGTGTGTGTGGGCGCGCGCGCGCGCGTGAGTGTAATATCTCGGTACACAGATAATATCTGTGCTCGGTTTTATTTTACAGCGATATGTGAGATCATTTCCCTTTAACATAACACACTGTTGAATTTAATTAAAAAAAAGAAACTTGCAAATGATATTTCTAACATCGAATGTTGAATCCTATTTACAATAATTCATACATGACAGAACTTTTTATTATACTATATACGGTTAATATTTCGCATCTTGATGTGAATCGTTGTTCACATATACTAGGTACAATTAAACTTTCTAATGGTTTGTAGCAAACGTATCTGGTAAAATAGTTTACTGCACAATCTTCCATAGTTGCAACAGTTAAAATATTGTAATCCGTACTTGAATTCATAGACGAAACTGCATTACTTTCTTCAGTAAATTCATCTACATCTTCCGCAGCTTCATCGTACGCGTGAGAAAAACTAGGTTTGTTGTGAAGTGACGAAGTTGTCTTCGTCTTCATCGTTAATAGCATATTCTGACAGAAAAATTAGAGATATTATTGCCGTTGACCTAAATATTGTGTGAAAAACTCGAGATGTTGGATTTTCGTTACAACCTCCTCTTCTGCGAATTATAGAAAAATAATTTTCCAAAACGTCTTGATTTAGGCGTTAACACTTCCCTTTTAGTGCCTGTATGGGATAAATAATATGAAATGGGCAACTTCCATTTACAAAAAAGTTCTCTTAATATAAACGCTAACGCTTTTTTGTCAACTTATGGTCCTCTTGCAAGATGTCCCATATCCTCGAACCCTTCTATAAAATCAAAGCTCCGTGAACACTCTAACTTCTCTATAATGTCTATTTCACCAAAAGAGAGGATACATGGCTTATCGTTTTCTTTCATACTTCCTAACTTTATTTTCATCCGGTTAAAATTTTTTTGATCCATTCTAGGGATAAAGTTTGATACACTAATCCACTTTTTTATTGTTGAAAAACCGGGGAGCACAAAGTTATTCCTTTTAAATAATTTGTAGGTTGCGGGGGAGCTGTGATATAGAGCTAATGCAAATTTTCATTCAATTTTTGACCATAGCATTCTTGGTTTATGCGACATTTGCATGGAAAACATTGCTTTAACTGCATCTGATTTACATTTAATCGAATGAACGATAAAAGAGTGAGAGTTAGTGTCTAATCATCGTAAATTTTCTTTTGTATTGGCCAGCTTGTATTTGAAGACGCCGTAAAGATACCACTTTTTGTTATAATTTTTTACACAATCTTTCGGTGTGACTTGTTAATTATTTCACTACAGATGAAGATGAAGATGATAGTTTAGAAGATTGGTTTGTAACAATCACCAAGGGGGGGGGGGAGGTTCGCATGTTTACGGGAAGCACAAGCTGTGGGTGCATACTGTCTTTTAGAAACACTAGCCAAATTATCTTGAGTAAGGATTAAGTCTTGTTCTATAGTGTGTGCTATTGGATATGTCGGTTTTTTTAAAGTGTTTTTCACAAATAAACCTATTGTTTAATTCATCACCTTGTAAATCACTTATGGCACTGTTCCCACAATTAAAAATCTACTGCCGGCATAACATATCATTTTTAGGAAAATGAAAAAACACAATGCTATCCTTCCATGTACAGTAACAATCTATGTAAGAACACTTCGCTCCCCTTCTGGGCATACCTATGACAACAGAAATAGGTAATAAACCTAAAATAAACGTAACTACACCAAACCGTAAATATGTTGCAGACCGCTGCAAAATTAAAAATTCTATTCGGATTTGATACAATGCAAAAATTAAAGAGCCCAATTAACGACGAAAGTAAGAAATAACCACGAAGCTAAAAAACTATAATTGGGTGTATTTCAACTGCATTTACATTTAATGCTGACAAATCATTTCGCGAAGGCAATATTGTTTCTGTAGAACCGCTGCTGGCTGCGGGGGCAGAAATTGAATCCACTTAGTTGATAAGAAAATGATGGTTGTCATTAATTTAATCACATCATACAAATATTTGTAATTTAATACAAAAATAAAAAAAAGGTTTCCAAAAATTTGTTAAGAATGTAACAATTAAAATACGCCATCTTTTACTTACATCGTCATAAGATAAAGGAATTAAACTGTGAAAGAATATCTTATGGAGCTATTAATTAAACTTCTACCTTTTATTATCAGTTGCTTACGTCATTAAAATAAATTGTTTCCTTATAATAGAAAGTAATTTTTGGTAGAAAACGACAACCAACGGTAAAAATTGCCGAAAATGGATTCATTAGCAACAATAAACAGAACTAAATTACATGTAGAAACGTTTTAAATATCTACAAAGTAAAGGGTTTTATACTCAGACGATGATTTTACAATTTTTAAGAAATTTATCAATAAGCAGTTTCTTCTATAAGTACAATGAGCATTTATTTAACCACACATTTCATTTGCATAAGACATCTGTCGTACAGTAGTATAAATAAAATAACTTTAATTCAAAAAAATACTTTACGTGTTAAAGGAGCTGAAGAAAAAAGAAGGAAAGGGATCTCTGTTCATTCGCAGATAAAGAACTAGCTCAAATGTCGGTTTAGGACTGAGAGAAGGAAGGATGTTAAATGGCCGGGCCAAGAGCCCTTAGATGAGAAAATTCCGACTCTTGGACAGTGGTAGAAAGGAATGAACAAGGAGGTTTAAGAAGGAAAGGACACCAGGAAATAGAAATAAAAACACTGCTGTATGGAAAACAAATATCTTTTATTATTAAAATTAAATTAAATAGTTGATGTGGATCTAATTACTCACACAAAACAATATATATATATATATATATATATATATATATATATATATATATATATATATACCTATAGATACCCAAATGTTAAAAAGAAATTTCATTAAATACCGTTAAAGGCCCAATGGTGTTTCTCTTTAAGATTAATTAAACAAAACTTACACATTTCCCATTTCAAGGGAAGGTTTTGGTTTTATAGAAGAAAAAAGCACATCGACGCCTATGCACAGCGTAACAGTATTAAATAAATAAACCAAAGCTTGCAGTGGTTTAGACCAGACGGATCATAAAAGAAAAAATTTTTATATGTAAAAATTGTATAACTCAGCAAGTAATTTATCTTTGAAACAATAATACATCAAATATTTATCAAATTTGCATAAAGGCATAAATTTTAAGAAGGAAAAAGTAATTAATGTTTACACCCAAAAGTAATT